>QEPC01003557.1:871803-891008 GCA_003113815.1 Sphenodon punctatus
CCCCCCCCCCCCCCCCCACTACCCATCTCCCCCACCAAAATTCTGGCAGAACAGCCAGGGCTTACACTGTCGTCGAAAGGAAGGAAGGTCCAGGGCCAAATGAACCGCCAATGGGAGGGAATTTCACAACCTCAGAGTGGCCACCGAGAATGCCCTCTCCATAGTCACTGCCTGAGAAACTCGGGGAACCTCAAGAAGGGCACTCCCAGGTGACCTCAGGGGCCGATCCAGAATTTCACCTTCCCCCGCCTTGAGCTTCTTGGATTTCCCCCCTATGCTCTGTGAATGGGCATGAGTGGGCGATGCGTGGGTCACGGGAGTGCATGCCCCCCCCATGCTGTCTTCAGACTGGCATGTGGGATGGGCGGACCTGTGGGGGTTCGTCTCATCTAAAAACAGCCATAGTTAGTGGAGAGGGACACAGAGAGGAAATCCCTCCCCCCGTCCCATCCTTCCCTATATTTTCTTTTAGTTGTACCTCATTTCAAGAGATGCTGTTCATTCCAGCCTCAGGTTTGGTGTTGTCGCCCACACACGAAAGGAGGCTACAGACACAAAGTTGGCCGCAACTCTTTATTAACCGTGAAAATTGGCAGTCTGGGTTAAAACATGGGAGGGGTAAACAATCCAAACCAGAAAAAACCTAGAACCATAACCCTTTTCAACCAACCTGTCTAGTATCTCAGCTCACTGATCCCAAATGGATTCTCCCACTCTATGTCCGTTCCAGCCACCCTGACCCCCCTCTCTGTTGGAGACCTGAGGAAAAGGTGACAGTTCCTGCACCGACTAGGGACCACATATATCCTGCTTAGTAGCACAGTCCCCGCCACATGCCAGAGTTGGGTGAGGCTGTGGATCGCTTATCCCCTGATTGGCTCTTCCCTCGCCTTGAAAGGAGGTGCCTCACCCTTCATAAGTTGTTCCATTCCAGCTTCTGTTCCATTCCTTGTGTGCTCTCTTTTTCCCATTGAAATTTTTCCCCATTGTCGGGTTGCAACAGTGAACAAAAAGATAAATCACACAACTTGAACGCCCCTGCAACTGCATAACCTGCACATTGTAAGGAGGCATCACTACAAGGAAGGTGGAAAAACCCTTTGGGCTATGTCCAGTTTTCCCAGTCCTAGAGAAAAAATCCTTCCTGGCCACAATTAAGGCAACAAGTGGAGTGAAATTGCAACATGAAGTAAATACATGAACAATACAAAGAAATGTAAATGCAGGCTATTGTTGGAACAAAACAGTCAAAACTAAAGAAATGATGGTAGGGGAAGACTAAGGTTTCTAGTATTTTAAAAGCAAAGGTTTGGTAGTGGAGAGAGCAAAAGCAATTGGGAGAGAAAATGAAGTAGTTAATAAAACATCCAGTTGCAATGAGGGAATGCAAGTAAGTGATTGTTGCAAGCTATTGTAGTGAGTTAAGAAGCCCAAATCAATACTGAGTCCATTGATTTGGGTGTCTAGTTAGTTTTGAATTTTCTTTCCAAGGCCTGTTTTTTAAAGGTGCTTTGAAGGCTTCCTTTCAAGATAAAGACTCAGAGATTAGAAATTAAATGCTCATTCTTAGAGAAGTGGAAACCCACAATTAAATCGGTGCTTTTGTCCATAATTTTGTTTCTGTGAAAATTCATAATGATTGATGTGTTTCACCAACATAGTTTCCATGGGGACATTTAATGCACTGAATGAAGTATGCCACATTTTTTGACTGACCTGAGTTCCTTGATTCATCTTTCTTCCCCCATTTTGAAAACAGGAACTATATTTTCTCTTCTCCTCAGGGCCCTCATCTGGTCTTCCATGAGTTTTCAAAGGTGAAGGCCAATGACTCCTTCTTTAGATACCTTCTTTAATATCTGACTTCAAGGGTAGCCAGATTTACAGTGCATGTGATCTACTCAATCTGGACATCAGCCTCAGGCAATCTACCAGGGCTCCTTCCACTAGCTCTGGCACTCCAGGCTAGGATAGGGCATCTCAACAACTGGTCACAGAATTGGAATGGAGAGACCCTTTTGAGAGTCCCTTCCCTGCTGCACAGGAGGAGCTCCCCTAGCCTGTCTCCTGCCCAGAGACACGCCCTGAAGCAGCTGTCCCACTCTTCTCCTCAGAGGCCATCTCTGAGAGACGTGATCACCCTCCCCATGCTGTGATCTACTGGAAACTAGCTCATGATCTACCGGTAGATTGCAATCGACCTCTTGGTGACCCCTGCCTTATTTGAATTTCATCAGGCCCTCCAGACTGATGCATATATGTTATCCATATACTCTTTAACATGATTCTTCCCTATTCTGACCTGCTTCTGTAACTGCTCCACCTCAATATTTAATCTCATGAACCATTCACAGTAAATATTTTTTTGTGAAGCCTGAGGCAAAGTAGGCATTGAACACCTCAGCCTCCTGAGTACTCTCCCTTATTAGCTCTTCATATTGAGTACTGGGCCTATCCTTTCTATTGCTTATCTCTTGCTACTAATATATTATAGAACCCCTCCCCCCGCCACATTTTATTGTTTTTCATATCCCTTGATAGCCACACTTCATCCTGTACTTTTGCCCTTCTTATCTTATTCTTGCACTGTTCTCTTATATTCTTCTTTCTGCTTCCTGTAGCTTTCCCTTTCAGTTTTCAGAACTTTCGAAAGATCTTAGTTGCAGCCGCATTGGTCTCTTCAATACTTTTTTATTTTTTCTTTTCATTGTGATAGATTGTTGCTATGCCTGACTCTCAGGAACTTCCAGCCCTCCCGAGCTTCTTTGTTTTCTCATTCCTCTGTGCAGCCACCACACTTTTAAGACCCAAGGTCTCCAAAAAAGGAAGAACATATACTTTACAAGATATGAGTACTAACTTATGGTCAAGAAATCTTTAGGCATAAAGTTAAAAAAGGAAGAAAAATAGAAAGTAAGTGGGCAAATAAAATGGGGAATTTCAGGTTTACGAATGGGGAAGACAGAGAAAACAGAAAGACCTGGTAGAAGAAAACATGGGATTCAAGAATAAATGAAAAGCAGAAGCAGTAGCTAGAAAATAATCTGTATTTTTATTTCGAGTAGATAGAAACCCAAAGATTAATATAGTATATTTTAAGACAGTATGTCGGTTATGGAAAATTTTATTTTGCATGCTAAAGAAAAAGATTATAATTGAAATGGTAATGGGACAAAATTGGGATAAGACTGGGAAATAACTTAGACCTAGTCACTTACATTAAAATATAGGATTGCGGTCTCCTAGTTGTTCCGTGTCATATTCAGGTACGATATTTGTTGGGGAGGAGGGGTTATATCAATGCTGACTTTCCTTCAGCATTTTAGTCCCCTATCAAATTAATTCATTCAGTTCACAGAGTAAACATCCACAGGCTATTACCATGTCATACCTAATAAAAAATTAGTATAAGTAACTTGAAGCGATGACTCACAAGGCTTAGAATACAAACAATTTTCATACTGACACAGAAAGACAGAAGAGGTATTTAAAATGTAGCATTTTAACCAGTCATATCCATGAAAGACTCACTCTTAAAATTCATGTCTTTAGGGAGAATGTTCCTCAGAATGCATGTTAATGGAAGAGGGTCAGTAAACAGAGAACATTGGTGGTTTTTGCTTCAAGCAAATGTTCCACTTTTGTACACTAGCAATAGCTGATCATCTGCTGACCCTGCCAGAATTCTGTCTTTTATTTGCAAGGTTTTATTGTTAGTATCTATAGAAAACTTTCACTGGCTTTCTTCGCTGGGAAACCTATGGAGAAGACTGGCAGAATGAGGTGCTGCAGATGGTTTCTTAGCCACAAGAGCTTAATAAACTGCTGCACAGACATTTCAAGCTAGATTTTCAAACACTAGTTTCTGCCTCTTTCAAGTATAGCAGTAAGCATACTCTGCTGTTCATTGACCCTACAAAATAGTGAGTGCAAAGAAAAGAGGGTTGCTTAACAAAGAATTACTGAAAATTTGTCTCTTTACATACTTTATCAGCTATGAGAAGAGACAGCCTTCCATTTGGCTGTCCATTTATTTAGAAAAAGACAAAAATTAATAGTTACAATGAGATTAGTTTACTATTATGGATTTATTAACACATCTATCCATTTGATTTCCTTGAATTCATAAATTAGCTGTGCAACTCAGTAAATATATTGACATCTACTTGGATTCCTCAGCTGTCTCTGGGAAATAAGCTTTTTTGCCTAACAGCCAAGCTGAAGATGTAGTTTTGAAACACGTTTTGCAGGAGAAAAGTTAGTAGCTAATCATTTTTCAGAAGTTTCGAAGGAAGGCTAAATGAATTCTGAGATGGAGTAAGGAATGAAGTTCAGCTCTCAATTAGCCCTTTTGCACATTTCAAGCCAAAATGCCTGAAGCCAACTGAAATAACTTACTCAGGCTATGTTCTGCATGATCATACGTACATGTTAGCACATTATAATTATTCCCAATTCCTTTCCCGTACAGTCCCTGATTCTCATACTTATGCAGACCTTTGGGAATTATTTCTCTTTCTTGGGGTGCTTTTAGATTCCCAGAATTTTGGCTTTAAATGTCATGGAATGCACTCCATGGGTGTTTTTAAATGAGCAGAGCGATTGGAGGATGGGATCCGTGGCTGACGAGTGGCACTGCTGTGGAACACCCACATAGCCAGAGTGAGTGGTGAGAACTTAAAACAGGCAACTCCAGCATGGCTAACCCAGCCACAGAAGCACCACCACACATTTGGCTGGCCCTGCATGGAGCACTCCAGATTTCCTGGCATTGCTCCAAGTGTGGCCATGAGTGGGTGCTCCGTGGCTCATGGAAGCACACATCCGTCACTCCACCTTCAGACAGGCGGTGGGCTCCATGGCTCATGGATGGCCATGGGGGTAGCATCCTATTTGAAAACACCCCATGATAACTCAGTGAAGGTTTTCCACTGAGTGATTTATGATGTCTGAATCCTTGTACCTCTGATATCTCCTTGAAAAGTCTGGGGGAACGTTTCAAGGAGTCACCAGAAGGTAACCCTGTGATACAAGAATTCAGATGCCACAAATCACTCAGTGGAAAACCTTGATGGAGATACTTTTGGGGTGCTTTCCTCACTGTCTAAACCAACGTTTTAATGAAATTTGGTCTGTGTCAAAATCTGCAGGTATATTAACTTTGGAAAAGGAAAGTTTAATGAGCTGGAGATAAATTAATTGGAGAATTGTCAGTGTGGTTTTGTGCTTCTTGATATGAATGGATCTTTTTTTTGTCAATGGACTAGTCTTCATTCATCCCTTTTAATTAAACCTATATACTAAACTGAACTTAAACACTTTTGATTTTTGTATAAAAGGTATACCTCCAGTGTGATCAAACTGACATTGATCTCCTTGTCATTTTTATGGGACACAATTGCAGTTGACTGAAGCATGTTTAGCCAAAAGTTAATCCACATATTCATGCAAAAAACCTGCAGTATGTAAATATTTCTCCAATTGTCAAATTTTAATAATTATTTATAGCCATAAAACTTAAATAATGATCTCAAGTTCACACGGTGGTATTCAATATTAAATTGTGTAGGACACTGAAGAATGTGATATTAAGTTAACTGCTATCCTGTTCATCAGCAGAATTTTTCTCAAAGGAAGGAAATTATGTGCGGAATGTTAGTAATAGCACCAATTGTGATAAACACCTGTTTATCTTCTGCCTTCTTTACAACTGAAATATCACAAAGATAAACTATATATGCAAAGCCTATTATGTGCACTATGAGCCCTGAGGGGACAGGGTGAGGTACAAATACAAAATGAAATGTCTGACTGAGGTTTGTGCGTGGTTATTTATTTATTTATTTATTTACTTACTTACTTAGCAAAGGAGCACAGTGTGATTATGCCAGTTTGAGAAGCCTTTAGGGGAAGAGAAAACAATATTTTTTGAAGTACTGTTAAGTCTCCTAACTATTTAGAAAGGATGAACTACAATTTTAAAAAATGTACTTTAGATGACCAGACAGTCACGTAGGTGTTCTGCAGGTGGCACTGGGAATAGAAGCAAGAGGAACTTTGGTGTTGGTGGTTCCATTACAGGGAGAGAGAGAGTGCCAACTGGTATCATCAGCAGTATAACCCCACAAAACAGTTCCTAGTCTGGGCTGTCATCAGCTGTTGGTGTGTGTGACACAGGGAGAGAGAAAACAGAGGGGTGTGTGTGTGTCTCCCACTGGACACAGAGAGAGCTAAAGATAAGAGAACTCCACAACTGGAATCAGCACCAGTTGAACAAAGGCTCAAGTCAATTCCCATTCTGGAGGGACGTCATTGGCAGGTTGTGTAACACAGACCAGCAGAGAGAGAGAGTGACAGACTGACAGACAGACAGAAAAATCTACAACTGACTTCAACAAAGGCAGCCTCCAACCCCACAACCAGACCCCAGTCTGGAGACACATCAGCAGGAGCAGTCGCATCGGCAGGTGGTGTAAACATGTGCAACAGGGAGATGATGTACTGTTGGACACAGGGAGATATATCATTCATTGCTATGGTGAAATGCTCCCATACAGCGGATGCAATCTTTTGACCCCCACACAAGAAACAGGTGACATTACAGTGGCAAATGTTATTGTTACTGGCCTTGTGGTGGTACTTACAGCTGATCTGTCCAGTTGCCAACCAAGCAGAGGCAGACGGAAGATCAGTGGCATTGGTAGTGGGGATGCTGGTGGTGGTAGCCATGGGGGCTCAGCAAGTGGTGGCAATGGGAGCAGAGGCTGATGGATGGTTACAGCACAAATACAATGGCACTGGCAGAATAAGTAACAGCAGGTGGTGTGGATGAGGGTTCAGTTTTAGGTGGAAAATGAAGCATGATGAAAGCTGATACTAGATGGTCAGTATTTTAGACTTCACCAGGTGTCAAAAGAAGAATTGCTTAGGTTGTGGTTAGAGCTGAAATGAGTATCTGCAAAAACAGGTATACCCAACGAATTTTCGGTACCTGAGTCAACCCAACATCGGGTACCATTCGGACGCCATTGTGACCTGATTTGGGTACTCACTCTATCAGAATGTTGACTTCTGGTCCACGAATGTCAATGTCCAGTATAGATTTTTTTTTACTTTATCAATTTATCAACTTCCAACATCTATTTATTAACTTATTTTTTTCCCCTGGAAAATCAACTTCCAGTCCTCGAAATTCAACCTCCAGTCCCAGAAAACTGACTTCTGGTCCTGTTTTTTTTTTATTTCTGCCCTGACTTTTTGGTTTTCTGACCCAATATATCGAGTGGTAATAATTGGAAAATTGAAAAACAGGTACCAGAAAGCCAAGTACGTGCACTTGAGACCTCGAATCTTCATGAATGTTAGACCCCTTGTCTCTCCCTCTGTTCCCCTTCCTAAGTCTCTCCCCCAGCTCCTGTCTCTCAGATTGTAAGCCCTAGGGGCAGGGACCCTGTCTATTTTATTACTTTGTAAAGTGCCAGGTACACTGCTTGCGCTATATAAATGTTTGTTAATAATAATAATAATGACTTTTCAAGTTTCCAGATACCCAGTTGATACCTGGGTAACCCATCGGGTTCCTGGGTATTGCCTGCTGAAATTTACCGTGCAACCTGTCTCTTGCTGCTCATAGTATAGCGCAGCTGTAGTTCATTTGTATTACAGAATTACTCAACTGACATCAATATATGTCCCCCAGTAGCAGGTCCCCAGGCCAGGAATAGTCACAAATATATCCTCTGACCCCTCCTCACATTACCTCTCTTCTCCTTCCTTCCCTTTTCTAGCTGTTTTTTCCACCAGCACACTGTTTGAAATAACAGTTTTGGTTCACCAAAACCGTTGTCTCTGGAACCAGGTTTTGGATGTTTTATTAATAATAATAATAATAATAATAATAATAATAATAAATACATAAAATAAAAATAACTTTTCTTTTTTTGTAGTGTCCCACCAACAGATCGCACTCCGAGTGCTGTACATCATACAAATACTGTATTGCTGTATTGGTTTTCCCTCAGAATCCAGAATCCAGCCCAAATCTGAATGCAGACCTGAATTGACAGATGTATTCTCTGTTAATAAAGTTGACTTCTAGGTGAACACATTTCATAAGTTTAGCAATACTTTGCAGAGGACATTGTAATGATACCTTTTAAACTTTTCTCTTTTTAGGAATTCAGGATTTTCCAGAAAATATAAAGTGCTGTAAGTGTTTAACAATTATTGAAGCCAGTGTCAATCCTATCTCTAAGTAAGTATCAGTAACTGAGTTATGCTTTTATTTTACTTCTGCAACATTTTATATGTGTAAGAAAGAAGAGTAAAGGCGCACTGCAAAAGTTCAAGTGCAGAACTATTTCTTTTGTTAAAAGGAAACTGTTTAAGATCCCAAATCATGAAGAATGAAATTCACCCAAGTGTGAAATGCCTGTGCAGAGCCCACTGTGAAATGGCAGCATGACACTATCTCAACACATAGAGAAAGGAACGCTGACAGAAAGGAGAGCCCCTGCTCTCAGCATGGGTAGCATTTGCAGGGGCTGGACCCAGTGTCGTCCCCTCCCCCCCCCCGGCAGGTGTAGCAGGTGAGGGGTAGTATGCCAGGGCTGGCCCTGCGTACCTAGCATAGAGGAAATCGGCTGGGTGTCAGTGTAGGTGGTAACTGTAGGCGAATATCAGACAGGGAACCCAATAAAATATAACGTATAGAATCACATGAATGGCTATTAACAGTCGGGGATATGGGGAGGCCCTGGATCAGGCTGGGTGGGGCTGCCTCCTCGTGTCCCCACTCCTCAGTATCACGTGGGACCAACAAAGGGGGGAATCCAGATGCAGCCGCTTTGCTCCCTCCCCAAAAGTTTAGCTGGTAGCTGAAGCCTCTTATGGTTCCCTCTCTGATATTGGCACAGGGTATGCCCTGCTAGGGGCTATCCGCTGGCATGTAGGAGGCAGAACCCCTGATATTGGGGCACCCCCAGGATATAGCGAGGCGTGCCCTGATACGGGACACCATGGGTGATGCTGTATTCAATAAAGTTGCAGCCAATACCCTTTCTATACCAACTTCATTGTTATGTGGTCCTTCGATATGTGCCTTCGCGATAGCCACGTTGCAAGGCTTCTGCAGATAAGGAGCCAGCTCTTAATACTTGGAATTTAAATGAAACACTGAAGGCAGTTCAGGGTTGATGGAGGGAATATATTGGATCCAAAATTGCACGGCCACAGTGGATAGACTCTCCTTCATAGAAGAAATTGATGGTCATCAAATATTGTAGCCTGATGCAGAAAGGTTGTGCTGTAGCCCTGTGACTTTTCTTTCTGTTGTGGGTATCACTTCTATTCACTGACGTATAGCTGCCTGTACAAATACTGATTATCCTGGATTCTGCGGGGGTACATCTTTAGTGTAACAAGTATACAGCATGTTTAGATTATTTTGATGCACATAATTGCTGTACCCATAGAAAATAAATAAAGACTGAGTGCAGAACCCATGGATGATATTCTGGCTCTGCTGAAGTCAGTGGTAATACCACTACCAGTTTCAATTGATTCAGAATTTTTAACAGCCTGATCGTGAGGTTTGTGCTGGCAGAGTGCTTGAGTATAGCAGCCAGAGTCTATATATAGTCTGTTAATGATTTGGGATTTTAAATTCTTTAAATGTAGCATTCTTAGCCTTTGAGGAATAATGTAATAGAGCTTATTGAACCACTGATGTCATCTTCTGGTTTGTCCATAGGCAAATAGTGTATTAAGATGCTTAAAATTCAAAATGAGACATTAATGTAAAGAAAAGATGAAAGCTCATATTAATTGAATTGTTTGGTAATTGGCTCAAAACTCATTTCAATATTAATAGGTAATCCTAAGACTGTTTCTAAGTTAAATAGCCACATATTGAAAAATAAGGCCTGATCCCCATTCAGGCAAACAAGAACTGTTGCATGAACAAGGTTTGTAGGTTTAGACCACTGGTTCATTCAGAATACATGGTCTGTAAGAATTGTTTTAAAATATACGTTTATTGTAAAATTATCAGTCAAAAATGCAAGATAACCATGTCAGAACTGGATGCGAACAGGTAACATAATAGTTGAGTTTTTGACGTGCTACAGTTTGGTCTGACATCTAGAACATCTTTCCCATTATTCCGAGTTATTACTGAGGCTGAGAAAGCCCACACCAGGATATCTGCAGTTATACTAGCTTTTTCTTGTCACCCCATTGGGCTGTGGGGACTAAGTTGGTATCCATGGAAGTTGGGAATGCTGTACACCAGTGGAAAAGTCTTAGAAATGTGTCTGTAGCTACTCCAACCTTGTCCTGAATGCCAGTTTTAAAGGTGTTTTTGCCCCCTCAGCTCAATTTAGCTCAGGACTGAGCCTAAAGTACTTGGTAGACCCAACATCCTACTAATACTGTATGTGCACATTAATTAAGAACTGCAAGTTGTAAGCCTCACCACCTTAAATGTTTTTCAATAGCTACGATACACCACAGCAAGGAAGATACAGTAAAGAGAAACTAGTTCTGCCTCACTCACGGCAAACTAATTGTAAACTGCAGTAAATAATACCGTTAGCAGCAATCAGACTTGCCTTAATAACGAGTATCTGGTTACATGTAAATAGCATCTAGTAGCCAGTGTTACTACTTCATTCTCTGCACATTAACCTTATGGTGCTGTCAGAGGTAAGGCACGCTTCATGCCAAAGCACAAGAACAGACTCACAATCAGAACTCAGACATAGGTCACTGAAATATCAAAGGGTTGGTATGTCACTATGGTTTAAGTTCTGCTGCCTCTCTGAGGTTAAGTCCTGCTCTTACTTAGTCCCTTTTCACACAAACACTCTAATACTCGTAAAATGGGTATTACATTTTATTATACATGTTGCAGGGCACCCATAGAGCACACCTGCAGCCCTGCAACATGTATAATAAAATGTAACACCCATTTTATCAGTGTTAGTGTCTGTGTTAAAAGGACCAATAATTAATCAATAACAAATTTACAGATCCAGATAATCAGAGAAAATGTAAGGCTGCTTGGCCACGTTACCTTGACCAGCGAGACTCCTGGCGAGGAATCTCCCAGTTGGGAATCATATGCTTATCTCCAAATGTGGGCACGGGGTTAAAAACGTCATCAGCTGTGTCCTGCGGTATTTTCTCTTACGAATGACAAGGCTGGATTTTGAGCCCTGTCATTCGCAAGAGAAAACGCTGCAAGACCCAGGTGATGATGTTTTTACTCCTGCGCCCACATTCAGAGATAAGCATATGATTCCCAGTGGGAGATTTCACGTTGGGAGTCTCAATGGCCAAGGTAACATGGGCAAGCAGCCTAAATCTTTTGCATCCTGCTTTTCCTTAAAGAGCAAAATGCTGGCTCAGTGTTTTAATTTATCTTAGTATCTCTGAAACTAGAAAGAGAGAATGTGTGGTTACCAGGTTGGTCCAAAATAATGGGTGCAATCCAACACCCAATTTACGCCGGTGGCCGGCGCAGTCCCAAGCTGGGCGGTGTGAGCTCAGTTGCGCTGCGTGCGCAGCAGTCTGTTTTGGAAGGGGTGTGCCAGTGCCCCGTGCGGCTTGCTGCACCTTGCATAGGCGCAGTTTATCAGGGGGTGTTGGATTGCACCGGATATCTTTTATTGGACCAACTTCTGTTGGTGAGGGTACGCAAGCTTTCAGGCCACAGAGGGCTCTTCCTCAGGCATGTAGGAAGTCAGAACTACAGATTGAGCAAATGTTGGACAGTATGGGGACAATCCAGAGGCCTGTGTATGCTGTCCACAGGCTCCGTGCGCAGGCCAGAGCACACACGCAAATGTGTGCATGCATTCCGTCCGTGCAGTGTGCACCAAGCGGGCACACCTGAGCGTGCACATTCTGGCTTACACACGGCGACTGCTGGCAGTGTACGTGGGCCGTCCTATGAGTTTATCAAAGCAATGCTTGGGATGGTGCTGTAAAGAAAAAATAATGTCAATTCATACACTAAATGATAAATAGACATAAAAGGCAATCTAAATATATAGAAAAAAATATATATATGTTGTTTTATATTATAAATGTCCTACATTTGCTCAGTCTTGTTACATGCCCGAGGCAGGGCCCCATGTCTTATAGATTACATACTTTCACCCAAGGAAGTTGGTCAGATAAAAGATTTCATCTGAACCACTTCAGCTCTATCTCTTGAGAACCAGTAATGTTCTAATCTATGAAAGCACCTCTGTGGCAGCACCTATGGCTCCATTAGCAATCAAAAGCCATTTTAACACGAGATGGTCCGACTCATGCCCACACATGGTGCCGCCCGTTTGCATGCCGCAGCTGGTGAGTGGGGGGTCTGTGCGTGCTCCCGTGACCCACGCATCCCCACTCACAGAGCAACTGGCAAAAACGGAGGTTTCCATGAGTGGGGATGCGGGGGGATTGGTGTGCAACCATGTGCACTGGCCCCCCCTCCACTGCTCCCGCTGCCACAGCACACACGAATCCTCCGCGCACCATGGCTTGTATAAAAACAGCTTAAATGTTTCCTCTGTTGCACGTCTGTTATATCTAGGCACAGCAATAAAGGTGACCTGTTAAATAATAGTGAGAAGGAAAAGTATGAATTGACAAGGGCTTCTTATAGAAACTAGTGTGCAATGTACTTAAAAAATACACAGCTGTGATCAATAGTCTTTCACTTTTGAGCAAATACCTGAGACTAAATTACCCAGTGTCATGTGGCATGTATTTTCTATCTTGTAAACATTAGGAAGTACTACATATACACTTTCATATATTAGCTGTTCTATATGACATTTCTTTCTCTAGTTTAAATTATCCACACAGTCTGAATTTATTGAGACTGATTCACTGCTGTCTTGCATGCTTGTATATAGTCAATTACCCAATGCAAATTAGATGCAACACAGAACCAAATTGGAATAGAGAGAGCCCTTTATCTATATACAGTTTGCAACTTACTTTCTCTATAGTAAAAAAAAGTGATGGATCAAAGAGAATTAGAGCCTCATGCAAATGTTATCGCAAGTGAAGCACTAAGCATCTGTTTATCATTTCAGCAAAAATTGCTCCACTAAAAAGCTTAAAGTAGGACAAGAGAAAGGGATGATGCAGCTTTAATCTGTTGGGCACATCAATCTTATTCTGCTATAGCAGTGTAGAAAGGATGTGTGCTATTCGTTTTAATAACGGGCAATAATGTTACCTTTAACAAGGTATTCAATAAATTCTTTTCCATTCTCTGTGTGCAATGTGGGCAGTGTATAGCAATGGGGGTGTGAATGTAGACACTTCTCTGTAGAGACGTACGTACTTATTGTTTCCATAGCAGCACCAATCCAAGGACTAAATCTTTAATTCACTTTTAGGCTCCCAGATGGCTTCACACAGCTTCTAAACTTGACCCAGCTCTACCTAAATGATGCCTTTCTGGAATTTCTTCCAGCTAATTTTGGAAGGTAAGAAAGAATTAATTATGTGGGCTTCTCATTACCACACAAGGAACTGATTTAGTTTTACAAGATAATTTAGGAGCTTCATAGAAACCAGAATACACACCCTTTAGTCCCCTCATTCCTATTTTCCCTTTTGTTGGTGAGGAGGTGGGTGTTGAATTAGTGTCAGGGTCATCGGGGTGTGATTCGTAAAGGAGTTTGTGTGGTTAGCAGATGGGGCTTTGCACAGTGGAAAAGAAGCTCTAACATAACAGAGAAGAGCGAGATACTAAAGAGGAATAATTTTGGGCTAGGTAACGTGGTCTGATTAAGTGGGCTAATAAGCTGTAGAACTAACTAGAGAGGGCTGGCCATCTCTACCTAAACAAAGGTTTAATTGCAAGACTTTTATAAGAATTTATCAGTGGTGGAGCTTGTACTTCTTCTTGTGTCTTTGATCAAAGGTGACTATTGGATTGTGATGAGGCAGAGAGAACAAAATAAAGTTTGCTTCTGGAGATAAGTGGAAGAGATAATTAGAAAGGAAGAGATTAATTGAATGGATGTAGCAGAGTGAACAAAAGAGAGGTGTGAAAATGAGAAGCAGAAAGGAAAAGGAATGAGAAGCTGAGTAGAAAGTTAGGAAGAGGAGAAAGAACAAACAAATCTCAAGTAGAAGGATGTAAACCCAGAGATGGGAAAGGGGGTAGGGAAGGAGGAAGATGAAGAAAATGATAAAGCATGGAAATAGGAGGGATGGAAATCAATAGCTGAGTGCAGAAACTAAGAAGAAACTACAGTAAAAGCGTTTGTATGTAAACAGAGTGGTAAATATTTGCCCATTCTTCCTTTTCATTGTAACATATCCCAGGTTTTGTTCTGTTAAAGGGCAGAGAGATAGTGAGGAGAAAAAACCATTTGGCTGAAGAGAGTGAATGGGACGAATATGTAAAAACTCGTCTCCCTTCATTCACCGCAAAAGAGCATTCGTCTTTGTTTACGGCACTTGTGGTATGTGCTATTTCTAGGTGGCCAATTCCCACAAATTCTGCTTCTGATTTCTTTTCTTACTCCTGCATTGTTATAATCAAAAGTTGATACCCACTGCAATTTGGCTTTTTCCATGCCGCCACCTTTCTGTTTTTAGTTTGCCCTTCAGAGATGGACTCAGTTGGTAGATTTTGGAATGGTACTTGTTCATACTTGGACTTCAGGTACTTCCTGGCTACGTCATTGCCCTTGGAGCGATAGTCTGTGCATACCTCTGGACATCTTGTGTCAGATAGCTAACAACAGCAGTATCATTAGTGGACATACAATAGTTGCATAGATGTTTGGTTTTCACAAGGACTGAAATGAATGTTCAAAATAATTTGAATACTTGTATATTTTTTATTCAACTTTGTGAATTCAAATTTGAAATTCTCACTCATTTTAACTTTTCAACTTTTTTCATTAATATTCATCAATTTTCTCAGTATTTATTACTTTTGTAATTCTGTAACTTTTTATTTTTGGTTATGTGGGGAAGGTTGGGGTATTTGGATGAGTGAATTTTAAGGAATTCTAAACGTGAACTCCATGTAATTGAACTTGAATGAAAGAATTTCAAATATCTAAATCTGCAAGAAATATAAAACTTTACTGAACTAAATTTGACACTTGTGTGAACATTTGAATTTTGTTAAAGTGAATTTGAAGATTTATGAGTGAAATGCATCTTTGAATTCAGTTTGAAAAACAGAAAAGCTTGTTTCATTTCAGCCCTGGATTGCACAAATCCTCACTGTTTGCTAACTTTCTTTTTTCTGTCCTGCTCCCTAGGTGCATACCACATGCTTATTCCAATATAGCAAAACTCATATTATGATGGCTATACACTCATAATAAACAAGTCTTTCTTTAAAGGACACAGACATTTGACAAATAGTAACAATAATCTTCCTAAAACTTTTCTAAAATGTTTTTTGCTTGGAATCTAGAGAATAAATGGTTTTATGTAGCCTGAAGGCATCAGTTCCTTGAGTCTGGGATGGCTTTGCAACTGGGTTATGCCAGTGATCCCAATTGCAAGGATCCTGGTTGAAATTCAGACCCAGGGCAGTCCTTAGTCAACCAACCCTGAGAGAAGTATCAGTACAAGTTTTGTACCTTCCACAAATGGTAGAGTGTTCACATAGTCTCCATATGTAAAGTTTTCAAGGCTTGAGGGCAGGATAAGATGTCCATGTGTATCCTTTTGTCCTTCACCTTAGAGCTCAAGATTATTGGCCTGGCCTAATGTTTCTTGTAGTCAATGGGTGGCTTTCCATTGAATATAGTAGATGAGCACTAGAATAGGTCCTTGAGGCCAAAACCTTCATATTTTATATCTCATTTCCCGGTTTGTAAAACAGACTCTTCTACCTTACAAGTGTTTTACACAGTATATAGGCCCTAGTCCAGCAAAGCAAGTCTCTATCTATGCACAGTTACAGACTTGCATTCCAAAACTGCAGAAGATGTTTGTGTTCTATAGTAAATTGTGTAAATATGCCTTTACGTGGTATGTTAGGATCTTCCAGGACAACACTGCCTGCAATTACAGTTGATGCAGGTTAATATTATAGAAATGGAAATACCCTTTATAGTTCCACCATGTTTATTTTGTTGAGATAACCAACACAAATTCATTTAGATTTACTATATACAGGAACAGAAACATGACTGTATTTCTTAATGCAGTTTGACTAGGTACATGAAAATAAACCCATGCAAATATGTGGCAATTGTTTTATTATTTAAACGAATTATAAAATGTGTTATTATTTTTCTAGATTGGTCAAATTGCGAATCTTGGAGTTACGAGAAAATCACCTGAAAACTCTACCAAAGTAAGTGACTGCATATTTTAGCTATTCTGGCTTGCAGTTTCAGAAGAATTTAATCTTTTCCCATACAAAATTGTGCCATTTGTACTCTAAATAGTTTGGTTTTTTAAAAAAAATAAATTCAAAAAGTATACGTTTATTGGGTATCTGTATCTGTTAAAGCATAATTTGTTGTATGTGCAAAAGGTGAGCAATTACACATGGAGAATGGAGACAGGTAAAGCATAACATTCCAAAACAATGTGCATCATCTGACATGCATAATTTTGAAGTAAAAAGTTCACTCTGAAAAAGAAGTTTGTAGAAGGGGCAAGATATTGGTGAATATGTAATGTACAAACATTTTTTCCTGGTAAGGGAGCCAAGTGTTTTCAATTGGTTGATTTAGTCAACTTGCATGTTATGTTACTTCACAGACAGTACATCGTAAAATAAATGCTTTTATCAAAATATCACACAAAGAATAACATTAGAGATTTTAAGGGCTATAGTATGCCCATGCGTGTGTGAATGTGACTTCCAGTGCTTTCAGTGGGTGTGTTCTTGAGGGCAAAATTTGTCCCTTAGTGTGTCCTGAATACAAGTAGACACTGCATGTTCATGAGTGGGCGCGATCTATGTGAAGGATGTGGCGCGAGCAGTGAGTGGGGGTGTGGCCGCGCTCCCACCTTACACGCATCCCCGCTCTCCCCCCACTCGTCCCCACGAATGGAGCAACCCGACAAAGTGGAGGTTTCTGTGTGCGGCCCTGTGCACGCACCGCTCACGCACCGGCACGCCCACGCACCCCCCTCCTGACACCGCCGTGTAAAAATGGCCTAAGTATTCACTGAGATGACCCAAGGTCAGGGCAAACCTTTTTAAAAACTTATAAATATTTTTCAATTTTTGTAAAAGAGCACAAAGTTCTGTAACTTAGAATTTGTGTTACGATGCTTCTGAGAATGCATTAAATAAGTCTGATTCAGCACCGTAGATGTGGAGCCTTTCTGGATCTTATCTCCTTTTGAAGGCTACATATGTTGCTTGTGCAGTACATCAGTCTTGAAGAAGCTGAATACCACTTCTATTTAACAGGTGGAATTGGTAGGTCAACATCATCTTGTAAACGTGTAGTAATGACACCATAGTTAAGGTTGACGTCAGATAAGGTGGAAAAGAGAACTTAATAATATGTGAACAATAATATGACAAACCAAAACCTGTCTTGAAATCATTATAATGACGTCACTTTGCTTTTGTGTGTGTTGGAGTTTTGTGTTGCTACGTGTTACCATTGCTTAGATAAAGTCAGGGGGCATTTTAAAACAACATGGGCAGGGGAATAAAAAAACCATATTTTTTAGTTACCGCATCATGGAAGGAGGCAAGAACACAGATGTGGGTTCAAAAGACTGCACTCTTAACTACAACATCTGGGAAAGAAGGAGTGGGAGCCTGCCCTGCCCTGCCCAGCCTCCTCCCGTTAAACTAGGGTCCAATCCAAATAACCTCACAATCTTATCTATCTTATCTTAACTCTGAATAAGGGGTCCCCAAGGTACTGCTTGGGTAGCCGCCTCCTGCCTGCAAATTAACCAACCCCCTTTCCAAGTGGGGGCAAGGCGGACGAGGGCAGGGAGGGAGTTCCAGGTGTGCGGGGCAGCGAGGGAGAAGGGATGAAGGCGGTTGGGGGAGCAGGGGAGGCGTGGGAGGGGATGGAAGAGGAGCGGAGTGCTCGAGCAGGGGTTCAGAGGGAGATCAGGGCAGAGAGGTTGGGGGGAGTGAGGTTGTGAAGGGCTTTGTAGGTGAAGATGAGGAGCTTGTGTAGAATACGCTCAGGAAGGGGGAACCAGGGGAGAGAGGATAGGAGAGGCTGCACATGGTCAAAGCGACGGGCTAGGTGGATGATCCTGGCAGCAGAGTTTTGAACAGAGATAAGGGAAGAAAGGTGAGAGTGGGGAAGGCCAGCGAGGAGAAGGTTACAATAGTCAAGGCGTGAGATGACTAGGGCGTGGATGAGAGTTTTGGCAGAGGAGATGGACAGAAAAGGGCGGATCTTGGCAATGTTGTGGAGGGAGAAGCAGCAGGATTTGGTGACAAAGTCAATGTAGGGTTTGAAGGTGAGGTGCGAATCGAAGATGAAATCCAAGTTGCGGGCTTGGGGGACAGGGAGGTAGGAGACCCTGTCAGTGGTAATTGACAGGGAAGAGGGAGAGAAAGGATTGGGAGGGAAGATAAGGAGTTCAGTTTTTGCCATGTTCAGTTTGAGGCGTTGAGACATCCAGGTGGAGATATCGGAGAGACAGTTGGTGAGACAAGCTTGAACAGAGGGGGAGAGGGAAGGAATGGAGAGATAGAGTTGAGTGTTGTCAGTGTATAGGTGGTATTGGAAACCGTGGGAGGCAATGAATTTGCCTAGGGATTGGGTGTAAATAGAGACGAGGAAAGGGCCAAGGACCGAGCATTGGGGAACCCTGACCGAGAGGGGTAGGGAGGAGGAAGGGGAGGAGTTAGGAAGAGATACATTGAAGGAGCGGTCAGAAAGGTAGGAGGAGAACCAGTCGAGGACAGAGTCCTGGAATCCAAGGGAGTGGAGCGATTCAAGCAGGTACGAGTGGTCAACAGTGTCGAAGGAGGACGAGAATAGAGTAAAGGCTGTTGGATTTAGCCACAAGAAGATCGTTGGTGATCTTAGCAAGAACGGTTTCAGTGGACTGAAGGGGGCTGAAGCCAGATTGGAGGGGGTCAAGGGAGGAGTTGGTGGAGAGGAGGTTGAGGCAACAGGAGTAGACAACCCGTTCAAGGAGTTTGGAAGCAAAAGGGAGGAGCGAGACAGGATGGTAATTAGAGGGTTCAAAGGGATTCAGAGTGGACTTTTTGA
>QEPC01003557.1:891841-913812 GCA_003113815.1 Sphenodon punctatus
TGTTTGCTTTTTTGACTGCTGCTGCGCACTGCGCTGTGGATTTCATTGTATTGTCCACAACCACCCCCAGATCCTTTTCCTGAGTGGTAACTCCTAGCTTAGTACCCAGCATAGTGTACACATAGTTTGGATTATTTTTTCCTACGTACATCACTTTGCACTTGTCCACATTAAATCTCATTTGTCATTTAGATGCAAATGAGGGATATACATTTAATAAAGGAGGGATATAAGTTTAAATACATAAGTACATAAGTATACAAGTAAGGAGATGACCAATCAAAAAATTCCCCAAACTGTTTGACCAACTGTCTCTGATTTTCCACATCTGCAATGTACATGGTACTCTCTATAGGGGAAATAAATCCTCAGCGACACTTTTTCTATCCAGTTTTGCTCGTGAAACACACAGATTTTTTCACATTTGCTTTCTACAACTTAATGTATTACCTAAGCAAAAAACCTGCAGTTTAAGAACCTAGTTAAGGCGGTATTCCAAATTATACTCAAACTCTAACATGACAGTAAATTGTATGTTAAGGTAAATAAAAAATAAATAAATTTTGATTTAACTGAAATTAAACTGCTTATGTGTGGTATGGTGCCTGAATGATACTTATACACAATGAGGAATGTATGCAGTTTAATTTCAGTTGTCATAATTTTTTAAAAAAATTTTCCCTTCACATAAAATTTGCTGTCATGTTAGAGTATGAGTATAATTTGGAACACCACCTTAACTAGGTTCTTAAAAGGCAGTTTTTTTGCTTAGGTAATTTCCCCTTCTGTTAAAACTTAATCATTTCATTATAATGTTAATGCATAAGCTGTCCCCAGATACGAGAACACTGCAGGTGCTCACCCATCCCTCCCACACACCCTACCTGTCTCCACATGGAGCAACCTGCATTTTCGCAGGTTGCTTTGTGCAGGGGTGATGGGTGGAGGTACGTGTTACATGGGAGCGCACATGCCACTGCTGTCCTATGAGATGCACCTACCCATACCTACTGTGTGGGTGCGTCCCATGTAATAAAGGCCACACACTCACACATGCTCTCACCTCTTACACACGCATTCATTCATTCAAATTGATCACACACACTACACACACGGTGAGCTCTCATCTCTCACCCCTCACACACACATTCAGATTGATCAATCATACATTGGGGGGGGGGAGAGTGGGGGTCCGAGTGGTGAGAGCACTGGGCGGGTGTGGGAGGGATGTGCAGGGGAAAAGGGATGGGAGGGAGTTAATAGGGTTATGTGGCGGAGCAAATAGGGAGGGTGGGGTTGGAGTGGGTGTTTTGGGACAAGAGGGGGAAGGGGAGAGGTGAGGGAGGAAGATCTCTGAGGGCTCTGGGGGAGCAGCCGGTAGGAGGGGGTCAGAACGGTGTGGACAGGAGGAGCGGCTATAGGGGTGGTTCTGGGACAGGGACGGTATGGTCCATGGGGTTGTGTGGTTCAGGCTTCCAGGGGACCTAGGTCACTGGGGGTGAAGGAGGAGCAGGGTCTAAGGTCCTCCAGTGGGGGGCTGATGCTGCTAAATGCAAGGTCCGTGGCAAATAAGGCCCTGGTAATCCGGGATGTGATCCTGGACGGAGCTGCGGACCTTGTATGTATTACGGAGACCTGGCTGGATGAGGAAGCGGGGCCAATTTTGACTGATCTTGTTCCAGCTGGGTATGCCGTGCATCACCAACCCGCACTGGGGGCCGGGGTGGTGGTGTGGCAATTATTTTTAGAGAGACATGGCCTGTTAGTAGGTATCCAGTCCAGGAGTTTCCGGGGATCGAGGCCCTCCATGTGGTGTTCGATTTGACTGGGGGCAATCTCGGGGTGCTGCTGGTGTACTGGGCCCCTTCCTGCCCAGTAGCATCCCTTGCAGCTCTAGCAGAGCTGGTCTCGGTGGTGGTGCTGAACTCCTCCAGGACTCTGGTCCTGGGGGACTTCAATACCCATGCTGATACCGGTCTTGTGGGAGCGGAGCGAGAGTTCATGGCCGCCATGGCAACCATGAACTTGTCCCAAGTTATTAACTGCCCAACCCATGTGGGGGGTGTTCTGTTCTGTACTTGAGGCGGGTGATCTGGTACTGGGGGATGTGAGGGTCACGCCCTTGTCGTGGGCAGATCATTACCTCCTACAGGCCAGTCTCTCAGTGCACCACCTCCAGAAGGGGAATGGACCAGTTAGTTTGATCCGCCCCTGGAGGCTGATGGAACCTCAACGGTTCCAGGAGGCTCTGGGGGATTTAATCTTAGACCCTGACGGCCGCCCTGCTGATGAACTCGTCCAAGCTTGGAACACCTTGCTCGGGGAGGCCATTGACAGGGTGGCTCCAAGACAACTCCTACTTCTGTCTCGTCACCGCAGGGCCTCTTGGTTTACTGAGGGGCTGCGGTGTATGAAACAGGCAGGTAGGTGACTAGAGTGATGCTGGCGTTGGACTCGTGCTGAATCCGACTGACTTCTCCATAAGGCCCATTTGTGGTCCTATGTTGAGGCTGTGAGGACGGCAAAGAAAGAGTTCTTCTGCAAAGTCACCTGCCACCTACTTTGCAGACGAGATCGCTTGGATCCAGGCCAACTTTGACACTGGACTAGGGGCAGTAGAGTTGCAGCGCGAGGTTATGGAGGCCCTGTCTGGTCCGGCTTCTTGGGATTAGTTTCAGGAAGTGATGCCAGATGATGCTGTGGATGTTCTGGGGTCTGTTAGAACCACCAGTTGTGAATTAGACCCATGCCCATCCTGGTTGGTGAAAGCCTCCAGGGAGACGTTGGGAACGCTGCTGGCGAGGGTAATCAGTGCATCCCTTCGGCAGGGGAGATTGCCCCCTGGTCTCAAGGAGGCTGTGGTGCGCCCCCTGCTGAAGAAGCCATCTTTGAATGTGGATGCACTCGCCAGCTATCGACCTGTCTCTAACCTTCCCTTTTTAGGAAAGGTTATTGAACGGGCAGTGGCACTGCAGCTCCAGGTGCATCTTGACAGCATCGGTTTCCTTGACCCATTTCAATCTGGGTTCCACCCAGGCTATGGTACAGAGATGGCGTTGGTGGTCTTGGTGGACAGTCTCCACCGGGAGATGGATACAGGACGTTCAACACTTCTGATCCTACTAGATCTCTCGACTGCCTTTGATACAGTGGACCATGGGCTACTGTTGAGACGGTTGCGAGCCCTGTCTGGACAAGACTGTCCTTGGATGGTTCTGCTCATTCCTATGGGGAGAAGCCAGAGGGTTGTCCTGGGGACTGAATCTTCCAGCCCCTGGGCCCCGGAATGTGGCGTTCCGCAAGGTTCCATTCTGTCTCCATTATTGTTTAATGTATATATGCAGCCCTTGGGAGAGATCATGAGAGGGTTTGGTGTGCGTTGCCACCAATATGCTGATGACACTCAGCTATACCTCTCTTTTTCATTCGACCCAGGTCCTGCCATCTCAGTACTATTCCAATGCTTGGAGGCTGTGGTGGATTGGTTGCGGCAGAGCAGACTGAGACTCAGTCCTGAAAAGACAGAGGTGATGGTGGTGGGTAGGGTGAAGGAGGTGTCGGCTCCCCTCGTAGAGGGGGTCCGCCCTCCCATAGCCCAGCATGTTTGGAGTCTGGGAGTGTTGCTGGATTCAGATCTCCACCTGGATTGGCAGGTGGAGACAGTGGCTAAAGCTTCCTTCCGCCACCTGTATCTGGTGCGGAGACTGCGTCCCTATATTTCCAGACCCGACCTGGCCACCCTCATCCATGCCTTCATCACTTTGAGGCTGGACTACTGCAACGCGCTCTACGTGGGGTTTCCCTTGACGCTGGTTCGGAGGCTGCAGCTGGTGCAGAATGCAGCGGCTCGTCTCCTTACGGGGACGAGCTAACGGGAGCATATTACGCCCATGCTCCGTGCGCTGCACTGGCTGCCTATAGCGTACTGAGCCAGATTCAAGGTGTTGGTCTTGGCCTATAAAGCCCTACACCGTCTTGGCCCTTCGTACCTCAGGGACCGCTTCATCCTCCATGCACCAGAGCGGCCCCTTCAGTCCGCCGTGGATGCCTTCTTGGAGGGCCCCCGTGTAAAATGGGGGACCACAATGGAGAGGGCGTTCTCGGTGGCCAGGCCGTGACTGTGGAACTCCCTCCTGGAGGAAACCCGTCTGGCCCCAAGTTTATTGGCCTTCCACCAGGCCTGTAAAACCTGGCTGTTCTCCCAGGCCTTCGGAGGAGGGGAAGGGGGTTGGGATTAAACTCTGGGGGATGGTTGCCTTTAGAAGGATTTTTAGATGTTTTAATTCTTGTGTTTTATTGCTGTTTAAATTATTGTTATTTTTTATGTTGTGAGCTGCCCCGAGATGCCATGGGCATGAGGGGGCAGCTAAGACATATAAATAAATAAATAAATAAATAATATACTACACACTTGCTCTCACCCTTGCACACATCCAAATTGATCACACACACTACACACATGTGCTCACGTCTCACACAGTCATTCACACACACTCTCACCTCACACACACGTTATACAAATTGATCAATCATAGGGTATTTTCAGACATTACAAGATCACGCTCAACCACGGGGAATTCCCACATGGTGATCGTGGTCTCGTAACGTCTGTTGGGGGGAACAGAATCTCCCCGCCAGATGTTCACCCCCGTGAATCATGGGGGGAAATCACATTGAACATGCAAACGGCGCCCGGACCATCTCCGTTTGCGTGTTGAACCCCCCCCCTCGTGATCAAGGGGATCGTCTCGTCTGTCCCCTGACCACGGCCCGGAATCAGCTGCAGGATTCCGGGCCGTGGTCAATGCCCCGGGGGGGGCCGGCGGGGGCTGCAGCCGCATTGACCATCTCCCGGAGGGCGGGCGGCCGAGGGAGCGTGGGGGGGGGCGGGGCTGTGTGGCCGCATGTTGAGCCGCGTGGCCCCTCCCCCGATTCCCCACCGGGATCAGCCAGCACATCTGTTTGACGGCTATTTTGATCCCGGCGGGGGATCAATGGGTGATTCTGTGACGGGGCCAATATCGACCCCGTCACGTCTGAAAATACCCATACACGCTCATTCACACACACACATTCATCGCTCACACACTCATTCAAATTGATGATCACACACAGCCTCATTCGCACACACTACATGCACACGCTCTCACCTCTAACACCCGCACACACTCATACAAGTTTATTTTTTTAAATTTTTTTTACTGAACACCACAATTACAAAGTCTGTTGTGCAAAATTCAGGTTGGGAACACAACAGAGAAATTATGATCAAGTTAAAAATCAGGACAGCTACTTGTAGTACACAACTATAAACTGCCAGCGAGTTGCCAAAAATGTGAGGTACGTTTTTCATTAACATTAATTATTCTTCTACAGGGATTATCTTTTTTTAAAAAAAAAAAAGATGACCGGTTGAGTCAAGCTCAAAATAGGTTAAGCTCATTGCAAAGTAGCCTATGTCAAAGGCTAAGTTTATATCGATCTCAGAGAGTGAGTGGATCTGCTGTGTTCGCTGACCCTAAAATCAGACTGTCTACAAATGATCTGTTTGGAGTTGCACAATAAAGTAGTTCTACAATATACACAAACCCGCTACAGGACTAGTTTTACTTAAGGTAATTTCACCGACACCTGTTCTGAAAGGCGCTTGTCTTTCCAACCGTGCTTCTGACTTCCCATAGTTTAGGTGTCTGCCAAGGGCTTTGGGTGCTGATCCCATTAAACTGGATTAGCCCCATCCCCCCAACATCACCCAATACCACAGCACCAGGGGCATAGCTAGGGTGGAATGGGCCCCTGGCCAAGAGGTCAAGATGGGCTCCCCTCTTTCTGTCCCGCCGGCAGGCCTGGGGGTGCTGCTGTCAAACACACAAGACACCCAAAATGCAGCCAGCCTATTAAACGCATTATGCCATGCAAAGATATATATATATATATATATATATATATATATATATATACACACACACACACACATCCACACACATCCAGTTCAGTTGTGCCCCCATAATCAATTCACGCTGCCCCCACCCCATAATCAGTTCATTTCTACCCCTGCCCACATGTAATCAATTCATGCTGCCCCCCCCCATAACCATTTCTTCCCCCCACCCATAATCAGCTCATTTGCGCCCCTGGGGCAGCATGAATTGATTATATGGGGGGGCACAAATGAACTAGTTATGGGGTGGGGGTTTAAAGACAGTATTCCTTAGCAATAACTTCATTAAGAAGAGTTAGTGAAATAGCAGCCATAATAATGTCAGATCCGTATTTGCAGATTTTCCAAGAAAGAATAGATATTGCTTTACAGCCTAAATTCCTACCTAAGATAAGACAGACAGTTGTGAGAATGTGACCCTTTTTACACGGGCCTCTCCCACCCATGAACACGCAGATTACATGGGTGGGGGAGCCCCGTCTGAACAATGCAGTGCCTGCGGTGAGTAGGAGTGCATGCACCCGCCTAACATGAATCCCCTCTCACTCCCCCACTCATCCCCACGCATGGAACAACCAGGGAAAACGGTGGTTACTTCATGGGTGTGGATGAGTGGGGGGTGAGTGGGGGTGCATGTGCGGCCGTGTGCACACCCTGCCCATGCACCAGCACGCCCACGGACCCCCTACCCGGTGGAGCCGTGTAAAAAAGGCCTGTGAGGAGCCACTCAAAGAAGAACAGAAGGTTGCTGCCGTGTAAGCAAGGTTCTTCGAGATGTCTCCTAACATTCTCACAATTCACACAATATCCAGCCTTCCAGCATGGAATTTTCTTATATTCCTAGAAAGGGTTGGAAGGAACTGTCATTCTGAGGAGGAGAGTGCTTTTTATACTAGAGGAGCTCGAGACCATCACGTGGTCTATTATTTGAATATGGTGACCATGCACAACCCAGTTGTGAGAATGTTAGGAATCATCTCGAAGAACCTTCTTTACAAGGCAACAGCCTTCTGATCACTTACATGAGGAGGAGTTTGTTTACAAACAGCTTTATCTCCTAGTCCCATCGGTGTCCCGCTGCTGCTACTGCAGCACTACTAACAGGCAGAGGCAGGTGAGGGATGGGGATCCCCATCCATGATGTAGGAGTGTCCTGCACCCAGGCCTCCTCCAGCCCAGGCGAGGGGCTGCCCCCGCAGGGCCAGGCAGCGGTCCCTGGGACCTGGCGGCCCCAGCTTTATGCCCAATTCGCTCGTTGGATGCTATGCCCCTGTACATCACCTAGGAAGGAAGCATGGGGTGGTGGAAGAGTGGGAGGCTGGTGCATGGGCAGGGTGTTTTATGATTGTAAGCCGCCCCGAGCTGTGTGCAGGAGGGGCGGGGTAGAAATAGAATAATAAATAATAAATAAATAAATAAAAAACAGCCCAGATTGAACCCCATGGCTCTGAAGGTGTGACCGGGCCAGACCCAGGAGGAGAGAGTCAAGGGCGAGGCCTGATCCTCGGGTCATAGGGAAGGAGACCGACTCCTGAAGGGGCGTGGGGGAGGCTGGTACCAGGGAGGCATGGGTGGAGAAGGGCCTTGGCCAGGGTAAAGGGGAGAAGGAAGCCTCCCCTGCCCAGGCACTATAGGGGAGGGAGTGGGGGCAGACTCACCTGCCCAGGCTCCCAGCTCCAGCACTACGCAAACAGGGCTCCCCAGCACCCAGTTGCAAAGCTCATCCAGCTTGAGCGCAGGGAGACTAGACAGCTGCTGAACATCCCCACCCAGGGTCTCCATGCTGTGGGGGTGGCTGCTACTTGAAATGAGCTCTCAGCAGCATCAGGCCAGAGGGAGAGCAACAGTCTCAGGTGGCCGGGAGAGCAGGTCAGCGCAGTAACAGCCCCCACCGCTTTCATGGGGACGGGGGGAGAATCAGCTGCTGGCAAGAGAGGCAACAGGCGAGTGGTGGGTGGGTGCGGTATTTCCTCTCCCCCCCTGCCCAAAGCTGTTGCCGAGCGGGGGAATCTGATGACCCGGATGCTAGTGGGAGAGGCGAGCAGTGGGCATGGGCTGTATTTCCTCCCCTCCCACCTGCCCAAGCTATTGCTGAACAGGGAATCAGGCGGGCGGGCAGTAAGGACACAGAGGCGACCACCAGAGGAGCAAAGGCTTAATGAGGAGTGGCCACCTATAGGTGGGCGGGGGCGGTCGGTCTCCCCCCCCCCGCCTAAGCTGTTCTTAGGGTCCTTAGGCAGGAGGCCAGTGTGTGCAGGTGAGACGGCTGTGTGCAAAGCCCTTATTCGCTGCTTCAGGGTCTCCCAGCCTCATCCTGGGCCACCGCAGCCGTTCCAGCGCACTTTAAATCACGTCCCATGTTGCTAGCTATCACCGCTTGTAGGTTTTTTCCTCCTCCCCCTTAAAGGGGGACCACAATCTATACCTTGTTTCATAACCCCTCCCCCCCATAACAAAAGTTAACATCCTATGGGCACTCATAAGTAAAACTTGCTACTATTCAAGTGTGTATAGCAATAGTAAGATGAGATTAGGCAGGACTGGATATAAAAAGTTACTGTTTTGCATTAATTTTTAGATACCGATTGCAGACGTCGAAAATTAATGAGAGCTGCTTAAGAACTCTTGAAGAACTCAATACCCCTTCCTTCCTTCCTTCCTTCCTTCCTTCCTTCCTTCCTTCACGCTCGATGAAGTCTACCAGCCATTACGTTAAATGCTGTTTTCTCGTTAATAATCAGTATTTTCATGGTGCAAAACCAAGTATTTTTAATACCTTTACCCATTTCCCTTTTTCAAATTACTTATTTAAAGTTCTGAACCTTCTAACGTTTATGCACACAATTAAATTTAAGTAGCTTAATTTTACCATTGGCAACAGTTAGATTGCTTGCGTGCTGATAGGTGCTTCCCGGATTAAAGTTGCTAGAGCTTGAATTGTAGACAGGGTGGCAATTTAGGAGAGAAAAGAAAGCTATGAAGAAATATTTTAACAGGGTTGTACCCAAGTTTTGCAACTTTCCCCCTGTTCTAAATATATGTATGTGAAAATAGTAGCTAATTTTGAAAAGAAACAAAACAAAGACTACATAGAAAATGTAGAAGGCATAAAACTAGCAAACGTGAAATGGTTTTATACCAGGCCTGTAAGTATGGGAGAAAATAAAGTTATTGCCCCCTACCCCTGTAAATTCTATTCCCTGCTTATAGAAATAAGATGTGTTTCAGGTTTCCCTCCTCTGTTTTTTAGTCTAAAGGTTAAGATGTCTGAAGACTCAGATGAGTTACTGAAGGCCTATGGCCAGATATTTATAATTACAGTTCTGGTAGCAAAGTGTCTCCATATTACTTTAGCTGCTGAAGGCAAGTTCAATTATCCCTCTTGTCATGCAACTTGCCCATTCCCATCCCATGCCAATATTTTAGCTCTGAGCCTGGCTGATAATTTTAGAAAATTCAGGAATTTTATGCCTCATTTAAAGAATGCAGCCCTGACTACCTGACTGCTTTAGGATTTTTTTATATAGTCAGGGCTGTAAAGCTGTATAAATACTATGCATTTAAATTGGGTTCTGTCTGCAATTTTTACTTGACAGATCTGTTTTTAATTGTTGATTTAAATCTCTCTCTTGACTGTCTCCACAAAATTGTGTATCCTGAGTAGATTATGCTACAATTAATAGATTTCTTCATTTAAATGTTGGACTGCTGTCAACATGAAGGTTTATTTATTATGAACACAAACCTAATTGGTGGAGCCCAAGGAGGGGTAGAACGGAGAATAGGCTGGGAATGTGCTAATATGATTGTTAGGACGGGTTGTACATTTTTGCCTTGAAGAACTGAAGCTTCTGTCAGATTTCATACTATAGCAGAGATGGTTTCATGTGAAGCTGTTGAACTATGAGGGTTGGTGTGTAACAGATTTGTGTGACGTAGGTTTGAAATAAGCAGTCAATTATTTACTCATGAGGAGTTTTTCCATCTCGGAAAATGTGATTGTTTTCCTGGCACCGATTCCGCGAGATCCTGTCCTGATTTATTGACTTTCTGTTCACCGCATACTATTCATTTACCACTTTCCACATTGCTGAGAGTACTGTTTTACTTCCAGGTTCATTGTTTCTGCATTTCTGAGCTAATCACAGTGCAAATAGCTCACCCATTAACCTCCCCCAGTGGCCCTTAACCTCCACTCCAGTGTCTCCAATCAGAATTGTTGTTCTATATTGTTCCCTTCACTTTGACCAATCTGCAACTGGACTTCAGATTTGTAAAGGAATCTTTGTACCAGCCAATGAGTGAGAAGGAAGTACAGGGAAAATGGAGTGCAGAGAAGATAGGAGAAATGTGATATTGCATCTGTATTATCTCTCAGGATTTGAAGTTGATGGCAAAGCGGTAACTAGCAAAGCGGTCAACGGCAAAGCAATAAATGGGATCCCGGTAAGCACGTTATTGGTAAATAGAAGAAAGAAATGCCAGTCAAGACACCGTTGACTACTGAAATGTTTTCGATTCAAGAGAGATGGTATCGGGAACCAGGATTCCATTTTTGCGAAATCTTATTGCATTCCTACAGTGCAATTATTGAAAGACACAATATTCCATTCAGCAATGGGACGTTAGTCTGTTTAATGTGGTGTTTAGTGTGTACCCCTACCAGTGTTCCAGGAAACAACAACCTCCCAATCAAAGATTTGTGCACACATGGACAGAACCTACCCTATGTACACGCACACACAGTGTACATGCATGGTGCCACATCTGAAGTCTGCCGCTGGCTGACTGCACTGCCACTCAGCAGGGGGAGATGTGGCACTGCAGCAGTGGATATGGGTGGTGGTACAGTCGAGTGGCAGTGGACTTTGGATGCCGCGCCATGCATGCATGGTAGGTTTGGTCTACACAGATGCACAAACCTTGGATCAAGACGCTAATCTATAACATAAGTAATATAATTCTAATTACTGATTTATTTAACATAGTGAAAAGTACCTTAAAGGTGCTGGTTTATAATGTAGTTTAAAAGTTTGGAAAATGTCTGGCAAGTAGGCTTGTATGCATGGCTAGTGTACAATTCATATCATTACAGCCCTGCTTATGTATGCATCCTGTGATTTTGTCAGAATCATCTAGTGAAGATTATGGGCATACTACTTGAGAGGTTCCCAGCCTTTATTGGACATGGCCACACCTATGGTTCAGTAATGTTGTCATGGTGCACCTATGGATTGGTACCTGTCAATATACACCACCTAGCCATGCACTGAAACTGAATATAGGTGCGATCCCAAATCCCCGCATGCAGTCACGATTCTGTGCACCACAGGAAACCACATGAGAATTGCATAGGTCGCCACACATGTAAGTGCAAGCGGGACCCGAAACACATTACGTGCGTGGTTTGTGCATGCGTCACCTGGTCACCATGCGCAGCGGTTCCACAGCCTTTGGGATCTCAGCCTATAACAACAAAAAACCATTTTTGCATGTCACTGAAGACAAAATGGAGTGATTAATTGAACTAGTAAATTATCTATTATGCTTTTATTGTAACAGGGGGGCACCCCAGCTCCATGGGTTGGTCTGCTGTCCTGGTCCTTTAGCCCTGCAATTCTAATGCAACCCCTTCTCAGGCTGTCCTCTGTACCTGGTCCTCAGTTGACTCTCAGGTCTGCTCTCAGCCCCGCATTGCCAGGGATCGGGCCAGTGCTCCCGCACTGCTGAGCTCCAGCCACTGTCCAGGGTGAGCTTTCTGGGTCCGCTGCCAGCCGCGCCTGCAACAGCTGCTTCTCCGCTGTTCTCCACTCTCCACTGGCTCTTTGTCATTTTCAGTCCCAGACCATGCTGCTCTCAGTCAGCGCTGGCTGCTTTGCTTGCTGCTCTCCCACACAGCTGCCCACTGGCCCCCCTGGCTGGTTTGAGGGCCCACCTGCCCCCCACACAAGTGTCTGCCCATCATTCCCAGCATCTGTGTCTTCAGATTGCTTTTAGCCCTCCCTTCTCTCAGCTGGGCTACTGCTCTTAAAGGGCTGACCCCGCCTCGCCCTCTCTCGCTTAAAGTCATAGGAACTCCCTGAGTCTCTCTGTTACACTTAGAAATAAATAATATTTAATTTAATTTAATATCAATTATAAACTGTAGTGTGGCTGTGGTTCAATCAGCAGTTATAATTACCTAATATTTAGTGCATACACCCTGCCACACTACTTGGAAAAGACTGTACTACTTGATAACAGAATCTGATAACAGAATGAAAAGTGGGGATTTAGCAGTGAGGGTGAAATAACAGAAATTCATCTCCAGATATATAGTTTTGTAAATAGACATGCAAGGTATAGCTCCTTATATTCAGGAATACTCCTACTTTGGCATCCATGCTGCTAGTTTCTTGCAGCTAAAATCCTTGGTATTTTTAGGAGAGTGGCGTCTTGGTATAAATAAGTCATATACATTTAAATATTTTTGGATCTGTCATGTGTCAACTGTTGCAATATATCATGCTAGTTTGGTGTTCAAGACTCAGCAAAATGTATCCATGGTAACTGACTATAGAAGAATATTAACAGCAAAATGCTCAGGTTAAATTAATATTAGGTTCTAATTTGCCAAAATGTGACTCTCTGTGCAAGCAATAAATCTCCAGCATCCTTTCATCATAAATTCTTCCTATTTTAAACAAAACTCAGCATTTTCCTTTCATCTACTACTTCAAAGTAACAGGAAAGGGCTAATTGTATAAAAAAAAATTAAGGAAAAAAATGTGCCCAGACATTCCAGTTTGTTCCCACAAACCTCCATGATGGAAATTAGTGTTGGAATGTAGAGTTAACATTTTATAAAATTTTAAAATTTTTTTACACTTACATAGAACAATCTAAATAATACTTGAAATTGTTCTTTTGCACACATTTTCTGTGTTCTTGCTGTCGACCTACATTAGTTTTTCTGCCAGAAAATAATACCAAGATATATTTATGAAGTAGAATCTTCAGCATCTTTTCTTTGTTTTATTAATTCAATAAATCATACCTCATTCAAACATCATGAAAAATTGTTATGTACATAGCCGAGCTTTGTTTTAACCACTGTCTGTAAATGAATCACTCATTTTCTGTCTTATTTGATTCTTAATATTTATCTCTCTTCCTATGAGAATCTTAATATTTTGAAATATCCTGATTGTAAGTAGTAAAGAAATATTTTAAATCATAATAGTGACCTAACCTGATATGTAATAAAACTATGTGTATGTGACCTCAGATACCACAGACAAGTGAAAGGGGGCCTGTGGCAGTGGGGACTCTCCTTCCTTGAAGGGAGCCAAACAATACAGACTTTGGGAATTAGCTCCTTCCACTGCCTCACCCAGGCTGCTAACCTCTCAACCTTTCTGTTTATTTTAGAATCTGGTCTCCAGCACACCCCCAGTAGCCAGCCCCGTCCTCCAATGCAGGGCTTCTCTCACTAAAAGTGAGTCCCCAAAATAGCTCAGGTGGTCTGTAACCAAACACAAACAAGGAAAGAGCCTACCTGAGTCCTGAGTTCTTTGGCAGTCCTTGGCTGCCTCCAAATGCTGCGTTTATCTTCAACCAGCATGCCGTGGTGCCTCTCACTTCACACCCACAAGCTTCCTAACAGCCTTACAAGCTCCTAATAACTCCAGGGACCTTCTGGAATTTCTCCAGAGTTCGCTATACCAGCTCAATTCCAGCTCTCCAGCCAACAGTCCCCTCCAATCTCTTCTCACACCTCTTTAAATATCAGCTGGTCTGTCAGTGCGTTGCAGGACTCATTAGTGTAGCAATCCTGCAGAAATTAAAGGACCAGTACCATATTGCCACTCTAGCACTCCTTTAGCCATACAAGGCCACCAGTCTTAAAATGACACACCCTGTGCTTCTGTCACAGGGGCATAGTTCAAAAAAGTTTGAGAACCACTGCTGTATGGTGCTATTTTGTTGTATGACATGTATTTGTGATCAATTGTATGCTTCACCATGAGCTATTTCCCTCCCTCCCTCCCCCAATGTACCTGTGTGTCTTTTAGAGAAGATGTGGCATGGGGGACAGGCATGGCTGGGTTCTCCGTGGGAAGGGGGGGAATGCACCTGTTTGAATGATCTGGCCATTGCCCAATCCAGGACTTCTGGGCTGAATGGGGATGCTATGGCACGCTCCCCCTTCCCATATGATGGGCAGGCAGACACGTGTAGGCTGGCCAGCTAAATACCCACCCACCCCTCTTGGATTAGCACTATAAGTGTTGCTGGTTGCCATAATTGGGGCCAGGAAGGCATTTTTCCTTGCTACGCTGATTGGCATGCCCTTAGTTAGGGTTTTTCGTCTTTCCTATAGTCTCGTCACCCTCTGTTTACAAACTGAGCAACTGCTGGGTGTGTTCAAGCAAGAGGTAGTATTATATTTGCCACAACTTGGAGGTTCAGGGTTAACATAAGCCTAGAGAGCAGAATAGAAAAGGAAAATTAAAAAATTGGAGGCACTTCTTTATGAGGTGTGGGGGGGGGGGGTCAGAGTCGTTGCTAATCGGGGCATGTGCAGTTGCATAGGTAAGTAGAATAGCACCGATCCCTAGCTTGGGGCATGAGGCCACCCCTCCCTCAGGACTTCATTATAGGGGGTCTTGGTTGGTTAGTACATTGAGTGGTGGTGTCCGCCCAGGAGTTTATAAGTACACTGGACCTGGAGGTTATTTGGGGTTTTGTTGGGTTTGTGTATTTCTCTCCTAACCAGACTGAAGGCAAATTTAATAAAGAGTTATGGTCATGTTTGACCCCAAATGTTGTGTCTGCCACCTTCTTTCGCACTGCAGGGACAAGTAAAAGTTTATTTACCATTGTAAGGTTGGCATTGGGCTGTTTGTTCTGTTTATTGTGAAAATCTGATTTTCATATATTGTTGCATTTCATGACATCACACACTTGGTTGCCCTAATGAGGGATTTATAAAAAACAATTAGAAAAATAAACAACATGGATAACCAAGAAACATTGACACCTGTGTATTAGTTCTGACTTATATTTTCTGAAACCTCTATCTATTGGCCGAGACCTGTGTTGTCTGCGTTGCTGCTATTTGCAGTGATTTTTGCAGAACCAGCCAATTCTCGTAGTGCCAGGCTGAAACTGCAGTGGGGGCTGTCTGGAGGATCTTTAAATCCTGGCTGAGGCATAAACTTGTTGCCCCAGACTAAACTAAAACTGCTGCTGCAGCTGCCGTCTGTCAGGGAGGTGTGACCACGACCCCTGAGGGTGAATAGGCCCCTGAGAGATGAATTGGGGCAGGGTGAACTTACGGCCCTATGTTTTAGCAAGGGAGATCTGGGTCTTTAACATGAGGTGGGAGTTCTGGGGTGCTGAAATTCCAGAGGATTTGAGTGGTGTTTGATTAACAAAGTTGTGATTCTGTGTCAAATCTGTTGGAAAAGCATGCTGGTAAGCAAATTTCCACGTATAAATTGTTGTATAATTATGTAAATCAAGTTAGTTATACAAATGCTAATGCTCATTGTGAATTTGCAGAATTTGACTTTACTGGTTGCAAAATTTAAGATTTTTTGGTGCAGTGAATACGGACCCTGGCTGTTATAGAACAACATGATCCCGCACTTTAGGAGATTTGACTGAAGACTGTGATATGCAATATTTTGACTAACAGTGAAAACAAATAAGTCGGGGTGACCTAGATTCCCTGACTGCTCCAGGGAGGACCACTGCAGCCACCATGCCTTGGGTCGGTGGGAAGGGAACTTCAAATGAGCAGCCCCTCCCCCTGGAATCTGGGCAAAGGAGCTGCCATCACAAGTCCCTCCATGCCTTGCATCAGCCAAGGAGCTGTCCACATAGGACAGGACTCCCAGACCCCTGCTGCCCAGCAGGATTGGGCCGCAGGATGAGCTTCCGCCAGACAGCTGTTTGAGGAGTTGGAGGAACGCACTCACCTGGCGCGACTGCATGTGCCAAACAGCTGATCAGGGCGGGGGTGGCAGAGGAGAGTGCTCACCCAGGCCAGGTGTACTTGCCAAATAGCTGATTGGGTAGCACATTTTCTATACATGATATTAAAGGTATTCTTATTTAAATGGAAATTTCCATATATGAAATGATTGTTGGACCATTAAATTTCTTTTAGAAATTCTGTGGAGGTAAGGAGCCCAATTCCAAATGCTGCAGATTGTGCGCAAGTCGCGTGGATCCCTAATGCAGGTACATTGTGCCCTGCTAAAATCACGCATGTGCGTGCACAAGATCAATAGCATTTGAGATTGGGCTCAAGCTGATTTTGCAGAGAAGCTGCTAGAATAGATCAGTTAGTGCTGACAGTGTGAGTATAGTTAAACTAGTCCATTGAAGTCAGTATGTAAGTAGTACTTATCATAATCAAAGGCTGCCGAATTTGACTAGAGACTATTTTGCATCTGTTTTGTATCGCTCACTGGTAACATTGCTTCTAAGAAATATTTTTATTAATGTAATACACCCAATGGGGCCGATTCCATGCCCTGCGGATCCGGCACGTGCCTGCGTGGGAACCTTGCACACCTCCGTTGTGGGTACACTGTGTTGCGTGGAAACTGCACGCGTGCATCTGCGGGCCATGGGCTTAGCCACACCATCTTTCTATAACAATTGAAAGGGGAAAGAAAGGAATCATGCTTAACTGTCTTTCCCCCATTCCATCCACATCCCAAATGGATTTCATTATTAAAGCAGTGAAGCTACAATAATTCATAAACTCATTATATATTTTGAGCTGGACAGGTGTGACTAAGTCATTTTCCATTGTCTTTCCTACAGATTAGCTGTATTGCACTATAAATGTTTTGAATAAATAAAATGTATATTAAAAAATAAATTATACATTGTCACTGTCAAAGATGCTTTACAAAGCAGTTTTCCGGTTGCATTATTCTTTAGCACTGTATTTGTGATCAAGCTTGACATTATATAATAGATAACAAACCATTTCAAAGATATTCATTTGGGCATGGTCTTTTGTTTTGGGAGCCATGGAGTCTCATAATCTGCTGCATTTTGTACAACATTTCAAATACACATACACCTGTAGCCCTATTTTAAAATCATATAAACTGAATAATGTGTGGTTTACATCCTGATGTGAATAGTCCTGGCCCCATGGCAAAACTCACATTTTGTAACACTTTCGTGGTATGGCATTTTGACCTGGGCTATTGACACGGTGGCACCCAGGCATCAGCTTCCTTTGTGGCAGCAGCCCAGGCCTCCCTGGTATACAAAGGACCTGAGGCTGCATAAAGCAAGAGGCTAGGCAGTTGGGAGTGCAGGTGGTGCTCGATTTGCTCCAAAGCTGACCAACTGTGGCATAGACTGTTTTTAAGGGAGTATGCTGGTGGTAGCGAAAATCACCTTCCACGCTCAGCGCGATGGGGGTTTGGCGTTCCCCCCACACCCGGGAGGAAGAGGCAAGGACGGGGAGGCGGCCGCCTCCTCATCGCGTTGGTGGTGGAAGGGGAGGGGCCGGAGCGGTTGCCCAGCAACTAGGAGGGGGTGCCTGGGACTCTCGCAGTAAGCGGGATTCCCGGGCGCCATCTTGGTTTCCCTGCTCACCCGCCTCATTTTGGTTGTGGCGGGGAGCAGGAAAGATGCACCGTGCAGACCCGGGCAGCGGCCTCTTCGAGTCTGGGAAGGAGCCCTTAGCCAAGTGGCCGGTCGGGTGGGTGTGTGGATCAGCTTCCTGCCATTCCTCTCCCCTCCCCCGTGCATTATTTCGGCGCCTCCATCGTGCCGCGCCACTGAACTTCCGGGACTGAGTCCCCGCTCCTCCCCCTCCATTGTCCCCCCCCCCCCGGGCCTAGATACAAGGGATTTTTTTGCTTTGGCCTTTCTCTCTCCCCCCCCCAAAGGCTGTACAGCCCAAACAGGACCAGGGTGCCTGGGGGGGGCGGGGGAGCACCACTCCTGGTTTGGGTTAGGAGCCAATCTACCATACAACTGCTGCTGCCAGGGGGGAAACCGCCGGGAGCAGTCAGGGGGCAGCAAAAAAGGGCAGCCCTGGTCCCCCAAAAGAAAAGGGGGACCCAACGGTACAGCCCAGCGGACTCCATGGACCAACCTGACACCCTGAACCTCACAGCACGATCAACAGGAAGAGGCAGGGGCTGGGCCAATATTGCAGGCCCTGCAGACCCAGCTGCTGGGCTACCAAAACCGGATCGTGGAGCTGGAGAGCTTCCAGGGGAGGCTGGAGGCTAGTGACCCCGCACAACAAATGGAAGCAGATCGGGGTGGCCCGATCCCAAACAACGAGGTTTCCATGCCACTTGTTGGGGAAAGGCCCCCTCGACAGGGGCAAGGGCACCGCTGGGTTTTGCCTTCTCATTATAGGGAGGAGGAACCCGAGCCCAGCCGACGCAGGGAGGAATTTAGCCCCAGCCAGCAGGTGCAAATAGCCGCATTGAGAGAAGGGATGCACGCCCTGATGGACAGCCTGAATTTGACCCAGAGGCAGAAACAGGGGGTGGCGTACCGCAGTGAGTATCAAAGAGCTCCCTACGATCTGGCGATGCCAGAAGGTGAGCATTATGAGCATACATGTGGGTGGGAGCATGGCCAGGACGGAGCGGGGCCAGCCAGATGGCACACGCCAGAGACCCCCACTAGGAAAGGTCCGTGCTGGGATTGGTCGCAGGGGTGCCAGTCCCCGTTTGGGGGGCGGGGCAAGTCATCAGGGGGCCGATACCCCCCTCCCTTAACCGAAAGAACCAGGCCTTGTCTAGCTCACAGGCAAAGGACAGCAGCCCAAGTATGGGGCGCAGAGCCATGCTGCTCGAACAGCGCTGCTTGGTGCTGTGAGCGATGCGACGAGTGGCGAGTATATAGGCATCTTCGCGCTCCTGTTTAGCGACCTCATCCCCAACCCGAATGACAGGGAGGCTAGGAAAGACCAGGAGAAATTTGAAAGGCCAAAAGCCGAATGGAACTGGACCAATTGGACAGTGGCCTTTACAATTTACCTAGGGGTGACCCTTCACAGGTTCCCAGAGCGGGGGGTGGAATTGGTCAAATACTCGGACATTGTACGCCAGGCTTTTGACACAGGAGGCCCTGGGGCTTGGCTGTGATACAATGAAGCATTCCATCGTAGGGCGGCCAACAACCCTAGTCTGAGGTGGGACGTTCATGCCCATGACCTGTGGTTGGAGTGCATTAGTAGCTCTAGCTATTCCCCATGATCAGACAGCGGGCATGTCCTCGCTTGACCTGGGAGCACCCAGCAGGGCGACAGGGCACAAGGTTGGAGAATGAAGCAGGCCCCAGTTGGGCCTACTTGCTGGGATTACATTAATTGTGGCAAATGTTTTCATTCTCCATGCAGATTCAGATGTGTGCACTCAGTGTACAGGTGCCCACACTGCATCAGGATGTAGCAAGTTTAGGCAGTACAGGGCCAGGAGCAGGGGGCAAAATGGTGCCAAACAGGGCCCCCCAAGCCAAGTGGGTAGCCCCCAGTATTTGGGGAAGGGCCCCAACCCCGGTACGTTATGAGTCCTTAAGGGCAGCCACTCATGACTACCCTGACATAGCCACCATCAAGTATGTAGTCGAAGGATTCCGACTAGGTTTTAGGATCCCAACATTAGGCCCCCACTACCACCTGGGAGCTAAGAACTTGAAATCCGTTCAAGGGAATGAACAGGTAGTCCAGCAAAAAATTGATAAAGAGGTCTGGGAGGGGAGGATTCAAGGCCCCTTCAACACACTTCCCATGCCCACGTTGAGGATATCACCCCTGGGCATAGTCCCCAAAAAGGTCTTTGGAGAGTTTCACCTCATTCACCACCTGTCCCACCCAAGGGGCGAGTCGGTGAATGATGCTATACCCCAAGAATTGTGCTCAGTCAGGTACTCGTTGTTCAACTCGGTGGTCGAAATGGTGTGGGCCTGCGGGATGGGCACCCTCCTGGCAAAGTGTGATATCAAATCTGCCTTCCGCCTTCGCCCAGTGCATCCCAATGACTTCAAGCTCCTGGGAATGGAATTCCATGGCAAGTTCTACTTTGACAAGGCAATGCCCATGGAATGCTCCATCTCTTGCGCCGCCTTCGAGAAGTTCAGCTCGGTGCTCGAATGGGTCATGCGCCGACAGGCTGGGCGGAGCCGGATCACTCATTATTTAGACGATTTCCTCTTCACTGGAGGGGCAGGGACCATGGAATGTGCGCAAATGTTGCGTACATTCCAGGAAGTGGCTGAGGAGCTAGGCATGCCCTTAGCACACAAAACAACTGAAGGCCCGACAACCAAATTGACTTATTTAGGCATAGAACTGGACACGGTGCAATCCCTCTCGCGATTGCCAGAGAATAAGCTTCAAGCGCTCAGGTGCACGATAGTGGCCTTTTGAGCAGCACCCAAAGTAACAGTCAGGCAGCTCCAGACACTCACGGGTAGTCTGAACTTTGCCGGCCGAATCATTGTCCTCGGGAGGGCATTTATGTCCCGCCTGTATGCCCACATCGGTAGCGACCATCCCCCGCATCACCACATCAGGATGACAAAGGAGGTGCAGGAGGATTTAGCTATATGGGGCGTCTTCTTACAAGACTACAGCGGGGTCAGTTTCTGGTGGCAGCAGCTTCTCCTGGAATCCGAGCTGCAGTAACACTCCGATGCAGCAGGCGGGCATGGTTTTGGAGTTTACTTTATGGGGAAATTGTGTGCAGCTCTATGGCCAGCAGATTGGGAGGAGACTGGACTAATGCATGATTTGACATTTTTGGAATTCTTCCCTATAGTAGTTGCCGTGACCTTGTGGGAAGCAGATTTCGCCAACAGGAGAGTCCTGTTTTGTGGCGATAATATGGTGGCAGTTCATGTTATTAACAAATTGTCATCTAAATCAGAAAGGGTCATGAGGCTGGTGCGGGTTTTCATCCTCAGGTGTCTTAGACTGAACATCTTGTTCACGGCTAAACACGTACCCGGCATTAACAGCAGCATAGCTGATGTCCTTTCTCGATTTCACCTGCTTGCCCCAGAAGCCAGGGAGGATCCAGACCTGTTCCCGAGTGACATGTGGAGCCTTGGATATTAGACCTATTTCAGACAATTCAAGGTTCTCTTGCTTCCAGAACCAGAAGGGCATATGACACAACCTTCAGCGAGTTTCAGGATTTCAGGTTCCAGAACAGTTGGTCTCTAGGTTTCCCCATTCCCGAAAGCCAAATGCTACAGTTTGCAATATCCCTCCGTAGCAAAGGCTTGGCACCAGGGACGATCGCGGGAAAAATATTGGCTATTACCTTCGCAAGCCGGTTGGCAGGTCACCCCTTCCTGGACAACGGTTTCTTCATGAGCCGTTTGCGGGAAAGCTGGTCCAGAGGCATGCCCCCAGTGCAGGATACCCGAGCCCCCATCACCCCTCAGCTGTTGATCCAAATAATATGGTAATTACCTAGAATCTGCTTCTGTAGCAATGAGATACAGCTTTTTACACCAGTTTTTCGGGTGGCCCTATTCGGCGCTTTCCAGACTCCAGAACCAACATGTCAGGTAGTGCTCTCCAATGACAGGATGTCGGTGGCAGGGCAGCGCTCTTATGCTGTACCTCCGAAGGTCAAAGACTGACCAGAGAGGAAAGGGGCGGACGATTAAGCTATATCCCTCAGCCGAAAGCCAAATCTGCCCCCTTTGAGCAATGAGGGAATACTTAGGAACACACCCCTGAGGCTTGGGCCCATTATTTAAGCATGAAGATGGGGGACCCCTGACTCGCTATCAGTTTGGGGTGGTGCTTAGCATGTGTGTGAGGGAGATAGGCCTCGACTCGTGCTGCTACAGTGCTCACTCATTCAGGATTGGGGCCGCATCCGCAGCAGCGGGTATGGGGTTGTCCAGTCAGCAGATCCAACAAATAGGGAGATGGTGGTCAGGAGCATTCCGTACATACGTCAGGAATACTGAAGCACAGCTGGCTGGGAAATGCACCACCACACAGGCCGCGATTCAGGCTTGTGAATCACGA
>QEPC01003557.1:942536-971312 GCA_003113815.1 Sphenodon punctatus
CTCAGATTGTAAGCCCTAGGGGCAGGGACCGTGTCTATTTTATTACTTTGTAAAGTGCCAGGTACACTGCTGGCGCTATATAAATGTTTGTTAATAATAATAATAATAACGTAGTACACTGTGAGCTGTTGTATGGCCACCTTTAAAATAAAACCTCGCAGTTTTTAGATAGCTATAATCTTTCAGCTCTACTGTTTTTATCTTTCAGCTATAAATTCTTACTATCGTTAGCAGACAGATGAATGATAAAATCAAACAAAAATCTGAAGTTGGGATATGCAAATAGAAAAGGAGCATTATAAAAATGCATCTCTAACTTCTCCATCTCGTTTCAAAACTATTTGAAACAAGTATTAATATCTTTTCAAACAGAAGTCAGCTATTTTCTTTTCCTAACCTGTCAGATTTGCATCAGTAGTACTTTATCGTGTAGCTTGTCAATAATGCCGTTTGGAAAATGTCACTGCATAAAATTTTAAAACATTTTGCAATAAAAATGTTGGGAGTTAGCTATATCATATTTTAAAACTGGAGAAGTGAGTCAAGAGTCACATTTTTTACTATTTCCCTAGCTCTATCTCAGCAGGAGTTTCTCAGTAGTATTATTTGTAAGATATTCAGGAATTAGAGCAATTTCATGCTCAGTTGATCTTTTACAAAGTAGGATTGAGAAGTACAATCACGTGTTTTGACCACTCCTCTTATCATCCCGTCCATGCTTATTATAAAGAATCTGTAAGGTATCTCCTTTTTGAAGCTGCACAGGTTTCCATCCTGGTTGATGACTTATTTTTGTTTGTTTGTTTGTTTGTTTGTTTTAAGAATCTCTAATAGGTTTTAATGAATCATCTTCCAAAAAGAACTGTGTATTTTGGCATTAGTTCAGTAATATGATGCCAATATTCTAACAAGTAATTTACAGCAAAAAAAAGTTCACTTTAGCCTGTGATCAGTTCCATGTGTTGGGGATATATATATTGCAGGGGAGGCAGGCTGACAGGTCAGTCTGTTTGCTTTTTCATTTATGCAGAAATGACGTGAAGGGTACTGTTCCTACAGATATACAGGAGTAGTATAAAGAAGACAGAAAGCTGCTTTAACATAGGTGTCCTTGTGTAAGGGAAACTCTCGATTTAAGCTGTCATAAAACCAGTAACACTTCCTCTACAGTTTCCCTGGAAAGAGAAATGTGTTGCAGTGATGCTGTCCTGAGGTTCCTGTGACTTACATGATGGAGTGAACTGGTCCTTGTCTGTCTCTGGTACTCCAAACCAAAACACCTTTAAACTAAGTTTGTCTACTCTCACCTTGCCTTTCAGTGGGTGTTTTTAGACATACACTGGGTCGGGCTTACACTGACCTGGCAGCTGCCGCAGCCCACACACTCTGCCCATACAGTGCCCCCTCCCCCACACCATAGAGTTGCAGATGGATTGCCCAATGCTCTAGGCTGCTGCCTGCAACTATATGGTGTTTCCCAGGGCAACCGGTGGCCAGGAGCAGAGCTGCAGCAGCTGTCCACTGAGCAGACAGACCTCTGCCTCAGGCCACTGCCCCAGTTTTGGGCAGCCTGCCCTGCTGGTGGTGCTCCAGGATGTTCCAGAGCAGCACAAATGGGGCTTGAGCAGCTTGCTCCGCCTGCACATCTGGCAGCACCCGTTTAGACCGACGAGCCACCCAGGGGTGAGGTGGAGCCGGCTGCCGCCCATCTGTTTACATGCAATGTGGTATTGAGTGTAGTTCATCAGAACTCTGGGCTCTGGCCCTTATACCTGTTGGAGTAATAACATGGTGCTCATTGTATGAAATTTTAATGTGTGGAATGGGCAGGAGCAGAGACAGCTTTATATGTTTTACTACCACAGGCAAAATAGTAAAATTCTGCCCTTCCATTCAATCTGCCTCCTACACCCTCAAGCCAGGAGCTTGCATTATAAATAGGAGCACCCGTACCTAAGTGCTCCCTCCTTAACGTATAGTGCAAAGCCCTGCTCTTTCGCCATTCCACCCATTCCCCGTGGGCCTCTCCTTGTCATTTCCCCCAGTCAGTTATCACACCTGTTTTGTCTGGCCATCCCTTGCCGCTCCACCTGCTTCCCATGGGTGTCTCATCATTCCAGTCATTCCTCATAGCCCGCCTTGTAATTCCAGCTCAACCTCCCTTATTACATCAACTCTGGCTCCCGTCTTCACATTCCTTCAGTTTCTCCTGATTGTCCTCTCATTATCATTCCACTAGTGAGCCTCTCTGCCTGGGTATTGGGGTTTGGTGTCAGCCACGATGGGGACCAGGCACCTGCTAGAATGTGGGCCTCTTGATGCACCCCCTTACACAATGGCCTGGGGAGTCCCTTGTGCAGTGCCCACGGGAGCTCATTCCTCCTGGCACCAGCATTTTCCAGTCTGTCTGTCAGCCTGCCTCGTTTGTCTGTGCAGTCAGTCTGTCCAAATCAGCCTGCCTCATGTGTTTGTCTAGTCCATTCGTCCGCCTTGTTGGTTTGTCTCCCTGCCTCCTGGTTTGCATGTGGATCCCCATTTGAGACACCCCCCCAGACCCAATCCTGCACTATCTCACCTGCACTGAGATCCTGGATCCGATCTTGCACGAATTACCTTGGCACTGATCCGGCACATACTCACCATGCCTGAGCCCTGTGTTCCTAAAAGGGACTGAGAGAGCAAAAATCAGCAACAGGAATAGCAACACCAAGGTGAGGTAGTGGGCCAAGCACAGGGACAGCAGGGGAGCAGAGCATACTCTGGCTTTGGAGTCCCCTTCCTCCCCTTGCTTCTCCTGCCACTCGTCCACCGTGACAGTAGCAGGAATAGGGTGGGAGGGGAGGTGGGGGTGGGAGAGGAAAGGAACGCAGAGCCAGGAGAGGACAATAGTCTCTGTCCTTGCCTGTGCTTGGAGCGGAGGTTAGAGCAGGAGTGGGAGCTGTCTTGGTGACAGGTTTTTAGGAGACTGGGCCTTAGCAAAACTCTAGTTGAGCCCCTGACATAAATCAATCAATATATAGCTCAGATCAGCTCTAATCTTCTCATAGTTGCCTGCCAGAAAAAGAGCTGTGAGGCTGAAAAGTTAAGGAAGTTGATCCAAAAAAACTTACCATCTTAAACTACTTTGCCTCTTGTCTCTCTAAAATTTGGGAGCTCCTCAGCAACCGCACTGCATACAAGGATTATCCTAACCGAGACAGTTATTTACACATCCTGTTTAAAAGAGGAATGGACTATAATGGTTTTATGTTTCTTTCGTCTAATGTACTACTTCTGTCTATACAATGAATGTTCTTTAGTACATTTCCTCTTTTTAAGTGACTTGGTGAATAAATGTGTTCACTTGGTTTTAGCCTCTTCTTTATTGATAGTGATGACAATGTTATTCCCCTACCATTTTGACCATCTCTCCCGTATTGCTCTCTTGAAATCTATATACTAGCTTCTTCTATTATTGCATATCAAATTTGAGCTCCTTTTCTTTTTCAAGGCTTTGCACAACGGTGCTCCGCCTCCAGTACATACCTGCTTTTCAGTTCTTTTGTCTTCTTCTCTTCTTGTTTTAGCTCTCCTTGAGCTCTTTCCCTTTTTGTATTATTCTCTCCAGGTGTCACCCTTAGGCTTGGAATATCACCTCTCAGCTTCCCCTACTAGCAACATTCCTCTCCTCGCACAAATACTGCATGAAAATCCACAGTGATTAAGCAGCATTGCAAAACAAAAAACTTCCTTCTAACTCATTGATTGAACTCTCAATCAATATTTATTTATTTTACATACACAAGTGCGCGCGCACACACACATACACAAAGACAGGAAGTCAACAAAAATTCTGTGACCAAATTACAGGATGTGGGGGGAGAATTTAGGTCAGAAGACCATGACTACCTGAGTTGAAATTAAACAGAAACAGTGTGAGATCTTTAATTACCATAAGTGTGCAAATCTTTGACTATTTTCCTGCTGTATAGTCTTTCTGAAGTATAGTCATTCTAGCAACATGTTCTCTATAATGTTGAGCTAATGGGTGTTTTCAGACGTTACGCAATCACAGTCAACCATAGACGATCCCCTGTGTCGGCGGATGGTCGCGTAACGTGTGTTTGCTCGCCGCCAGATGTTCACCACGGTGAACCACTGGCAGTGAGCAAATTAACCACACTTTTGAGGATGGTTCTGGCACCATCTCCAAAAGTGTGGTTAATTGAACCATGGCCCGGAATTGGTGGCCAGTAACGTCTGTTACCGCCGCCGATTCTGGACCGTGGTCCAGACCCCGGGAAGGAATCGGGCGCAGTGGCCCAATTGGCCGCTGCGCCCGCCCGTCTCCTGGAGGGCGGGCAGCCTGGGGAGCATGGGGGGGCGGGTCTGTGTGGCTGCACATCTCTATTGATGTTCCCCAATTTAAGAGCCTGTACTGCAGCTCTTGCCAGAAGTGGCTGCCTGAAGGTGTGTCCATGCAGCTCTCTTAGTGAGAAAGGTTGAGCCACCATTTTGGCCACTGGAGCCTCATGGAGGCCATGGGAGCGTGCCTTTTGCCACTATTGCTGATGCTCCAATGTACTAGACCACCTGGGAGCCAGAGCTTTGTTTTGGGGTGTAGATACTCTGCCCCTTCCCTGGGATTGGGGGAAGCCATAATAGCTGTAATGTTTATTGTGGCTTTTGGTAATAGGTACATTTTGATATGCAGCTCTTGGGCTGCAAATTTTAATGTGCAACTTTTCCCACCCCTGTAATATAGGCATGCTGCTCCACGACAGCACCATGCCCTGCAAGAGCACCTTTTCAGCCGGTATAGTAATGAGTCTTGTTATCTTGTAGCAGGTTCCCTGAAGTTTAAGGTTTGTACCGGGGTACAGCAGGCAAAGGGGGTCATTAACTCCTCTTTAATCCAGCAGGAAAAAGAGCCCGTTCTTTATTCTTCTCACTTTAACAAACTTGGGATACACACTGCTATCAAAGAAAAAGGAAAGATAACAGGCAGGGGGAGTTGTGTGCTTGGATCCAAGATGAAAACTAAAAAGTTAGGAATGGCGTCGGTGTGTTTCAGAGAGATCATTCCTTTGCTACTTAAATGGTCTGTCACTGCTTCCACTTTAAACTAAAAACTTTAAAGCCAAAGTCAGGGCAATAGGCTGAGTTTCAGCCTAAACCATCAGTCTTGCACATACAAACTTGTGTGCACAGAGCCTCTCACTGACATTCTTTTTTTCCAGTTCATTCCCAAAGCTAGACAGTGGGGTATTACAAATTTTCATAAGTACATGCAAATTTATGTAAATTAGGTATTGCATAAAGTGTACCTATTTCTCTCTGTTAAATGTTGGAGAATATGCAGTACAGTTACCCTAATTTCAGAGGGAAGATGCTTTGTAACATATGCCGTTTTGAGGGTCAAAGGCAATGTATCCTGGAGTTAGAACAAGGAACTTTTAGCTAGAACACTTGTCTTCTGGTCCTGGCTCTCTCACTTACTATAAGCAAATCATCTAACCTCTTCATCACTCAGCTTCTCATCTATGGCCCTTTTCAAACGGGCTGGTAGTGCGGGAAGATGGATGGAGACTGCGGCAGGTATGCGGTGTGGGGGGCGGCCATTACAAGGACGCCCACACCTCCGTTTCCCCCAATGTCTCCGTGCGTGGGGAATCGGTGGAGGTGGGTGGAGCGTGGGACCATGCGTGCACCCCCACCCACTGGCCACGGCGGTCAGACGGACGCCCCCTTCCCCGCCCATGCAGTCGCACACATAGGCTGGGGAGGGGTGGGGCGTCCATGTAAAAAGGGCCTATAAAAGGAGTCTAATGAAGGAGACATAGGGGTAAAAACAGACATGACAGCAGCCCACTTGGTCACACTTTGGCCCGGACCTCACCAGCCTGTCTGTGCAGGTGCCGCCTGATGTTGGCCTGGGATTGCCCCAAGCCGTGTCAGTGGCTAACCCGCACTCTGAACTCAGGAAACTTGCAAAGTCATAGCCTGGGCTACAGACCGCCTGACTGGGCCAAAGCGGGCCACAGCAGACTATCATGTCTGTTCAGGCTGGCAGACACAGCCCAGGCTGAGTTCACCATGGCCGGCTGCCAAGGCTGGCTGTGATTGGCTGCCATGGCTGCCCATCAGGGTGGGGAGGTGGGGGGGTGCCGGACGCAGTATGGGGTGGGCATGTCTCCACCCCCACATTTTTGGTTCTCCCTGCCTTCCCCAGCCCCCAGCCGTGGGCATGTCTGTTCTGCAGTCTGGCCCGGTCTGCGTCCACCATGGCGACCTGCCATGGGACAGGTCGCTCCCTTGTCGCCGTCACTTCTGGTTTTACCCATAGACTTTCTGGAAGAAAATCAATTCAAATATAAGAATATCTAATTCTCGTTGACATTCATGGAGTTGTATATGTGTAGTGTAGGTCTGAGCTTGGCACTACATGTTAATGAATGCTAAGATTAATTGTCCCAATTACTGAAGTTCATCCAAGGTCTCACTCTTACCTTTAGGGAATATTAATCTTCAGATTCTGCAAAACAATCCGTATTTCTCGATGGATAGATATGTCTTCATCTAGACATACAATATCTAGAAGTTTTTCAGTTACATCCGTAACATTCCAAGTGCAATAGTTTTCCATCAAGTTTATTATTCTAAATTGATTTGGAGCACCATAATCATATTTATCTTTTTTTGTATTAGAGGGGTTGAGTACCATTTGCTGCAGCCAACCAGGGTATGGTACTCCATATGATAGTTGATGCATTTATGTTACTCCACTCTGCAGCATTGTGTTTCATTACGGTAGTCTATATAAATTTATTAATAAGTGTAAGACTATTTTCAGTCCACCATGAGCCAAGTGTTTTCATGTAGGTTAAAATTATCCTGTAGGAATCTTGTGAGGCCCTGTTTATATGCAGGGCTTTGAGTTCTCCAAATGGAAAAAAATAGTATGAGTTGAAGTATTAAAGCGCTACTCCTGAAATTATATACTAGTGTGCATCCAAAGACAGCATTTTCTCTTTGAATAAGACTGAAATCTTTTTTTCAATATCAGTTGTCCAATGGCTGGCCAAATAGAAATTTCAGGGTATGTCTCAGCCAAAATGCCTTCCTTGTGTAAAATGGAATATCTTGCATGCCTAGTTGCTTCTTCTACCATTATACTGGTGGTAATATAAAGTGCTATGAGATGATGGATGAAAAAATAATAATCTAAAATGAAGTTCTTTTTATGATTTTTAATTGAAAAGCAGAATGGATTAATTCATTGTTAGTTTTTTTCTCTTTATAACAGCAAACATAACAAAGCAATATGTAACCCTTGGGACTAGGATATCTAGATGGAAATGCATTATTGTCCTCATATGCTTGCAAAATGATATCGTTGTATAGGTTTTTAATCAAGCAGTGTTTTGGAATGATAATTTACATGGACAGGACACTGGGTGCTTTTAGAGGGACGGACTGCCCCAGTGATGGCCGCACCAGCTCGCTTCACTCTCTGGTGGCCCATCCATCTGAAGGTGCCCCACCAGATGTGCAGGCAGAGCAGGTGTGAGGCAGCCCACTGGCAACATTCCAGAACATTCCAGAGCACCGGTGGCTGAGTGGGTTGGCCAAACCCGGGTCACCAGCCCAAAGCAGAGCACTGGACCATCTAATGCATGGACCCACGCTGCTGCAGCTGGCCGTTACTACAGGCAACACCATAGCATTGCAGACACTCTCGTTTGCAACTCTACGGTGTGTGTGGGGGGGGGCACATGTGCGGGTTGAGGAACTCAGTGTGTCCATCTGATCCAGACCCTGGCAGGGCTGTGAGTGGGACTGGGCAGTGCCAGGGTGCACCCCACGTTGATCTGAAAACACCCAATCTTCCACCATTAAAGTCAGTAGAAGTTTTACCATCAATCAGTGGAGGAATGTATCCTCCATGGTATTGTATTTTTATTTAATCTAAAGTACAAAGATCACATTTGCTTTAGAGGCAGCAAAACAAACAGCTCAAATAGTAATTGTTAATAATAAGCTAATTTTAGGACAAGTAACTTTTGGTTTAGCTGGATAGCCCTTGACAGAAACCCAAAGATAGTGGAGACCAAAGAACTGCTCAAACACAACACCAATACTGAGGCTGAATGGGTTATTAGTGTGTAAGCCTCATAGATTAAAAGTTTGGCAGCCAAGGCTCATAAACATGCAACAATTGGCTGGACACCCCCCTGACCTTTGGGCACAGGCCAAAAGAAATTATCTTATAGATAACATTTCAGAGGATCTGTGTCATCCAAAGACTCCTCTGCTCAGAGGAGCAGGTTCCTCCTCTGCTCAGAGGTTACCCGCTGGGTAGTGAAGTCTTTTCTCAGACAGACTCAGAGAAGCTGATGCAGGATCCAGGAATGGCTATAGTCACATTTATCAAAGACAAACCTGATTAGTTGTCTTTTTTGCTGTTTAAGTATCACTAATTTTCAATTAGTTCTTAATTGATAAAGATGTAAAATTTATTTAATTAATTTAAGTTAAAATTCACTAGTTCAACAATTGTAAACAAAATGAGTAATATTTATTAACTGGGAAATGTAACTGGTGGCTTTCCTGAGTGCTGGAACACTGTATACTTAAGGATGACTTTTACTGTGATTAATTGATTCAGGATGGTTCTTGGTGAATATTAACATTCAGTAAGGACCTGTCAACACAATTCGCTAGCATTTCTCACTTTCCCATACATTCCATGTAGGGCTTTCAGGTAAACTGGGTACCACATAAAATACAGATTTTTGTTTTAGCGGTGGAAACCAGAACTGCGATTCTTTTTTTTAAAAAAATCTTCTGATTTTCTTTTCAGTTAGGCTAGATATGATAAGGTGGAGTATTTATTCTGAGTCATTGATTTTTATTTGTATTTATTTATTTAAAATGTATATCCCACCCCTCCTGCCCACAGGGTAGCCCGGGGCGGCGAACAACACTCAATAAAAAATTTTGAAAAACAATTTTAAAATACAACACAATGTGGAGAACCACCCCCACCCCGACCCCTTCCCCTCGCCAAAAGCCTGACGGAACAGCCAGGTCTTACATACACGCTGAAACAGCAGGAGAGTGGGAGCCATCTGAGCCTCCTCCTGGAGCGAATTCCACAGCACAGGGGCTGCCACCGAAAAAGATCTAACATCGGTGGCCATCTGCCTCTCCCGGGGAACCTTCAGAAAGGCTCCCACGGACGATCTCAAGGGTCGCACGGGCACATGGGGAGTGAGACGGTCCCGCGGATAAGCAGGGCCCAGGCCGTGAAGGGGTTAAAACCAGCACCAATTATTTTTGCCAATAATTTTACTATAATCAATTTACTTATCTTAAAATCATATCAAGAACTGTCTCTTAAAGCACAGCATTTCAAAATACTTAATGGCTTTTTTGAAAAAAGAAAATAATGATTATATGATTTTCATATAATTTAGATAGTTTGTTCTCTAGCCTCCATCTTTACATATTTCTTTGCTGAAATAATCCATTCTCCTACTGTCGGTGCTTTCATAACACACACAAACGCAGAATTGTGGAAAGGCTGTTCAGGCCAACAGGGTTGCACATGCCCCAAAGAATGTGGGGAATTCTCTACTTGTCAACTGTTCATGTTACATGGCTCCTGTGTATGAACAGGGGGATGAGTAGGTAGTGGATGGACAAAAGTGTTTGTATAGAAATATCTTCCATAGAGTATATTTTTAGTTAGTATTCTTAGAAGTTTTATCTGGTTCTAGCATTCAGCAAAAATATTTTCAGGTACTGGGATGGTAACCTCTTAAATGTGACAAAGAAAATGTAAAATCAGAAAGAAAAAAAAATTATTAAGAGATTACTATTCAAGTGAGTTGTTTAATCTTGGCTGCCATGTTTTTGGCTGCAGGTTACCCCCGTTTTGTAGATGATCCACTGGGTGGATCTAGTTGCTACTGTCGATACAGCAGATCTCCAGTGTCAGTGATCACTTTCAGCAGTTTGAGCTACTGTGAAACCAAGGGATTAATAACCAATTTAATCTGATGAAACTATTGGAACTAGGGTGGCCATACTTCCCCTTTAAAAGAGGACATTTATGAAAAATACATGTTTCAGGGCTGCATTGGTTCCAGTGTAGCCATGCACCATGTATTTTTCATAAGCATCCTCTTTTAAAGGGGCGGTATGGCCACCCTAATTGGAACCCCTGCTTAGAACAAAATAATTTCCAAATCAGACCACTAAAGCTGCATCTGCAGCTTCAAAAGTGGCAGTCTACGTCAAATAGGATGAATTGGGGAGATAAAAGTTCTTCAGATCCTATTAGGAAAAGCTGGGTAAAGGCAGTTAATCCTTGTCAGAAAGAAAATGCAAGACACTCTTACAATCAGTTATAAACAGTGCTTCATTTTTGTAAATTTTTTAATGAATTGCCAGCCTCCACCCCTGAAGCCATGCCGCCCACGCCCCAGCACTTGTTAGAGCAGGGAACTGGAGCCTGGACTCCAGCTAGCATCCTAGCCACTAGACTACCCTGGCTATCTACAGCTGAGTATAAAAGAGGATGTCTTGTTATTTAATATAAGGCCCTTTTTACACAAGTCGCACCCACTCATGAACACCCAGAAATCTGGGTGTTCATGCTTGGGTGAGTCCCATGTAAAAGACACAGCAGGTGTGCACACAGTGATTGGGTGTGTGTGCACACAGTGATTGAGTGTACGTTTGCACTTCTGCCGCATCCCCACTCCCCCCCCCCCAACATCAACATGCACAGAGTTACTGCCGAAAACGGAGGTTGCTCTGTGAATGTTGATAGGGGGTGGGTGGGTGTGTGCGCGGATGCATGTGTGCCTGTATGAACCCACCCACTGTGCACGCACCGACACAAACACGGACCCCCCACACTGTGTGGCCCGTGTAAAAATGGCCTACATGGTGACCAGCACAAGGGCCAGGGCAGGAAAGTCAAAATGTGAAAAACCAGGAAAAGGCCAGTATTGGCCATTTCAAGTTTGGAAAAAAAAAAAGCCAGAAAAAAATGGATTGTTTATTTGGCTTTCATTAATGAGGTGCATGCTCCTACGGGACATATATTTCTTGGGGCTCCCTCTCTCCATTTGAATTTAATTGCCTGGGTTGAGCCCTGGGAAGTTTCACCACAAACTAACCCTGGGTAGGAAAAATGACATGCAGAATATGTTGACTTGACACCTACTGAGACATAGGGTGTCTTCACATGGACACCTGCCATGCCTCTGGCCCACGTCACCCTCGGGCAGGCCGTCCATTTAAAATCGGCCTGTCAGATGTGGAGACGGAGCAGAGGCAGAGCAGGCTGTCCCTGCTCTCGGGCTGCCCTGCTGGCGATGCTCCAGAACATCCTGGAGCACTGTCCACAGAGCGGGCAGCCCAACCCCAGAGGCAGAACTGCCATCTGTCTGCTTGGTGAATGGCTGCTGCAGCTCCACACTTGTCTGGGGTTGCCCCGGCAATGCCATAATCCGCAATGCTATGGTGTGGTGCACAAGGAGACCGTGTGCCTCGCAGCCACCAGGTCTGTTAAAACGTACCCAGGCATAGCTGCAAATGGACAGATGCTGGGGTGTACCCACAGACTTGCTCCATGACTGTGCATCCCTTGAGTCTGCGTGAAAATATCTATACTACTAATCATGGCCCCCATAGTGAACAGGCGCTGCTTGCTGACTGAACAAAGCTCGTTCAGTATGTATACTTTACATAGACTAGTCACTCCCTCACTACCTAGCCTATTGTTCACAGGTGGTCTGATCCAAAGAACATTGCAACAATGTGCATCTTTCCATTGACTTCAATAGAAGGCTTTGAATGAAGCCCCAAGGGGTAGTTAGGAAAAACTGTCTCAGCTGTGTAGGGCACATTCTGAGATGACAGGAAGTAATCAAGGCTAACTATATAACTTGGAGTCGTACATTTTCCAATCTGAATTTTCGCTGCATTTGGACCCCATGACACAAAAGGAAGGTTCAGCAAACCAGAAAGAAGGGTAAAAATGAAGGAAAACAAGTTTGGGTGCAGGGGGGAGAGCATTGAGCGAAATGACAATTTAAAATAAATGACTCTATTTATTTAAAGAGTTAATCAAAGTAGTCCTGAAGTGAAACCCTGAACCCAGCTTCCCTACCCAAAGAAACAACTTTGAGGGGTATGCAGGGAAAGGAATTTACAGCCCCAAACAGGTTAAAATATTCTGGTTCGGGCTCCTCTCGCTAATGGGCTACAGCAGAAATTCCAATACGAATACACTCCAAACTTGGAAGAGTTCAAACTCTAGATTGAAAGTAAGATCCTAGTTTTATAGATCTGACTGATAGTTTCATTGAAGAAAATTGAAAATGATATTAGCAGCATATATATATATATATATATATATATATATATATATATATATATACAAACACTATTTTTGGAGGGAGACATGTTTTTTGAAACTTTTCTTGAATATTGGACGCAACCCCCTTTTTTCTTGTTTTTGGTCTATGTGTTTTATTCTACCTGATACATGGGAAAAAACCCTCTTTCCAGTTGCTGATCTTATCGTACTGTAGGAAAATTAGAAATTCTTGCATCACCCCCTTCATACTGTAATAGATTAGATCTCTCAAGACTCAAGTGCCATAGACCAATTGGTAGTATTTAGTCACCTTCTGCACTAGCAGTTCCATCTTTTGGGCATTGAAATTGATTTTTCTCATCTTAGCATTTGAAGATCCAGAGTGTGCCCTTTGCCCCATCGCCTGAGAGAGTACAGTGGCACGAGCAGCAGAGGATGTGAAGGCAGCAGCTTTTCGGGCACCAGAAATGGCAGCATCAGGAGCATCAGCACGAGTAGACTGTGTTGAGGTAGTTCTCCCGCACTATACTATGAAACCAAATAATTTTGGTATACTACATGCTGATGGAGGCTGCCTCTCTATTTGCTGAATATTGTGCAAAATGTTTGCTGTCTCTTAAAGATTGCACAGATTCCTTATATGGTCAAAAAAGGGAAATCACGCTTTCCATATTTGAACTCCTGTTCAAATATGCGGTTGGCCAAACCCCAGCAAGAGATCAAGGCACCGACATGCATTTTGCAGATTAATATTGCTAATTGCCATGCAGCCAAAGCAGCCACTGTGCCTTGTAGTTTGTGCACGCTTAAGAGATGATCATTATAATAATTATAATATTAATATACTATAATATTAGTATACTAATGACTGTTGCCTGTCATCTTAGTTATACTAATTTTATAGTGTGCAAGTGACCCATATGAAACTAATTTAGGAGGACAGTGGCATAATGATGAAATATGAGAATTTCTAAGGTTATTTGAAGTATTCAGAGACAAATTGCTTAGTTTATTCATCTGGTTGAAGTCTCTGATAGCATTCATTAACTCTTTGTTGATTGAAATTGCACAGTACAAAATCCTGGGTTTTCAAAATATGGCTAAAATTAAAATGGGTGTTGTATTATCATTTGGTTTGTGCTATGTGTAACATGATTTGTGTCTTTATGAAAACAAAATTCTTATTTTAGAAAAACTGCTTATATGTGAAGTTCAGAAAGTACATACAGCATAGTGTCAATATAACAAAACCCCAGGGGGAAAGTTTGTTTTTTTAAATATCAGGGTGATCACTATAATAAGGCTTAACAATTTGCTGCATCAAAATAGTGACAAAATGCCCAGTTTAAATTGAACATCAGTGCACTTTATTTTAACAAAGATTATGTTACTTTGATCAACATTTAAATGGCAAAGAAATGGAAAAATATACACTTGTCTGATAAATACAGTGCTGTAACAATGTGTCTTTTCTTTATACAAATGTGCAGTGTAGATTGTTTCTTATTTTTGTGCTTTTCTTTCTGTGTGCTGTTTCAGTTTTTCAACTTGGTGCAAAAATCAGTGCAAAAACTGCAGGTTAAATACCTGCCAAGTTCTTTGGAGGTTCATTATAGCAGGAGGTGTTTTCAGGCATGACGTTGGGCACAGATTAATCCTCTTTAGCCTGGATTAGTCTGTGTCCAACATCACGTTTAAAAAGGGCCACCAGATGTTACTGTAATCTGGCTCCCAATTGTGGTGAGTTTAGACCGGGCTGTCATTTGGGGAAATCCCCAAGAAACAGCCCGTGCTAAGCTCCACCACAGTCGGGAGCCAGCTGGTGTACCCGGCATGAAGCGGGATAGCACGGCTCTTAGCCCATTTCACTCAACCCGGTCCAGAGTGGTGGTGGGGTGGGGACTAGGTGCCACGGCGACTGTCATTGGCTGCCATGGCAGTTCGTCAGCCAGGGGTAGGGGTGCTGCACACTGTGCAGAAGCAAAGACGTGTGGATGCACATTCATGCATCACGCCCTCCCCCCCCCCTTCCCGGCCCAGGCCACCGTCATGCTGCTTTGGCGGCCCAACTGGCTCTGACCTGGAGTGAAGGGTTCCGCCATGGCCCAGAGCAAACTGTGGCAGGCCCGACACGTGTGAAAGCACCCAGGGTCAATCTTGCCAGTTTGTTCATTATAGTGTAGTTATTTCACACAGAAATAATTATTCTTAAAGTTGGAATTGTTGTAAATGGAGCTTCATGTTATAGTGAGGTTTGTATATTTTATAATGCATAATATCCTTTTACATATGGAATATTTTGCTTTATGTAGTACTTATACTATATAAATGATATATGTAGTCTTGGGGTGGACTTTTATCTGACAAGTAACTTATAAGGACAGGTAACTTATTATCTGTGTAAATAAATTAGTGTTGATTAATTTTACTTGTTGATGTATATAAGATACTGCTAGCACATTCAGTAGTAACCAGTTAAAATATAAGGGCTGTGCAGTGTGGAAAAGAAAGCTAAACTACACTTTTTGCAAACTTTTTATAAAGTACCTTCAGATTTATGAAAGAATTAAAAAGTTATACATTAAGATTTAACATTTTAGAATCTGAAAGGATTGTACATTTGAATGGAGTGGGTTGGGCCATTAACAAATGTACATTTTAGTTTACTGTGTACACAGATGTTACAACACAACATTGTTGTTACTTGGAAATGATGCAGCCCCTTTCCAGCAATAAGGGCAACATTGTTGCTTTGGTTGCTTTTTATTTCTCCAAGGGAAAAATAACACCTCCCACTTGTCACAAAGTAGCAAATTTCACCTTGTGACATGCTAGACAGGAAAGTACTGTATTTTAATAACCAAATGTCACTGACATTGTTTCTCATTCGTAATTTCCCCACATTTATAGATGCTGTTGTTTTTCACGGTCATATGGTGCTTTGAATGTTAGTCTACATCTGTTAAAATAGATGTATACAAACTTTCCAGTCCCTCTTGTTCTAATCACTATTTTATGGAAATGTGACTCACATGAATAAGGATTTACTGCATAAAGCTATGATTTTATTAAAATGTAGGAATGTGGAAGCTGACACATTGGATGTCTTTTGATGGACGTGGGACTGACCACACCCAGAGCTGCTCTGGGGTGCACCCCAATGTCTGCCTGCATCCAGCCCTGCCTGAGTCTGTTTTAAGTGGACTCAGTGGCTGCTGCAGCCCACACTTCACCCATGCGGTGTCCCCCTCCCCCACGCCATAGAGTTGCGGGCAGATTGTCCAATGCGCTAGGCTGCCACCCACAACTCAATAGTGTTGCCTTTAGATGGACAGGCCACCTGGGGGTGTGGCGGAGCAGAGCAAGGAATGCGTTCCATCTGTTTACACCCATTATGTGCTTCCTTACCATGCAAAAGAGGGCCATCTTTTCTGTTTGTTGAAATTCATTCAAACGTATGTAGGATCAATAACAAGAAAAACTTGAGATACACATTATTTATGCTTGAAATAAAAATGCATCTTAATACCACTGAATTCTACCAGTGAATCATAATGTATGTACTGTGAATGTTGTTACTAGCACTGTAAGAAGAGCTGATTATTTTTTTCAACAAGTGTGAAAAAGCAAAAGACAGCGCTCTAATTTATATAGGGTTTCATATAGTTTAAGTTGTATTTAAAATGATTATTTCACTTGTATACATATAAATTATGCAACTGTTTATTCTCCAGTTAAAGTGAATGGAATGGCTCCTATTCAGTTCAGTAGTGCCTATTCAGTTAAGCCCTTTAAAGGAAGAATAGATGCTTTAAACTATTGCCACAAGGAGACCTGCAGTTTGCATATTCCCACAGTAGTTTGAATATTGACCTCTTCTAAAAAAAAGTGTATTAATCGGAGCACTAATTGTGATTGCATCTTTTCAGAGCCAACCATGCCCTAGTCATCTCTCACCTTGAGTACTGCAACTTCCACCTTACTGATCTCCCCTGTTCTCATCTTGCCCCCCTCATTTCTATTCAACACTCTGCTGCCAAATTCATCCAGCTTGCCCATTGCTTTGACCATGTTCAGCCCCTCCTCTCTGCCTAAATGGATTCAGCACAAGCGCCTTGTCTTCACCTTCAAGGCTCTTCATGGCCTTGCTCCCCCGTCCCCTAGCTCTCCACACTTGTTTTCTGCCCCACTCCCACCTGGGAGCTTCAGTCTTTCTCTGTCCACCCTCACCTGCTTGCGCCTTCCTTGCTGCTCAAAATGTATTTGCCCCTTCTCCTTTGCAGCCCCACCCCCTGATTGGAACTCCTCCCTAAGCACATTCATTCTGATCCCTCCCTCCCAACCTTCAAAAATTCTCCTGAAAACCTACCTTTTCTATCAGACTTTCCTCATCATGAGGAGGAAATTGCTCCCTCTTCCCTCCTTCCCATTCTCTTCCCTGTAACTAAGGTAAGCACATACACCTGTGACTTCTCAACTTCTTGAATGTATCCTTTTCTCTCTCTATGTTCACCTCTCCCTTGTCTCCCCTCACTAGCTTTCTTCGATTGTAACCCCCTAGGGAAAGGGACCTGTCTATTGAACAGTGCCAGGTACATTGCTAGTACTAAATAAATAAATGTAATAAATTAATAATTAATTCTTACTGTAGTAATTCAATATCATAACTCAGTTATTATGGAAATAGAGTGGCAAGCATGACCCTTTTTAAGGAAGGTTATTGAATGGGTGGTCACTTTGCAGCTGCAGGGGCATCTGAATGCTGTCAGATTGCTGGACCCATGTCAGTCTAGGTATAGGAGAGAATCCTTCTAGGTATAAGAGAGATTGCTCTCATGGCCCTGATCAATGATCTGTGCCTGGAGATTGACATGGAAATTGTTTCCTGCTGATCTTGATAGACCTTCCAGCAGCCTTTGTTACTGTTGATCACGTGTTGCAGACATGACCGTGTGACCTGGCAGGGGTTCATGGGACTTCTCTGGCGTGGTTCTGTTAATTCCTGTCAGGGAGGTCTGAGAGGCTGGTGATGGTGATCACTCATCACCCCCTTGAGACCTGCCCTGTGCAGTTCTGCAGGTTTCCATCTTGTCTCCCCTCTTGTTCAATGTGTATCTGAGGCTGCTGGACAAGATCTCATACAGATTTGGAGAAAGGTGCCACCAATATGCTCATGACACCCAGTTCTGTCTACCTTTTTCTTCAGACCCAGGTCCTGTGGTCTTTGCTCACCCAGTGCCTGGTTGCCATTGTGAACTGGATATGGGTGAACCAATTGAGTATGAATCCAGGCAAAGCTGAAATGATGATGGTTGATCAGCTTGTGACCTGGCAGATAAGGACACCTATCATTGATGGATTGACTTCCCATGGTTATTCGGGTGCATAGCCATGGAGGACTGCTGTACCCATCACAGCTCATGAAATGCCAGGTGGCTAAGAGCACTTTTTACCAATTTCATCTGGTGATAAGGCTGCAGCCCTTTCTTTCAGAGTCAGACTTGGGCACGGTCATCCCTGCCTTTGGAATCTCAAGGTTAGTCTACTACAATGTGTTCTACACTCAGCTACTCTTGATCAGAAGCTCCAGCTGGTGCAAAATATGGCGACCAACCATTCTGTCGGCTGCTGTACTTCAGAGTCTCCACTGGTTGCAAACATTCCAGGCAAAATTCAAGGTGCTGGTTGGTTTGTTTGTTTACAGTAAAGCACTAAATGTCCTGGCCCCTCATATCTGAAAGACCATTTCTTCCATTATGGCTGTTTTTAAACGGGACGTGTCCACCCCCACCCCCCACCCATCTGAGCACCCATCTGAAAGTGGGGTAGGTGGGCGCACACTTTCGTGACCCACACACCACCCACCATGCCTCTGTACGGAGCATCAGGGGAAAATCTGGGATGCTCCATGTGGGGCAGGAGTGAGCTGTGCGAGGGTCGGGACGCACACCCAGTGCACACCCATCCTGATCTTACCCTCCCCCCCCCCAGACTAGTGGTGCGTGTGTGCGCGGCATGCGGTACACACAGACCTGCCCCCACGCAGCCGTGCCTGTTTAAAAACGGTGTATGTTCCATCATGATCCCTGAGTTCAGCTGGGAGCATCCTCTTGCAGATGCCATCAGTTCATCAAGTTCTCACAATGAGGCATTCAGAAAGGCATCCTTGGTGGTTGGTCCACAATTATGGAAGTCACTCCCCTTGGAGGTTTGTCTGAGCCCAAGCCTGATTATCTTCCAGAGGCATTGTAAGAGCTTTTTATTTGGCCAAGCTTTTGGCAGATAGGCATGGGGGATAAGTATTTGGCAGTGGGGGCTAGAGGATATTGTTTGTTATTTATATATACATTTAATGTTTTTTAAAAATCTGTTTTTTGCCCTGAGCCTTTGGGGTTTAGTAGGTTATAAACTCAAATAAATAAATGACAGTTTTTCTAGATATCATGGCGTAACATGAAATGCCAAGTCATAGAATTTCATGAAATGAAATAAACTGAAATGACTAAGTAGCATTGCTTTATAGTCACCACTGTGAAGTGTTATAATTTTCCAATTTTTTGGATTGATTATGGTTCTTTCAGGGTATGGGAAAGCACTGTTTAAATTTGTATTTCTATGCAAATTTTAAAATTTTAGAGAACAAATCGATACTCTGGCAAATTGTTTCCTGTGTACACTTCAGTATACAGTACAAACATAAATATTAGACTAGCAGTGCCTTAAAAATTAAACTTTAGGTTTTGAAGAATTTCTGTTAATCATACGTAGAAATAATATAGAAATAGCATATTTCTATTAAATTACTAACCCCTGATTAAGAAGGTGTTTTCTCAGTGGTAAGACTTAGAGTATTTTTTATTAAGATGAGTATATTGAAACATTATTTCTGACAACTTTTAATACCCCAACTAATGATAAAGGCTATTATAAAGTTGCCTATTAGATTGTAATTTTAGATATCGACTGATAATGTAAATGCGAAGTTTTTTCTTTTTAGTTGTTATGTTTTCCTTGTGTTCAGGGCATTGCACTAACTAACGTATATAACTTTATTATGTAATGTATGTTATTAAATGACTTTAATGATAAACAGAGTTGTCATTAATAGTGTAAATGACTGTGCATTTAGGATGTTTGTTTCATATTTTGAAGCATGCTTCTTGGAAAATAAAATCCTTTGCATGACATTAAAGAATGACATATGCATTTGGGAATCCAGACGGTGAAAGGAATTTCCATAATTCACAAAGAAGCAATCACTTTTTCAGTTGCCAGCCTGAGAGCTTGTACATCAGGGTAGAGGAACCTTTTCCTTTGGTACAAGCTCTGTGGACAGATAGGAATTTGGGTAGGGGTGCTTACCAGGTGTTCTTGGAAGGTCCAGTTAATGGATCTATGCTGCAGAACCATTCCTTACGTGTACTTGAGTACATGCCCTCATCTCCACTTTTCCCCCCTGAACTCACTCTTTCAGTACTTGATTATTTATTTAGATTTTTTTATCCTACCCTATCCCTTAGGCTCAAGGTTGCTTACAATTGTTTAATTTATTAACTGTAACATTAACAACTAACTAATTAACTCAACTCTTAATCCTCACAACAACCCTGTGAGGTAGATTAGGCTGAGAGATCTGTGACTGGCCCAACGTCACCCAATGCGTTCATGCCTAAAGTGAGACTTGAATCGGGAGCATCCCCCTACCTCCCAGTCCTAGTACAGCACTCTTAACCACTACACTACACCGGCTCATGGGAATTGGATCCACGGGCAGGATCCAGGACCTGGAAAGGGACCAAATGAAAAACAACTACAAGCTGGATTTGGCTCATGGGCCAGAGGTCCCCCACCCTTATTGTGTGATGATTGCCTATCAGGTGGAGTGTTGAATTACATAAGATTTGAATTTTTTCCCCATGATTTATGCAAGATAGTTCTGTAAATATACAGGAACAGCAGGTGAGAGGTTAGAAAATGTTAAGGAATCTTTATTTAAAAGGGACAATTCCCATCTTTCAAATGATTACCATGGGGGTTGTAGTATACTACCACGAGAAGTCCAGATGAAATCAGTAGGATTCCTTATTAGAGTAAGCATTATTATTTATAATTGTGACAGTGGGATTGAAAACTTGTATCAGTGTATAGCTAATAACTGAACGGATAAACAGTTAAACCGGTTTAAGTGTATCTATATAAGATTTTGGACCAATGTAACTAGATCAGCTTTTTAATGAATTTAGTCACAGTGATGTTGTGTTATACAGAAAAGCTGTTGAGTAGCTGAGTGTAGAGAGACTCAACTCACCTCAAAGTTTCCTGCTGTCTGTGAACTGCTGTTGATTTTACAAAATGACAACAATGAACGAATATAATTCTTTATACATCTTGGTTACTTGAGTTATCCTTTTCTTACATTTAGATGATTTCTCTTAGATTTCTTTTCTGGAAAGAATTACGATGACATTAGAGGTCAGAAAGGAAAAGAGCAGGGATTTTGTTACATCATAAAACTGTGAATCAGGATACTTTGTGGGAAAGGATACAAAATATATATATTAAATCCATTACCCTTTTAGTGCTTTAGTCTGCCTTTTGAGTTATTCTAGCTTCTTTTCAAAATAATCTTGCCAAAAACATGTTTAATATGAAAAAGTACAATATTTGTGTTACTCCTTCTGTAGTGCATCAGTAACAATGTTAAGTGCGGTACATATTTAAGAACTAAACTTTGGTGAGGGCCAAGCTAAGGTCAGAGGATGGGATGTACAGAACCTACTTAGGCCACTTGCACATGAGACGGAAGGAGGGAGGGACTGACATGAGCTGAAATCACGCCATAGGGAATTGCGGGAAGCTCCACTTGTGTGTGTGTGGGTGGGGGGAGGGGGGGGGTTAGCCTGTTTCTAGCATGATTTCACTTGAGATTACAGGGCTCAAAATCTAGTCCTTTAATCTGTGTGTGAAATCGTGCCAAAAACAGGCTAAAACCCCTCTTCCCCACACACAAGCGGAGCTTCTTGTGATCCCCCTTGGCAAAATTTTGGCTTGCACCAGTCCCTCCCCCCTCCTATCTCGTGTGCAAGCAGCCTTAGTCTTATACTGCTGCCCAGTTAAGAGGATGTATGATAACATGCCATTTTCTTTTAACTGTTTATCTTCATTCTTGTATGATCATGGAGATATTTGTTGTTTACACAATATGTCTGAACCAATGACCATTGAATTCTATCTTTTGTTTCTTGGCATAGACTAAAAATATCTCCTTTGACTTTTTTCATCTAAAGTTAGTAGTTTTGAAAAATGTAAATAAAAATTAAATTGCCCTGTAGGCTTTCCAATGTATTATCACGAAAGGGTCCAATCCTAACCCCCCCGCATGTGCGGTTTACACACGTGTGCAGGGATGCTTGGTGGTTGCACAGGAGGTTCCCGTAGCAGGGATGCTTGGTGGTTGCACAGGAGGTTCCCATGTGCTCTGGGCACATCCCATGCGTAGCGCACAAGGAGTTAGGATCGACCCCAAATTCAACAACTGTGCTAAATATTCTGTACAAATGGTACAGATTTTATTCTGACAAATTCCAGTGAAGTTATATTTGAAGGATGATAGGGTTTAGTTTATGCAGTGCCGTTTTTAAAAAGAATTGTGGGAATAGTCTTTTGTTTGTTGTTTTATCTTGCCTAACTTTCCTACAATTAGAATTCCTATTATGAGCTTAGTATGAAAGATTTTCAAATGGCACATGCTGAAGGGAGTTACTAATTTGGTACATTTGCTTTAGAGACTGTGCATTGCAGTCTTGATTGTCATAACCTGTCCTGAATACATGACTCTCAGAGATTTGAAGCTTGAATTTATGTTGAAGGATGGAATGTCAGTGTCTGTTTATTTGTAGAAATCTAAGTTAGAACATATCTTCATTGTCATATTTGAGATTTTGCCTACCCGATTTTACCTTTTTCAAGAAAACTCTCTAATGCAGAAGAACGGTATATTTATAAAACTCTCCCTGTGAAACTGATTACCGTGAAGGAAGGCCTTTTCCGTGTCTATTTTAGAGTCATTTCAATATGATGTAACAATTCTCCATAATGAACTCATTTAGGTTATGTTCCTCACAAAAACTTAGTTTCAATAGTTTAAATTATAAAAATAATGGGCCTGTAGTTTCTTGAAGTGTAGCTTATCTGTTTGCTGACCTCACCTCTTAACCCTCTCTGAAGTGACTATAGAGAGACATTCTTCTGGACAGTACAGACTGCTATCTGTTATAGCTTTAATTGTTTTACATTTTTCCTATTTTGACATCCTTCATCTTTCAAGCGTACATTTTCAGTGTGGCAGATTAGAAAAGGCACATCTATTCTTGTTCAAATGAGTTATACCGTTAGCAGTGCTTGTCACTGCAAATTTACCCTAGGATAAAGCTTATTAATGTTTATGGATTTGTTTTATATTTGCAATTGTTTTTCCAGAATAATAAATGTCTCCTGTCACTCACCAGCCATTAAAAATACAATTTTATTTCATATGTACAAAGTTTTTTTTCTCCATTTGGTGCACATTATATCAGGATATGTAATGGCACCTGATAAACCCACTAGAAATCCGATTTGATTTCCATTGAGGTGCCATAACAAATATAAGTAGTACCTCTAACACTGCTTTTAAACGAGGGCGTGCTGAAGCGCCTCCCAAACGCCGCATTAAAGGAAAGCCGCCGGAAGTGACGTTCTCCCCGTTGCCGGCNGTAGCTGAGTGTAGAGAGACTCAACTCACCTCAAAGTTTCCTGCTGTCTATGAACTGCTGTTGATTTTACAAAATGACAACAATGAACGAATATAATTCTTTATACATCTTGGTTACTTGAGTTATCCTTTTCTTACATTTAGATGATTTCTCTTAGATTTCTTTTCTGGAAAGAATTACGATGACATTAGAGGTCAGAAAGGAAAAGAGCAGGGATTTTGTTACATCATAAAACTGTGAACCAGGATACTTTGTGGGAAAGGATACAAAATATATATATTAAATCCATTACCCTTTTAGTGCTTTAGTCTGCCTTTTGAGTTATTCTAGCTTCTTTTCAAAATAATCTTGCCAAAAACATGTTTAATATGAAAAAGTACAATATTTGTGTTACTCCTTCTGTAGTGCATCAGTAACAATGTTAAGTGCTGTACATATTTAAGAACTAAACTATGGTGAGGGCCAAGCTAAGGTCAGAGGATGGGATGTACAGAACCTACTTAGGCCACTTGCACATGAGACGGAAGGAGGGAGGAACTGACATGAGTTGAAATCACGCCATAGGGAATTGCGGGAAGCTCCACTTGTGTGTGTGTGGGTGGGGGGAGGGGGGGGGTTAGCCTGTTTCTAGCATGATTTCACTTGAGATTACAGGGCTCAAAATCTAGTCCTTTAATCTGTGTGTGAAATCGTGCCAGAAACAGGCTAAAACCCCTCTTCCCCACACACAAGCGGAGCTTCTTGTGATCCCCCTTGGCAAAATTTTGGCTTGCACCAGTCCCTCCCCCCTCCTATCTCGTGTGCAAGCAGCCTTAGTCTTATACTGCTACCCAGTTAAGAGGATGTATGATAGCATGCCATTTTCTTTTAACTGTTTATCTTCATTCTTGTATGATCATGGAGATATTTGTTGTTTACACAATATGTCTGAACCAATGACCAATGAATTCTATCTTTTGTTTCTTGGCATAGACTAAAAATATCTCCTTTGACTTTTTTCATCTAAAGTTAGTAGTTTTGAAAAATGTAAATAAAAATTAAATTGCCCTGTAGGCTTTCCAATGTATTATCACGAAAGGGTCCAATCCTAACCCCCCCGCATGTGCGGTTTACACACGTGTGCAGGGATGCTTGGTGGTTGCACAGGAGGTTCCCGTAGCAGGGATGCTTGGTGGTTGCACAGGAGGTTCCCGTAGCAGGGATGCTTGGTGGTTGCACAGGAGGTTCCCATGTGCTCTGGGCACATCCCATGCGTAGCGCACAAGGAGTTAGGATCGACCCCAAATTCAACAACTGTGCTAAATATTCTGTACAAATGGTACAGATTTTATTCTGACAAATTCCAGTGAAGTTATATTTGAAGGATGATAGGGTTTAGTTTATGCAGTGCCGTTTTTAAAAAGAATTGTGGGAATAGTCTTTTGTTTGTTGGTTTATCTTGCCTAACTTTCCTACAATTAGAATTCCTATTATGAGCTTAGTATGAAAGATTTTCAAATGGCACATGCTGAAGGGAGTTACTAATTTGGTACATTTGCTTTAGAGACTGTGCATTGCAGTCTTGATTGTCATAACCTGGCCTGAATACATGACTCTCAGAGATTTGAAGCTTGAATTTATGTTGAAGGATGGAATGTCAGTGTCTGTTTATTTGTAGAAATCTAAGTTAGAACATATCTTCATTGTCATATTTGAGATTTTGCCTACCCGATTTTACCTTTTTCAATAAAACTCTCTAATGCAGAAGAACGGTATATTTATAAAACTCTCCCTGTGAAACTGATTACCGTGAAGGAAGGCCTTTTCCGTGTCTATTTTAGAGTCATTTCAATATGATGTAACAATTCTCCATAATGAACTCATTTAGGTTATGTTCCTCACAAAAACTGTTAGTTTCAATAGTTTAAATTATAAAAATAATGAGCCTGTAGTTTCTTGAAGTGTAGCTTATCTGTTTGCTGACCTCACCTCTTAACCCTCTCTGAAGTGACTATAGAGAGACATTCTTCTGGACAGTACAGACTGCTATCTGTTATAGCTTTAATTGTTTTACATTTTTCCTATTTTGACATCCTTCATCTTTCAAGCGTACATTTTCAGTGTGGCAGATTAGAAAAGGCACATCTATTCTTGTTCAAATGAGTTATACCGTTAGCAGTGCTTGTCACTGCAAATTTACCCTAGGATAAAGCTTATTAATGTTTATGGATTTGTTTTATATTTGCAATTGTTTTTCCAGAATAATAAATGTCTCCTGTCACTCACCAGCCATTAAAAATACAATTTTATTTCATATGTACAAAGTTTTTTTTCTCCATTTGGTGCACATTATATCAGGATATGTAATGGCACCTGATAAACCCACTAGAAATCCGATTTGATTTCCATTGAGGTGCCATAACAAATATAAGTAGTACCTCTAACACTGCTTTTAAACGAGGGCGTGCTGAAGCGCCTCCCAAACGCCGCATTAAAGGAAAGCCGCCGGAAGTGACGTTCTCCCCGTTGCCGGCGGTGACGGCGGCTGGAGACACGGGGCTTTGCAGCGGCGCGTTCTTAAGCCTAATAATTTAAGTCTTAAGAACGCGCCGCTGCAAAGCCCCTTGTCTCCAGCCGCCGCCGCCGGCAACGGGGAGAACGCCACTTCCGGTGGCTTTCCTTTAATGCGGCGTTTGGGAGGCACTTCAGCGCGCCCTCGTTTAAAAGCAGCCTTAGTAGTACTGAAAACAAATTTGCAGTAGACCCTCAGTTTACTATACTACTTTGGTTTGAAACATTCTAAACATCTCTGCATTTGTGTGGTATTTCAGATATTCCTCCATATAAATACATTTTAAGAGAATTAGAAGTGGTCTTGGTTTGAAACCAGAGCCAGGCAAACCCAGAACCAAATGCTCCAGAACCAAATGCTTTCAGACCGGCCGATCCCCGCGCATATCCTGGCTGCACATTCCTCCCCACCCCCGCCAGAATATGCATGGGGGGAGAAGGTCTGAAAGTGGCCTTAGTTACTGCAGTTGATCAAATACGCCTGATTTGTTGGGCTGTGCATTTGGTTTGATAAGACACAAATAAATAAAACTCTCTTTTTGGCTTTAATATTCAAAACACAGAGATTTAGGGCTGTGTATTTGGATTCACAGTGAACCCAAAAAGTCCTGAAAATAGTGGTATTCAAGGTCTTGAACTGGATGCCAAAAACAGCAGCGCATGTTCAGCTCAGAGCTGGGCTGCTCTCTGAATGTCAGTGAGTCCTCCCTGTCTGCAGAGACCACTACTGTCTCCAGCACTGCAGCCAGGTCCAACTAAACAAAGCCTAACCTAACCAGGGAGAAATGGTGAGTCCTTGGCAGCCTCTGTCACCCATGCTAATGGCCTCCCCTGAGCCAGCCCTGTGCCCCATTCCAACCTATGCATCCCATCTCTCACAAGCCAGTGACTCCTTTCTGAACCAGAAACAACTTCCCAAACCAGAGCCATACTTCATTCCCCCTCCCCAAGCTAGCACCTCCCCCTGAGCCAGGCGCTTATCCCATCCCCAGACCAACAACTCACCCACAAATCAGTCCCATACTCCATTCTCCACAGGATCACGCTGCCCCCCCCACCTCCCCGGCTGGGAACTGAAGCCCACCCGAAACATGTCCTGCTCCCTTCCACTCCAAAAGAGCATTTTACCAACTCTAAAAGGGGCAAACAAGTCCAAATCAATGACTTGGAAGCTGCGACTGGTGCAGAATATGGCACCCCGTCTCCTGACGGGGATGGGCCGTAGGGAGCACGTTACAGTGCTCCGGGGCTCTGCACAGCTGCCTATAGCATTCCGGGCCCGATTCAAGATGCTGGTATTGACCTTTAAAGCCCTACATGATCTGGGACCCTCCTATCTGAGAGACTGCCTCACTCCCCAGGCCGTGGAGCGACCTCTACGGTCTACCGGGGGTGCCTTCCTGGAGGTCCCCTGTGTGAACCGGGGGGTCATGATGGAGAGGGCATTCTTGGTGGGGCCACCACGGCTGTGGAACTCCATCCCAGAGGAAGCTCGCCTGGCTCCCAACCTGTTGGCCTTTCGTCGGACCTGTAAGACTTGGCTGTTCATCCGGGCCTTTGGGGGAGGGAGGGGGGAATAAGGGTGGGTTTTTAACCAGTGGTTTTACCTCTTTGATTGTTTTAGTAATCCCTTCTATGTATTGTTTTTATATATTGTTTTAAATATTTTGTGAGCTGCCCCGAGCTGCAGTAGGGCTGAAGGGAGCAGGATACAAGTCATTGAATAAAATAAAGTAAAATAAATCTACAGGTAATTGAGGAAATCAAGACAATATAACTCTCTTCTTTCCAGGCTGCCTCTCGCCTACCTTTCCTACTCCCCTCAGATGAAAAGTAAAAGCTTTTCCAGTTTCATTTTTACAGTCTGGTCCATTGGCAGAGACGTGACTTCACTGCATTTCTCCCCATTGCTACCAATGGGGAAAACACAGTGAACACGGGTCCCTGTGCATTTGTATTTTGGATGATTTTTCCAACAGTTCTTTTCAGGAACTTCACAACTAAATACCGATATCCAGATTATTTTAGCATACTCTCTTCACAAAACAATCCAGAATTAATAAGGGATCCAGTAATTAACACTTTTCAAATACACATATGTTGCAAATACAGACTTAAAAACAACCCTCTTTCCTAGGGTGATTTCAGACGTTACGAGTCTGAAATTCACCCCGCCTGAACAACAGTCAAACACGGGCCGCGTTTGACTGTGGTGAACGTCTGTTGGCTTGCCGCCAGATGTGCACCACAGTCAAATACAGCCTGTGTTTGCATTCACCACGCTTCTGGACCTCCGGATGCGAGGAGGTCGAGAAGTGTGGTGAAAGGCCACCACGGCCATGGTGAACAGAAAGTAACTTCTATTTACTTACCGTTCACCGTGGTCAATGGATTTCACCCCCGCCTGTGGTTGCGGCGTTGGAAGGGGGGGAGGGCCGCCGGGGAACGCAGGGGTTGGGGCCGTGCGGCAGCACGCTGCACCACGCGGCACCGCCCTCTCCAGGGGGGGTGCCACTTTAGACATGGCGGGCGGCCGGTGTCACCACAGGCCGTGGTTTGGCAGTCCCCACGGCCAGGAGCAATGGGGCGCACATCTATTGGTGCGCCCCTTCACCCCGGCCGTGGTCCGAACCACCCCACAGCCCATGGTGAAAGCGGCCGCCCGTCACGTCTGAAATCACCCCTAGTGTCTAAACTCCACAACACAAATTTTTATTTCCACAAATCAAACTTTAAGCTTACCAGCAGCTCCATAATGGAGTCCTGTTAATGGGAAACTACCAAACGTTTTAAGGGCAATCATTCTAATTTCTTATATCTGATGCCTGTGAAAAATCAACATCAATACGCTTAATTCCAACTTCAGGCCTGATTCTTCTCATGCATGTATAGATCATGCTCTCATAGATTTGACCTATCTGGTCTAATGCTTCAGCCACGGCTCTCAGGCTAGACGTTAAGTAGGATTTTTTCCTCTCTTTACCTGTTCTCCCTGCTTGTTGTCTGAAGGCAGTTGGTTTCCTTCCATCTCCACAATGCACATATTCAACTTCTCTTCTCCAGACTAAGGCCCATTTTTACATGGATGCGCCCCCC
>QEPC01003557.1:978192-998132 GCA_003113815.1 Sphenodon punctatus
ATAAGGGGGGACAGGTGAGAGCGAGGGAGGCCAGCAAGGAGGAGGTTGCAGTAGTCGAGGCGAGAGATAACCATGGCATGAATAAGGATTTTGGCCGAAGAGGTAGATAGAAAGGGGTGGATGCGGGCAATGTTGTGGAGAGCGAATCGGCAGGATTTGGCCACAGAGTCAATGTAAAGTTTAAAAGAGAGGTGCGTGTCAAAGATGAAGCCCAAGCTGTGGGCTTGGAGAACAGGATGGATGGTGACCCCATCGATGCAGATGGTCAGGTTAGAGGGAGAGGAAGGGGAGGGAGGAAAAATGAGTTCGGTCTCATTACATGCAGGTTGCCCATGTTCACTACTACCCCCCATCACCATCAGTGTGGAAAATGCAGTGAACATGGGTGCCTGCATATAGGTTATTTTGGCACAGAAGTGCACTGAGGCTCTGCCAGTTTGACAGGCTTATAAAGGAAAGGAAAATGAAGTTAAAACTGCTGTTAAATCTGCTACTAATTTATGACTGGCTTTGTGAGGAGATTGTTACCTTGGGGAGGGTGGAACAAGGCATGGGTCTGGCTCAGAGGGGGTAGCTGGCTTGGGGAGAGAGAAATCTCTCCCCAAGAAATTTGGAGAAATTGGAGGACTCGCTCTCTGCCAATCTCTCCAGTTTCTCAGACCCAACATCAGAATTCTCTCTCCACCCCCCTCCTAACCCTCGATCTTTGTGAGTGAGGATTGTTGTCCATGCCACAATTTAAGGTGGCTGCAGATGGTGCTGGTTGGTGGGGACTTTAGATCCCTTCCCTTTTCTATGGCTTGCTAGAGAGGCGGGAAAGGGGATGTGACCAAAGCAATGTTTAAAGTGGAGCCATTGCTCCACTCCAGTATTTTGGCAGGAAGGCAAGAGGTGGGAGCTGCCCCTGTAAAGGGAATACAAATTACCTGGATGCCAGGTAGGCTGCCAGGCATTTAGACAGCTCCAGGATTTGAAAACCCACTCATTTGCCCACTTGTATTGGTACTGCAGGCTCAGCAGGTTGCCTTAACTGGGGCCAGGAAGAATTTTTTTCTTTGGGCCAGGTATATTGACTAAAGCCCAGGTTGGGTTGTGGTTTTTTTGCCACCTTTGTAGTGCCGTCCCACACAATGTGCAGGTTGTTCAGTTAATGGGGCATTCAAGTTGTGCCGTTCATTTTGTTATTTGTCACACCTCGGCGGTCCAGTGCCAATGGAATTAGAGAACTCACAGAAATTTGGAACAGAACCTGGAATGGAACGAAACGTAGGAAGGGAGAGGCACCTCATTGCGAGGTGAGGGAAGGGGGAGCTGATCAGAGGATAAGTGACCCAACACTAGGGGAGAAGGGGGCGGGCTGTGCTACTATGCAGGAAATATGCTGTTCCTAGTCGGTGCAGGAACAATTGCTCCTTCCTCAGGACCCCAACCGGCAGGTGTCCTGATGACTGGAATAGATTTGGATAAACCATTCAGGACTAGTGAGCTGAGGCACAGGACATGTTGGTGGGAAGGGGGTATAGTTCTGGTTCATGTTCTGGTTGGGTTGTTTACCCCTGTGCTGTTCTCATCCACACTGCCAAGTTATGGTCAATAAAGAATTGCGGCCAATTGAACCCAAACATTTGTACTGTAGCCTTCTTTCGTGTGCATGTGACAGTGTTGTCCCTCTGCAGAGGGCTTCAATTTATCCTTATTATGTCACATCTAATATTACGCTATAAACTCTTAGAGTCTAGAATAATATTTGTTCTGTAAAGCATCTAGTGTACTTTTGGCCATGGTAATAGTAGAATGATACTTTTTTTAAAAAATTGCCAGTGTTAGAGTTGTGAACAAGTGCATTATATTATATAGACTTGATGTTGCTTATAAAGCATAAGTCAGTTTCATTCCTAGTGTAACTTAGGGTGAAAAAAAACATGACGGCACCCAGGGAATGACCCGGTCTAACATCTGGCGGCGCTTTCTGATGTGACGGTAGCCCACAATCTACACGGGTGAAAGCGTGGAAATGCAGACTACCGGCACATCTGAAATCACCCTTAGTTTACAGCATTGAAATTATACCAGAGCTTAATTTAACTCCTTTTGACTATAATTTAACTTTTGACTTTAATTTAACTCTTTTCCCCTTAACTGTAGGTGGTGGTGGTTGTTTCTTTGCTTTATGAACTTTATTGGTTTTCCTTAAATGTGAAACACAACTGGTAAAACTACGGATAAAATCCCAATGTCACTTACACCAGTGTAGGCCGCTTTTAGACGAGCCCACTCGTGTGATATTTCAGACTCCCGTGACGCGGGATTACACGTGACGCCTGTAGGGAATCACACGCATGGAAGGTGGTCGCACATTATATGCTGATTACGAATTAAATACCTCACAATCGAGGTATTTTCGCGGTCGGCAAATAATGTGCGACCACCTTCCATGCGCGTGATCCCCTACAGCCGTCACGAGTAATCCCGCGTCGTGGGATTTTGAAATATCGCGCGACGGCGACCCGCTCGTCTAAAAGCAGCCTTAGTCTGGAATAAGCCAATTGAATTCCGTAGGTTTATTCTGGTAAAACTGAGAGTGGACTGTGGACCAATATCACCAGATAAAATTTCATTTTTTATATTTCTTTGTCTCTTACAGGTCAATGTACAAACTGACACAGCTGGAAAGACTAGACCTAGGCAATAATGAATTTGCTGAGCTGGTAAGGAAAAAATCTGCCAGTATTTTCATACAGTGTTTCACACAGTGTTGTACATGTTAGGCTTCTTATGCACGGAGAGTTACATTTTAAGCTCAAGAAGGTTGCGGCACTAGACACACTTATTAGTAAAATAATAAATTTGGGATTTGCCTGTAGCAAGCTTTTTTAAACCAAGGCTGTAAGCGACCGAATATCATTGCCATCCAATAGCTTCTGGTTCCCGTCTAGAATTTGAAAAGATTTAGTGATCTCATGGGCAGGTATTTACATCCAGAAAACCACTACTTGGTACTAACTAGACCCCTTGTTGGCAGTCTCAGTAAGCAGACAAAAGGCTGATTTACACTTTCAAGTATAGATGAAGTTTGTTCAAATCCAGGGCAAGATGCTGTTGTGGGACAGCAAGGAAGTTTAAATTATGTTTCTTATGTTCTGTTTAAAAATGTTTGATTTCCTCCTTTGGAGCTATCAATCTATTATTATTTATTATTATCCAGCATTTTTATAGCACAAGCAATGTACCTGGTGCTTTCTTTCTTTCTTTCTTTCTTTCTTTCTTTCTTTCTTTCTTTCTTTAAATGTATATGCTGCCTCCTTCTGCTATAAGCATCTCGGGGCGGCTAACAACATTTAAAAATACATAGCAACTAAAATGCAATTAAAAACAACCTAAAACCCCCAGATTAAAATAACTCATACCCAAACCCTCCCTAACCCGACCCACCCACCCCAACTCCCTCAGTAAAGGCCCAGCGGAACAGTCAGGTCTTACACTGTCCATGGAAAGAGGGGAAATCGGTGGTCAAGCGGACCTCCCACGGGAGGGAGTTCCACAGCCACGGTGCAACCACAGAAAACGCCCTCTTTTCATGGTTGACACCCAGGAAACCCGGGGGACCCCAAGGAGGGCGGCCCTGGTTGATTGCAGGGGCTGATTCAGGAAGGATCCAGAGGGTGAGGTTTTACGAAGTAATGGAGTTTAGTACCTAATAACAAACACTAAACTTCCCCTTTCTTTCCATATCTCTCTTATCTCTCCCTTTGCTGTTTCGGTAGCACACCTCTCCATAATATAGCTAAAATTTAGCTTTGTTAAATGGGTGTCTACTCGTATTGCATCTGTACAGCAGCTTCAACTAGCTATTAAAAAGGGCTAAATTTGACAGATATGTTGGGTGTAAACAGTTGGATGGTAGCTCCACTTGCCCGCCCCAGCTTCACCCCTGGGTTGGTCAATCCATGTAAAGGGCACGTGCCAGATACGCCTGCCAGCAGAGCAGACTGCGGCTGCTCTGGGGCAGCCCTGCCAGCGATGCTCCAGAACATGCCACACAGAAAGTGCCGGCCAGACCCAGGGCAACGGCAGAATGTGGAGCTGTTGTCCATCTGTTGAGATGCCGCAGCACTACACCTGGCCATCCCATGCCTCATTCCACACCATGGAGCTGCAGGCACCAGCTTAGAGTGTCAGGCGAATGACCGCAACTCTGTGGTGCCGGGTGTGGAGGGGCACCGGTCCATCTGCTGCAGACCCAGGTGGGGCTGAAAGCGGGTGGACACAGGGATGTGCCCCAGGAACAGGTTCGGGGCCAGCCAGGCTCCATGTCCACCTAAAAACACCCATTGTGTGTTGCATAAAGCTCACTGACATCAAATAAAGATGCAGTAGGAAACCCTACATCTTGCTTGTTCTGTATGTGACTTCAGCCACATTTGAACTTCTTAGTTATGCCCTGATCTTGGGTATTTTCAGATGTGACGAGATCACGCTCAACCACAGTGGATTCCCACCGGGTGAGAAAGGTCTCGTCACATCTGAAGGGGGAACTTCCGTTCCCCCCCCAGATGTTCACCCCCGTCAATCGCGGCGGGGAATCACATTNTCCCCCCCCCCCCCCAGATGTTCACCCCTGTCAATCGCGGTGGGGAATCACATTCACCATGAAATCAGCGGAACTGGTGGGGCCGGCCCCGATCGCGTGGTGAATGTGATTCCCGCCACGATGAAGGGGCCTGTCCTGTCTGGATGGCTACCACGGCCCAGAATCCGCGGCGGGATTCTGGGACGTGGTCAATTCTGACGGGCGCTGCGGCCGCATTGGCCGCGGCACCCACCCGTCTTCCCAGAAGGCGGGCGGCAAGGGAGCGTGGAGGGGGCGGCTCACCCCCTCCCCGATTCCCAGCCAGGATCAGCCAGCACGTCTGTTGGACGTGCTGGTGTGATCCCGGCAGGGAATCCCCGCGGTGATTCCGTGCCGGGGCGACTAGCGCCCTGTCACGTCTGAAATCACCCCTTGTCACTACTTACTGCTCTGCATAGTATATTTACCATTATGAGTATATTCTTGTGACAGTGTATGAGAGTGCTTTGAATCCTTCCTGAGTGTTTTGCATCCTTGTACTTCAGTTACCCCCTAGGTGAGGTAGCAAGCAGCAAGATCAAATAAATTCTCCCACTCCGTGGGGTGTGATCTATTGTTTTGGGTTACAACCACAAACTGGTCCAATCCCATACCAGAGGCACTGGGTTTCCTGTCTCCTCTCCAGATACCTATTTAGTTCTTTTTTTGACCCAATTCTTAGGATTTCTTAACTGCCCTTAAAGCCAGCCATTCCTCCTTATTCCAGCAGGACATGCCCATTACAGGCCTTCTACCCCTGCCCACTAAAGGATCCTTTTCAGTTTTTCAGTCCAGAGGATGCAGAGACTCCTCCTAATCCTTTCATGAGCCTAGTTATCAGTGGCTCTCTATAACAAGCTCTCTGTCTTGTGTGATAGCTTCTCTTCTACAGTTCTGTGGCTGGTCACCTTGATTAGCCTCCAACTTCCCCCCTGCCCCCAACCCACTGTATTTGTTCAACAGATTAGGCCTTGGAGGCAAATTCATTATTTACAGCAACGTTTTGGCCCAAACACCTTTAATAGGGAGTTATGACATAGGGCAGCCAGATGTGCTTTTTATAGAAGATCCAGATTTTAATGTCTGAATTCTGCTAACTTTGAATTTTCATTAAAGAATCCTGTTTGAATTGGCTTCCTGATGCAACCCACCCCTTTTATGAACCTTCAAGAAACTGTGCATAACTTGATATTTATTCAGACTTTTGCTTAAAGGATGGAACAAGATATGCTAAAATGTAATTGTCAACTCAGCAGTCAATTTGCTTATTTTTATACAGTATTAAATTTTGCATCATTTGTAAAAACTGAACAATAAATTAAAAATATAGTTCCCACTTCCTTTTTATTGATGTAATGCTTATGATGACTATAAACTCTTTATGTTTAGATGTGTAAAAATTAATATAGCAGTGAGAAAAATATCCTATTTTAACAGTCCAGTTTTAATTATCACAAAGAAGTAACATGGTGTTCTGAATGAAATATTGCACATTCATGCAGCTTTCTTTACATTATCAAAATTCTTTATTTGAACAGTTTGAGCCATATTTAGGATTCAATTTATGGGGACAGCAGAAGAATTTGAAACCTCTAATCTAACTTTAATTTCATTTAGCTTTTGCTGATTCTTGACATTCACAAGTTGCAATCTGGCTAAGAAGTGGAAATGAGATTGAAATGCATCATTCTGGGTGAAGAGCTTTACTTGCTATCACTAAAGACTTTTTCTAATCTTGAAAAAACCCGTAAAAGCATTAGGCTAAAGAATTAAAGACCTGATTTTTAGTTGACTTGATCAATATATATTTGATATCTTAGAGCACTGGGAATAAACATTTCAGAGATGTAGGTGCAGAACTATACTCAACACTCCAAGTGTCGTTTATATATTGCTATGGTGACCTACATTTTTTTAAGACTGTTGCAATGTCAGAGTTTAGTATATGCTCCAGGCCAAACCCAGTCTTTCATGTCAGAAAATCCTAGTTGCTGTTTTCTCCTTCACTAAAAAAATAAATAAATTTAAAATAGTTTTGTCAGCTGAAAACGTACTAATTGGATTGAGGACTTTTAAGTCCTTTACATCTGTTTCTGTTGCAAAGCTTCCCAAGATATTTTCAGAACTATATGTCACAATCACAGCTAACAGTTAAATGAAGGAAGGAAGCAATCCTATCTTGGCATTTTGCAATGGGTGATATTTTTTCTTGGCACTTCTGTGTGAGAGTCTGCCAAACTAGGTTGTAGTCAGGGGGAATTATGCAATGAACTCCAGACAGTTTAGAATTTAATCTATGGGAACAAGTACATATTTATTTACTTTGATTTATAAAAGATATCAATCACTCAATAACCCCCTATCTCTTGCTCTAGATTGCCTTATAATAATTACATTTACAATTCCATAAATCCCTAGCATAACCAGAATCCCAAAACAAAGCCTCAAATAATAATACTTCACCGCATCATACAGATGAAATGGGTATGATGCGCCATCTTTGGCCCTTTTCACACGAAATGCCCGCACTCATCTCCACACAGTTTTGCTGCATGGAGATGGGTGGAGGCGCCTGTGTGAATGCAATGGGGAGTGCGCGCTCCCGCGCTACACCCACCTCCACCCATCACCCACGCATGAAGCAATGGGCTCCAATGCCCAATGCTTCATGGGTGGAGATGGGTGGAGGTGCGTGTGGCGCACACCCACCTCTGTCCACGGCAGCCGCACACCCATCCCCCACCCACCATAGCCATCCACCCACTGCAGTCTGTTTAAAAACGGTCTTTGTGAAGAAATGTTGCATATTTGCTCCCAGAGATGAATATCGAAATTAATTTTGTCACCTCTTCACTTCTTCATATCTTCATTTACTTTGCTTTGGATTTTCAGTCACTTCGGTATTTGGTACTTGGATTACTTCATTCTCCGTTATTTGTAATTTTGTGACTGTATGCTTCATACGTTACGTAGCATAAACCCTTATGGGTTCATGAGAGATGAGATAACATCTTTCATGAACCCATCAGATTCTCGCATTCAGAAAACCCCACCAAAAAGTACCATAAAATATATGATACCCCAAATACTGAAATGTCAAAATGCTGAAGTATCAGATACCAAGGTGAAAACCTGAAACAAAGATTCAGAACCACAAGCAAAATAGACGTGAATAAAGCTTCATATTTGCTTCACTAAAATGGATGCAAATACAAACCCTCCAACGTTTGACAGCGAAACATAGGTTCATGTCATGCCACCACTGATTTGCATAAATTTGCATGAAAATGTGTATTAGCCCATGACTAACTTTGTAGCTGAGCTGGAAAAAAAGGATGTTTGTGTGAGAGGCTCTATGTACACATAATTAAAAAGTAAGAATTCTCAAACGTGTGCATTGACTTTGGTTGTAAAGTTTTAGTTTTAAACTCGCTAAGAGGATCATAGATGGAAGTGGTGACAGTCCCTTTCAGCATGCTAAAGAATAATCTTTTACAGACACACTTGCTTCCCTCCGAACTTTTTTAGTTTTCCTATTGCTCCCATGCACACAGCTCCCTCCTGCCTGGATGTTCTTTAATAGCAGTGTTTACCCCAAGCTTGTTAAAGTGGAAAAAGATGCCCCAGCCCAGCCTCCTAGCAGTGAGTCACAGTTTTTTCTCCTGCTAGATTAATGAGGTGTTAATGAACCCCTTTGTTTGCTGGACCTGGTACACAGCTTATGCTGTGTATCTTGTACCCTGTACAAGATAACAAAACCCATTACTGTACCAGGCAAAAAGTACTGTTGGAGGGCATGCAAATATACCAAACTAATATTCACAATGAATGTTTGTTTCAGCCCCACCATTTAGATAACTTACTCTTCAAGTGCCTAATACAAAAAATGGCCCTTGCATATCAGCAGAAGGTAAATAAAACTTAGGTCAAGTAGACCCAATTGGGAAGCACATTTTTAGACTGAGAGCTTTTAAGGAGAATGCCCCACCAATGGCCCCCATCCATACATTATTTGAAAGCTCTATCTCAGACCTCTCTTATTGCTGCAACTATGGCAGAGTGGAAAACAGAGAGAATCAGCTTCTTGGATAACCTGTTCTTAAATGAGGGGGAGAGCTCATTTTGTCCAGTCACTTCAGCAATTTAAAGTCAGCCGTAGCCCTGCACTAAATAAATAAATACAAATAGGAGTGCGGGAGAGAGAAAGAGAAAAGAGTGTGTTTGTGCATTATGCACCTTACACTTGCTGCACCACCTTGAAAGGATCTGCTGCTGTTGCCATTGTTTGGGTCCTTGCCACTAGAACTACATACATGTGAGAGAGTACCAGTCTTCTCCTCTCCAGAATTTGAATTTCCTACCAGGTGGGGAAAAATGGCAGCAACTCCTCTCACTCCCCCATCTGGCAGAAAATTCAAATGCCAGTTGGTAACAAAATGGTGCATTCCCTTGTGGCTTCAGCTCTGGGGCCTCCAGAAACAGTGGTGGGGGTCTAGCAGAGTCTGCATCAGCAGCTTCTGGCATGCCCCCACAACCCTGAGCCAGCACCCCCTACTGGCAGGTGACATCAATCGTGGCCAATTGGCCATACAGAAGCTGTGACAGGGCTGGAAAGTGGTTTGTGGTTCAGAGGTTCCCCATCCCTCTTCTAAACTATATAAAGTTCTAAAGAGTAAGGCCGACACTTTGAAATCCACCCCAAAACTCAGAGGCATTTTGTATAGCTCAAAACATGGAACATCCATGTTTTGTGATCTTGGCATCCAGCTCTGTTTCATAAGTGAGCTGTTCAATCCTGCACCAGCTCCAGTTTTTTAAGAAGCTCCATTTGAAATGCATGACATCAGTCCCATCTTGAGGTGAGAAAAGCATGCATAAGTGTGGAAATGCCCGTATCTGAGACCAATTACATTTACCACAAAAAGTGAAAAATGTCATCTTGGCTACAGTGGCTACTAGAATTCCTGATAGTACTTACAAGGCTAACCATATGCCTATATTGTAAATAACTAATTCTGGTTTTCTCCCAACATACCAATATTAGTTCCATGTTATCTGGATTGACTTTTAATCAGCTAACCTTTACTCGGGTTCCTTTTTCTTGCATGGTGAGCAGAGCTATCCTACTGCTGTTTGGCTTGGACATCATCAATATGAATCCCATTCACTTAGCTGGGACTTTCACAGTACAGGCGTAGCACTAGCACTAAAAAGCTGCTCCTAGCATCATCTTTTTGCTACGCTAGCTGAGACTGACACACACCGTTGAATATCCTCTCTATAATGAAGACGTGCCTCATCCTTTGCCTCCTTGCAAACTATACAAACAGCCTCACATGAAAGGGAATGCTTTGACATCCTGCATGAAAGTGCCCTGTGGTTAGATGAACAATTGTCCATGAGTATTCTCTCAGGGAGTTTTTAAACGAGATACGTGCACTCCTGTGAGTCACACTGCACTCACTTGTGGCCACTAGTGGTGCTCTGCTGAGAAATCTGGAGTGCGCTGTGCATGGCAAGCCAAAAAAGTGCATGGCAACGAGGGCCCACGCATTCCCTGCCCATATGAACTGGGGCAGCCACCCACGGCAGTGGACAGGTCCCCCACTCATAGGCACTATGGGCGCCTGGGCGGGGGAACATGGCCTTTTCAAGTCACAGGAACTGGGGAGCGCACTCCACCTGAGTGACTGCTCTGCAGCTGTGCCACTCAGCAGCTACAGGAACCACCCCACCCCACCCAGCCTTGCTCATTTAAAAACACCCTTAGACAAAAGGAAATGGAGCCATTCCAACCAGTGTGATGTATTCCTACTATGGCCAACCAATGTGATGTGTCTCATTATTCATTGCTTTATGACAGGGGAGTACAGATGAATGATGAATGAATTTTGGCACCCAGCTTCCTTTATAGGGCATCAAACATGTTCATGTTTAAGAACACAATTTCTTTTGACTAGGACAATAATAATTTATGTCATAAACATGTATAATATCTTTGAAAGAATGAAGATGCATACAGATCAAGGAATTGTATTGCTAAAGTATTTTTATTTATGAAAGCCTGACATAGATGATTAGCCTATTGTATAATGGATGAAGAGGGCCAGAGAAAAACTGAATTAAAAGGGAGCTTTTATTACACTATTTATTTTCTTCAGCCTGAGGTTCTGGAACTAATACAAAACCTAAAGGAATTGTGGATGGACAGTAATTCACTTCAAATTCTACCTGGGGTATGAACATTTATATTATGTAATTATCTTCTTGTGGGAGATAATGGATAATATATGTTTGCATGCATATACTGTGTGCACGTATTTGTGTGTGCAAATCTATAACTGTAAACTGAATGTTTTCACTTATTGATAGATGGAGGTCTCAACCTCAAAATATGCTTTGGAGTAAAAGCATGACATTTTACAATGTTGTATTATTGCAGAGTAATATGTACATGGAACTGTTTTTGCTCTATTTTAGCATGATATTTTTTTAATCTTATTTTACTTTTTGGAAATTTCCACTTTGGGTTTTGTTCTGTTTTGTGTGTTTTGGCTTTTTTTTTACTTCTGTAAATGTTATTTCATTAAAACTATATTTGTTTTCAATGTTTGAGATTATAATATGTTATGGTCTCAGATGGAAAGGAAATGGATGCTGATACATATGGACTTTATTAGTCTGAAAATAACTTTTGTGGCAGATGGGCCTTGAAAGCTTGGCATGCCTCCTAGGTTGCATTAGCTGAGACTGTTTGTCAGGGTGAAACTCCCTTCTCTTAAGCTGATATAGGAACATCTATTCAGACCTCAGTGTAGGGCCTTCTGAAGAACAAATCCAGCCCAGGTGCTTTATAACAGTCAAGCTCTAGAGGATGCTCTCACAGAAAACTAGAGAGTGTGCTCAGTTAGCCTTCTGACATCTTGACATGACAGGAGGCTCTTCCATGGTTCATTATGCTTTACAGTCAGTCATTTGGTACATCAGTCTCCTACCCTTTAACTTCAACAAGAAGAATTACTTACTATCCACTACAATTGGAGTTAATCTTACCTCTTGTGTGTGTGTGTAGGTATTTGAAGATCATCTTCTTGTTGTTTTTTCCATAATATTTGATGGTACATGCATTTTTAATAAACCTAACCTAACCTTGAAGATCGGGATTGTGGCTTATAGAATGTCCTAGGTCTCTACTCTAGATAGCAGATTAGTTTGTGAGTTTAACTAGATTTGCTTAAGAACAACATAAAGATCTGCTTCTCGACAAGGTATCTTCTCCAGGCACTGTTAATGAGAAACAAACCAAAGCCATTTTGTAGGCATTCACTGTAACCTCAGATTGAGCTATTCTTCCCCAGTTCATTTACTGAGGAATATGGGAATATCACTCTGGCCCTAATGGTTCATTTTTTCTATATCCTAATTCCATCAGCAGCTGACTGTTTCAGAGTAAATTTTATAATCCCCATAATTATGCAACAATATACCTGTGTAGGAAGTTCCTTCTTAAACCAAATTGTAGGTGTTTGTCTTATATCTTGAAGTGTGAATTTGATATCCCTAGCAACCCTTGAAAGAAAGCTAATTACATGGTAGTTTATGTGAAAGGTACTGTGCTACATTATCTCACAATAGCTGTGCAATTAACTTGTCTGTATAGTGGTTCTGTCACTGGACTGCAGGTCTGTGTCTGTCTAATTTTTCAATATTTGTAATAGCTCTCTCCTCATTCCACTTGCAAGCCTAAAAGTATGGCATTAAATAAAATCAAGAGAGAGTGTGGTTGCCTTGTTGTTCCCAAGTGACAAAGAGACAAAGTGGTTCGAATGATATCTTTTATTCGACCAGCTCTTGTTGGTGGAAATAAGCAAGCTCTCGGGCCACTCAGGGTCCTTCCTCAGGCATGTAGCGTAGCCAGGAGAAATACATAAAATGGGCATATTTAGGGCATATATATCCATGCCTTCCTCATATAGACCTGCTCTACATTTGCTCATTTTATATATTTCTACTGGCTACGCTACTTGCCTGACGAAGGACCTTGTGTGCCCCGTGAGCTTGCTTATTTCCACCAGCAACAATTGGTCCAATAAAAGATATCGTTCAAATCACTTTGTCTCTTAATCAAAGATTATTTTAATTTATATTCTAGATAAATTTTCATGTCAAGTAGAAGGGGCAAGTCCTGTTCTAACAGAATAAATAGCAATTCCTCTGTATATTTTACAATGATATGTTCAGGGTGCATCTTCATTACTGACATTTTTAGTAGAATTACAAATTAACTACATACCTGATGTCAGTTTAAGCTACTAATTCATAAGAAGGCTATAAGACTCATTGTGGCCATCAGTAGATGTACTGCTGCAACTGAAACATTGCATTTTGGCAGGAAATTAATTGACACTAACATCAGTAAATGAATATTTTGATCAACATGGTATAAAAATTAGAAAATTTCAGATGAATGTTGAAGTTGAACTCAAGTTTTCTCAATTAGGCTGAATAGAACAACTTGCTGAAGGAAGGGTCATTAATGATCTGGGAAAGGGAGTAAAGGGTGAGGCAACCAATCTGCAGATGCCACAAATTTATTCCATATAGTTAAGATTGAGATGGACTGTGAGGAATTGCAGGAAGATGTTACACGACTTGGTGTCTGAGCAATCAAATGGCAGATGAAATTTGTTGACAAGTGCAAAGTGATGAACATAAGAAAAATAGTCCAAACCATACATTTAATTTAGAACCATGTTGGGTTCTAAATTAGATGCTACTACTCAGAAAAAGGATCTTGGAACCATTATGGACAGTTCATCTAAAATATCAGATCAATGTGTGACAGCAGTTAAAAAAGTATTAGAAATTATTTGGGAAAAGGCAAAAGAAATTATTTGGAAAGGGATAAAGAATTTTTTTTAAATGTCATAATGTCACTATAGAAATCTAGGGTGCATCCAGACTTGTAGTATTATGTGCAATTCTAGTTGCCCCATCTTAAAATAAATAAATAAATAAATTTTAGAACTGGAAAAGGTGCAGAGAAGGGCAACAAATGACCATGGATATGGAATGGCTTCCATATGAAAAGAGAGAGGTTACAGCTCTTTGTCTTGGAGAAGGGGATGACTGAGATGGGATATGAAAGTTTACTTGATCCACTTCACTCATGATTTTGTAGATAGGGAGACGTTATTTACCATCTGAAGCAATACTAGAATAAGGAACACGTAAAGGAAGCTAACTGGTAACTGATTTAAAACAAACAAAAGGAATTACATTTTCACTTAACATACAGTTAGCTTGTGGCACTTGTTGCCAGAAGATGTTGTTAAGGCCAATAGCGTAGCTAGGTTTAAACAGGGATTGGATAAGTTCTTGGAAGATAGGTCCTTAAATGGCTATTAATCAAGTTGGTTAGAGGACAGTCGGAAGCTAGGAGCAAATAGCAGGGAATAGATTCCTCCATTATGACCTGTTGTGTACTTCTCTGAAGTGACTGAAGGTGGCCACTGTTGGAGACAGAATGCTGGTCTCAATGGACCATTGGTCTCACCCAGAATAGTACTACTTACGTCCTTATGTTCCCAGGATGTATCTACTGATGGAGCAAGGACATTTAATTTTTGAAAGATTAAGTTTAAAGTAGATGATTTAGGATACTACATCTGAACAACATAAAAACTTAACAAATATTTGATTTTCAAATTGATGCTAAAATAGTAAATTTGGCAGGATTTGTAATGATACTTGCTACCATATTGTAGGCTTAAAATAGTTGTGTAAAGACTGCTACATGTTTTCAACTTTGCCACACACTTCAGCATTTCATTTTGCAGCTATTTGGCTAACAAGACTTCTAGGCCAAATTGATGTTACTTTTAAGTCATGTTAAAAATTATTCTTAAGTTAGTGAAATACAAGCCAGTTGTACTATGGGATGTTGTTGTTAAGCATTAACGATTCCAATGAAATATATACCCACTCAACTAACCTTGTGTTTGTACAATGTCATCAAGTCTATAGGGAAGTTAAAGCAGCTGGTGTACCTGGATGTGTCAAAAAACAGAATAGAAACTGTTGACTTGGACATATCAGGATGTGAATCCCTGGAAGACTTGCTGTTGTCGTCCAATATATTGCAGCAGCTGCCAGACTCAATAGGTGAGAAGAACACAGGCTGACTAATAAACTGTTACATTTGAGGGGCTTGTTTTTATCTGTGCATTGGGGAAGGGTCAGTTATCATGTTGGGATTTCAGTCCAAATAGGAACTTCCTTCCATCTGGAAAGAGGTAGACTTGGTGTTCATGGTGGGCCTATAATGGAAGTAACCTGTTTATGAGTTTGTGCTATTTTTGAATCAAATCAGATGTAACGTTCTAGCTGTGGCCTTTATTTCAGAGTAAAGAAAATGGCTTTTGGTAAGTTTGGTTTGATGTCAATTTGATATTATGCATATGACTTTTTACCATTTGAACATATCCACTCATTTAAAAGCTGATGGACAAATTCTTGCAGTTGTCACGGAACAACTTCATTCACTCCAATGAAAAAATGTGGTGGTTCTCTAAGCATGTGACTTATCCCTTCAGCCATAAAGGCTGTATTAATAAGCTGTATTAATCTGTCCCCTCCTGATTTAACGTATGCTTAAATTGAGATATGCAAGCTTGTCCCATTGACCTAATGGGACCAATCACATGCTGAAAGTTGAGAGCATGAATTAAGTTCCAAACTGCAAGACACTGAGCTCTCTAGCACAAGCAATGTACCTGGCACTGAAAAGTCATTAACTAGAGGCAGGTCCTTGCCTTGAGGAGCTTACAGTCTAGGAGAAGCATGGGGGAAGGGCCAAAGATGGTTCAGAGGAGAGTTGGGGGTGGGTGTCAGGATCTGGCGCCGATGGGGCCAGGATCTTGGGGCTGCCAGGTATGGCCCAATCATCCCAGCCACTATAGCAAGCAGCAGCAGGGAACTACAGGACCAGCTTCTACTCCCTCCAAACTTAGGTTACCCCACTGTGATTGGCTGCAGAGCTCTGGCAGAGGGTTGACCCTGAAGGGCCATAAAAGCTTCCGGGTCAGAGGCCAGCAACAGTTCTGTGCTGGGCTTGCTGCTCAGCCCTCCAGGACATGCATCACTCTCATGCCTTGCCTCATTTCTGCTTTGCCTATGCCTCTCTACACCTTGCTTTTGCCCCATTCACGCCTTGCCTCTCTGCTACTCTTTGCTCTTCCCAGCCTGTGCCTCTCGCCACCCACCCTTTGGACAGCTCATCTGGCATTGGAACAGGCTTTGGACTTTGACTACGTCTTTGGATCACCCCTTGGACTTGACACTCCCTTTCCAGATGGAGGCCCGATCAGGGAGCCCCACTGAAAGCTAGGGTTTCCAGGCTGGGTTCCTGACAGTGGGTGAGGATAGTGGCAGATTTGGAATAAAGATCCCAGGTGCAGATGTAGTAGGAAACAAGTGTAGAAAGCTGGGCTAACAAGGTCACAAAGAGCCTTGAAGGCAAATACAAGGAATTCAAAGGGGGAGAGGGAACCAGAAGGGGTTGAACATGATCCAAGTGGGGGTGGGAGGCGAGATGGATGACCTTGGTATAGACTCTATAGTATAGAGAGTGAGAGGGGCAAGGTGAGAGCAGGGGGTTGGGGGGCTAATAAAAAGGAGATTGCAGTAGATACAGGTCCTTGCCCTGAGGGGCTTACAATCTAGGAGAAATGAAGTGGGAAATGGGGCATGAACTACAGTTTTGGCAGTAGAAGCAGTAGGAAAGGGCTGATTTTAGTAATGTTATGCCGGAGACACAACTGGACGTTGACTTTGCAACAGACTGGATCTAGACTTGTACAAAGGAGAGGAAGGAGTCAAAGATGAACCCCATTCTGTGTACCTGGGTATTAACATACGTCACAAACTGATCTGGACCAGGAAGGATCGGGTCTGGGAACAAAAGGTCATGTGGCTGGGCCCAGGGGGGACAGGGAGCCACATGAATGTGTAACTGTTAAGGTGGCTACTCCAGACCAGGCTGGGAAGAGCAGGCTACCAGATGTGATAACCTGGTTCGGCCCAGTCAGGCAGTACATTTCCTGGCCGTGTTGGCAGCTAGCCCGGGCTATGGCCCCAGAGGTCTCCAGGGTCACAGCTCAGGCTAACCTTCAACTCACAGGGAAACTGTGGGTCAGACATCTGGATGGGCCTTAACAAGCGTGACAATGGCTCATAGGCCAAAGTGGTTTCAAGTGGGCCTAAGCAGGCCACCATCACGTTTAATACTCACTGAATGGGCAAGCTAGATGGTAACGCCATAATTGGAAATTGAGAGGGAAGAGAAAGGTTTGTGGGGGTGCAGAGGGATGAAAATTTCAGTCTTGGACATACTAAGCTCGAGTTGACAGCGAAAAAGCGGAGATATCATGGAGACACTGAATGTGTTACTGAACATATTTTCCTACCATGAACCCAATCTTCAGTAGATGTTTGGCCTAAATAAGGACTTCAAAATCAGTCATTTTACCATTATTTAAGGTCATTAATTCATGCAACATAATTTAATTTAATTTTAGATGACTGTCAGTAATTCTTTCCATCAAAATGATAGAAAATATATAGGAAGGGAGGACTGAGCATGCGCCAAATAGGCTAGCTGTGGGGAGCCTGAGCTCCATTTGAGCCGCCGAGAAAATCGCTCCAAACGATGCCATTCAGCACTAAAATAAGCCAAACAATGAGCAAATGTCTAAAAGAGGGAAAAGGAAAGAATACAAAGGGAAAAAACGTGATTACACGTTTTTATTCATTGCGGATGCAGCCGGTAGAACCAGAGGTAGGGCTGGCTGCCGGAGACAAAATGGCGACCAGCGGGACCCAGACAGACCAGTTAGATCAACTTCAGCCAGGAGAAGAGAAGGTAATGAGACTTTTGCTGGAAATAAAGAAAGACCTGGCTAAAGCAGAGGCTGATAGGGAAAAACTCCTGAGGGAAGTGACAAAATTACAAACGGACATTGAACAGGGGGAAAAAAACACCCAGAGGTGCTCAGTAAAAGGGTAGATACGGCAGAGGAAAGAATATCTACTATTGAGGATCAAACGACAAAATCCATAGATCAAACTGACAACTTGCAGAAGCAGATCTGTTGGCTAAAGGAAAAATAGATGACCTGGAAATCAGGTCAAGAAGATCCAACCTGTGAATAGTGGGAATAAAGGAAGGACTGGAGAGCAGGGGGATGAAAGAGTTAATTTCAGAAATATTGGAGAAGGGTTTCTCAGAAGAGCCCAGGCTTCATAAGCCAAAAATAGACAGGGCACAAAGAACAGGGTGCCCACCCCAAAATGACACTGATCCCCTGCACGTGATCCTGAACAAATTCACATCCTACCAGGACAAAGAGGATATTCTGAGTCTGGCTAGGAAAAAAAGGCAGCAGCTGGAATTTAATAGGACCAAAATAAAGATATTCCCTGACTACTCTCAAGAGACAATGTGTAAAAGAAGAGGATGCATTAAATACATTGGAATATTAAATGAGGGAGGATTACAACCACAATTATGGCCGCCAGCAAAGCTGGCTATATTTCAGAGAGGGAAAAGGAAAATAGTCACAGAGACTGAGGATCTAGAAATGTTCCTACATGCACAGGGAGCAGAACAAGAATAGGTGGGACCAGGAGCACAAGGACAGAGATAAAGAAACAGCCTCCAGTAGAGTGTAAGTCTTGGCATTGAATTGGTTAATCAAAATATTGAAGAAGGGACAGTGGCTTATTAAAAGAGAATGAAGGGAAAGGGGAAGAAACATAATGGAGCATGATATAAAGTAAGGGTTAACAAGTTAAAATTTGGAGGGATACGTCCCCCCGGGAGGCGGCGGCTCAGGGAACTGAAAAGCATAAGTAAAAGAGGGAACCTGCTTGTCAGTTAAGATTGACGGGATCCACAGATCAGTCTCCTAATGGGTTGGAAAGGTGGGGAGGGAAGAGGGAGGACAATGAGAAATAATAGTAAAACTGAACGAAAACAATTAAAGTTCAGGGGTTTGGGGTTTATTAAGGTTAGGTTTTTAAAGGTTTGGTTACACTTGGCTGGTAAAATACAACATAAAAGTGAATGTTTAGGGGGGCAAAGCAGAAGAGAATCACAAGGTGCACAGGAACAAGATAGATCACAGCACTATGGATAAGATAAGACTAATGACATTGAATGTTAAGGAACTGAAAGCTCCCATTCAAAGAAGAAGGGTAAAACAACTGATAATTGAAAAGGGGATAGACATTTTTTTTTCCCTACAGGAGACTCATTTGAAACAAGAGGACGTCACTAGGTTTCAACACAAAAAATTCAAATATATTTACTCCTCATCAACAGAAAGAAAAAAAGGCAGGGGTAATAATAGGTCTCACAGCTAAATGGAGCTTTGAACACAAACAAACTATTAAAGATAGGGAGGGCCGCTTCTTGCTGGTGAATGGAAGGTTAGAGGGAGAGAAAGTGACCCTGGTAAATCTATATGCCTCAAATGAGGGAACCGGTCCCTTCCTACAAGAAGCCATACAAAAGATAGCGAGGCATACATTTGGAGAAGTTATACTGCAAGGAGACTTAAACACGCCATTATCCTTGCTAGATCATTAAAAACAACAACAACGAAGCAATGGCAAGACAAAATAGTAAGGGAATTAACAAACAATAATCTGATAGATGCGTGGAGACATTGGAACCCCAAAGTAAGGGAATACACGTTCTATTCCCAAATACATGACACATCAACAAAAATAGACCATAGTTGGGTGGACAGAGCACTAATTTCTCGATGTATAAATAGTTATATTCTACCTATGGTCCTAACTGATCACCACGCTATAGTCACTACGCTGAGTTGGGGAGGGGTTCGCCCCATACAAAAATGTACTTGGCAAGTGAATAAGGCCATACTTAAAGACACAAAAAGTAGGGAGACAGTGGCAGATGCCATAAATGAATACTTCAAGTTTAATACAGACTCTGTCTCCTCCCCACAAACAGTATGGGAAGCTGCAAAGGCCACTGTTAGGGGACCTGTATAGCAGCCAGATCTAAAAGATGGAAGGAAAAAAGGGCATATATTACAGACTTATACACACAAATGAAAAAATTAGAATCTATAAATAAAATGGATTCTACCCAAGAAACAAGACAGGAATTGATAAAAATTAAGAAGCTAATAAACACATATGAAATAGAAAAAACAACTAGGCAATTAAAGTTTATTAAAAGTTTTTATTTTGAACACAGTAATAAAACGGGCAGAGCATTGGCAAATATGGTTAAGACACA
>QEPC01003557.1:998232-1025016 GCA_003113815.1 Sphenodon punctatus
TGTTCAGCCTAAACCTTGCACCTGGGACAAAAATCTGTGACTCCAACATACTACAGCCTAATGGATATTACCTTTGTGGACACTTCATGACACTCTGGAATGTTTAAAACTAATCACTAGAAAGCATACTGTTAGGAACCATGGTACACTGACAGGGATGGACTAGACTTCCTTGGTAGACTTTTCCATCTCAAAGTCCTGTAATAGAACAATAATAGGCTGCACCGGATCCGAGGGCTGCTGCTTTCATAAGTACTTCATGTATAAACAGCCATTTTCATACCTTAAGGATCCTGTTTTGACTTCAGTGTCAAAAGAATTAATGTGTTTGTGTTAAGTATTTTAAGAATACTAGCTGGAAACAATCTAAAATACTGGCTAAGGTGACTGTCTTAATGCTTTTAAATCTTAAAGTAGGATACTTACCCCTTGTAAGGTCTAACAAACATATTCTTCAACATACTTATTTGTTTGAAAAAAGTGATGGGCTACATGTTTCTATGAAAAGTAATCGTAAGGAACTATTTTACTTCTATACCATTCTTCTTACGTGTCTTATTTCCATATCATTCTTCTATAATGTTCCTGTCGTTTAACATAGTTCCTCTGTTTTGTAGGACTGTTGAAAAAGCTTTCAACTCTGAAAGTAGATGACAATCAACTGACAGTACTGCCCAATGCACTTGGAAAGTAAGTAGTGGACATTTTTAAAGCTTCCCCATCTCTAATATTATGAGCAAAACTGTTTTATGGTGATTTATCTATTTCCCAAATAGCCCAGTGATAAGTATTTTGATAGAAAACTGATGCAGAATGTATACTTATGCTAAATGCCTATTCCATCTACAATTTTTACTGTTGCAGTGTAGGCTAGATTGAAAGTTTATAGGAATCTTCACAATATTTGGTATTTGATATCCAATTCAGCATCTGCAGGTGATACATTTTTTTGAGGAATCTGTTGTAAGAATGTTTGTTTAAACTGCAGAATTTCGTGATCTCAATAGATTTTCTTGCCTAAATGAAGCTAAGTGTTCTCTATTTACACAATTTTTCTAAAAATTAATTAAGTATAAAACAATCATCATTTTGCTGAGCTATACTTCTTAAATTCTAGCTCTATTAGCATGCTCCAGATGTTAAGCAGCAGTTTAATTAGCAGTAGTACAAACAAATGGATAATAAATAATGAGTTTGTTGAGATGCTACCTTTGCAGAGAATTTTGTTTGTTGTGCTGATGGGTATTTTATGATAACTCCAGTAATTGCATATGCCATCATCTGATATGTCACATTTGAATATTTTTATAGCGTCAATTTTAATTTATGTAAAAGTGCCTGGAGCCTGATTTGGGCACTTATATAACAGATCATTGTGAAGAGAGCAAAGATTTGGGGATTGATTTCCCACAAAACTGCTGCATGCTAATACAAAATGTGTATTACTTAAATTATTTAAGGACTCACAAACAAGCCAGGAGAATTTTGAAACATTAAACTGCAAAATATTTCAAGCAGATTGCTCTTTTTGAAGCCCAGGAATGTCACTCTTGAGCTTGGCTGGAAAAGTGCCCTCATACTCCACTTTCAATAATGCTAAAATCAACAATGCCTACTTCTGCCCAAGCAGTCTGCTGTTCTGAGATGGCTACCTGTCTGAGACAGGTGTCTGTAACAACCTATCTCTGACATAGCCCTTTGCTTTTTCAGAAACTGGTAGAATTTCTCAGCCCCTGCCACAATCTGTGCAGCGTCCAGGCTACAATTTAATACAATGAAGCTGCAGAGGGTGCTGGCTGGGGACCTTTGGTCCGCTCCCTTCCCCTTGCTTATTAGAGTGGTGGGGAAAGGGATGAAGCAGCTGCAGGGGGATAGGAGCAAGGCGGTTTGAAATGGAACCATTGCTTCATATGGGTAATTCAGGTAGAAGGCAGGGCCTGTCTCTGTGAGGAGGCCTTGATGCTAGGCGGGCTGCCAGGCATTGAGGCAGTTCTGGGACGTGAATGTCCACCAACCTGCCCGGTTGGACTGGCACTATAGGATCAGCCTTAATTCTACCAGCCTTAATTGGGGCCAGAAAGGAATTTTTCCCTTGAACCAGGCAGATTGGCCAGAGCCCAGGTTGGGCTTTTTCGTCTTCCTTGTAGTCCCTTCCCCCAAAATGTGTAGGTTGTGCAGTAAATGGGGCGTTCAAGTTGTGCAGTTCATTCAGTTATTTGTCACAACTTGGTAGTCAAGTGCCAATGGAAATAGAGAGCTCATGGAATTTTGGATCCAAACCTGAATGGAATGGAACTTATGGAAGGGAGAGGCACCTCATAGCAAGGTGAGGGAAGAGGGAGCCAATCAGGGGATAAGCAACCCACAGCCTCACCTAACTCTGGAAGGAGGGTTGGCGGGAACTTTGCTGCTATGCCAGATATATGCTGTCCCTAGTTGGTGCAGGAACCATGATCCCTTCCTCAGGACCCCAGTATGGTGGGTCTAGGTGGCCGGAATGGATTTGGAATAATCCATTCAGGATCAGTGAGCTGAGGCACTGGACATGTTGGCGGGAAGGGGTCTGGTTCTGGTTTTATGTTCTGGTTGGACTGTTTACCCCTCTACTGTTTTCACCCAGACTGCCAAGTTATGGCTAATACAGAGTTGCAGCCAGTTTAACCCAATTTTCTGTGTATGTAGCCTCCTTTTGTATGCGTGTGACAATCTGGGCCGTTTTTAGATGAGTGCTGTGCGCTTGTTCCTAAAAATAATCTCAAATAAGACACAGTAGAACTAGAAAAGAAGGGCGACAAAAATGATCAAGGGTATGGAACAGCTCCTGTATGAAGAGAGGCTTGTTAGGTTAGGGATCTTCAGCTTGGAGAAGAGACGACTGAGAGGGGATATAACAGAAGTTTATAAAATCATGAGTGGTGTGGAACACGTAAATAGGGAACTGTTATTTACCCTCTCACAGTACTAGAACAAGGGGACACTTAATGAAATTAACTAGCAGCAGATTTAAAACAAATAAGAGGAAGTATTTTTTCACTCATCACACAATTAACTTGTGGAATTCACTCCCAGAGGAAGTGAAAGGATTGGATAAGTTCTTGGAGGATAGGTCCATTAATGGCCAAGTAGTTTGGGGGATGTTACCTCTTAGTTTTGGTGGCTGGAACAACAGGGAATGGATTGCCCATTGTGACCTGGGTACTTCTCCTAAGAGACAGAGATTGGTCACTGTTGGAGACAGGATGCTGGGCTTGATGGACCATTAGTCTGACCCAGTACGGCACTTTTTATGTTCTAATGGAACAGGCCCACCATTTTTTGTCGAGGGACTTTGGTGCAGTCACACAGTTGGCAGCTATGAACATAGCAGGAAGCCTTGAACACCACGGGGCTGATTTATTGGACCACTGTGAAATTCCCTAGGTACTAATAATCCAACTTGGATGAAGGATGCTGGAAATGGCAGGGCAGCAGAGAGCCAAACCCAGTCACCCGGTTGATATTGGGGTACCTCCAAGGGGAGGCTACCAGAAGTAACGCAATTGGAACATCTTATCCTATTGGAACATCTTATCCTCCCCAAAACGTTCTGCTCAGGGGGAGTCATGACACAGTTGGAGATCCTTCAAACATGCAGGTCCTTCAGGTACAGATAATCGGTTCCTGTGCTGACAAATGTCGCTGTGCTTTCGCAGCAGAGCCTCCAACGCTGTTGGTATTAGTCCTGCTGTAAAGTGGCATGATGAAAATAACAGATCTGGAGGTTCTTTTGCTGTCTCTGACAATTCTTTTCAGGAAAGTGCGTCCGCCATGCAGTTGCTGATTCCTCAGAACAAGTGAAAATGGGATAAAATAGTGCCCAGTGTGCCCGATGCTGAATGCCTCAAGGTGTTTGTGATCTGTGACAATCCAGATGAGGTATGGGGAGCCATCTCGCCCTGCCAGCCGCTGGGCAAGATCATTCGGAGGTTTGGAGTGAGGTATCATCAGTATGGTGATGATGTCCAGCTCTTTCTCTCCTTTTCATCTGACCCAGCTCCTGCAGTCTGGGTGCTAACCTGTTGCCTGGCTGCTGTGGGGGACTGGATGAGGATGAGTTGACTGAGGTTGAATCCTGACAAGACTCAGTTGATGGTTAGCTGACCCTGTGACTTGGGGGGGGAGATGGGATCCCGGTTATTGATGGGGTCTGGGGCCCCCTGGTCACTGAAGTCCTCCTGGATCTGTCACTCTGCTTGGAATGTCAGGTGGCAATAGTAGCTAGGATTGGTTTTGACCAACTCCATCTGATGAGAAGTCTGCGACCTTTTCTTTCTGATTCAGATCTGGCAACCTTCGGATCTAGCAACCATCATCGATGCCTTCATTACCTCAAGGCTAGACTACTGCAATGTGCTCTACATGGGTTTGCCTTTGAAGACTGTTCAAAAGCTGCAGCTGGTGCAGAATGTGGCGGCCCAGCTCCTTCCGGGGACGGGTCACTGGGAGCACATTAGACCTGTGCTCCGAAATCTGCACTGGATGTCTATTTTTTTCCAGGCACAATTCAAGGTTCTGGTTTTGACCTTTAAATTCTTAAATGACTTGGGACCCACGTATCTTTACAATTATTTGGCCTACCATGTCCCATCACAGCCTCTGTGGTCGGCTGGGGATGCCTGTCTGGAGGTACCAGTTTTTCACTTGGTATCTCTGATGAGGAGGGCGTTCTCGGCTGCTGCTCCACAGCTGTCGAACTTCCTCCCCCTGGGAGATCATGTATGTCTGAGATTGAACGCTTTTAGGAGGCAGTGTAAAACAGTCTTATTCACACGGGTGTTTGGCAGTGGGGGCTAAGGTAAGAGGGGTTGTGGGGGATAAGGTTGAGTTAGGAGGTAGGGGAGGTTGGGGTGGAGAATGGCTGAGGGGAACATGTGGGTTGGGGGTGTTTTATGTTTTTGTATTAATGGCTTATGTTTTATGTGTGTATTTTAATATTGTAAGCTTCCCTGAGCCACTTTGCACGGGAAGGGCAGGGTAAGAAATTAGAATCAATCAATCAATCAAATAAGTAAATCTATGAAATGGTGCCATTCTGACATCCTTGATGGAAAGAAGCTCCTTGTCTAGGATCAGGTAATTCCACTCATGGGAGGTAAGGCTTCACACACAGTTGAATAGTACACACACAGTTGAAGTGGACCATTGGTGCTATAGGTTTGAGAGAGTACTGGTGCCACAGCAAAGTCTGAAGTGTTGGTTTCGATGAGGAAGGTCTGTTGGGTAGCAGGATGTCAAAGAATTAGGGAAGAAACAAAGGCACGTTTTAAGACTTGGAAGGCTTAACTTGTTTCTGGCATCCAGTGAAAACATGCTCCCTTCTGCAGGAGCACCATCAGTGGAATGGTCAGGGCGAAGAAATGGCTAATGAAGCACCAGTAAAAGTTGGGGACATCCCAGAAGTGCTGAAGATCTTTGATGGAAGATGAGGTTCCCACTGCATTACCACATTCACCTTCCAGGGGTCCATGGAGATGCCTGATAAGGGTTATCAGGTAACTTAGGAAATCTATAGAGGATTGCATAAAGGCACATTTTTCCAGTTTCATGCGTAAATCATGGAAACATAGTTGTTGCAATACTGTCTGGACATGGGTCATGTTTTTTCCTGGGAGTCAGAAAACACGAGGATGTCATCCAGATGGACAATCACGTATACATTCAGAAGATCATGGACAACCTCGTTAATAAACTGTTGAAGTGTGGCTGGAGCATTGACTAGACTAAAAGACTGTGCGGGGTATGGAAGGCTGTTTTCCACTCATCATGCACCTGTATGCACACCAGGTTGTACGCCCCCCATAAGTCCAACTTGGTATAGATGGTGGTCTTGTACAATTGACTGAGCAGCTCAGGAATCAATGGAACTGGGTAGTGGTTCTTGATTCAGGCCCCGATATTCAATGCAAGGCCTTAAGGAATCATCCCTCTTGGTCACGAAGAACAGGGGGGCACCAGGAGGAGGCCATGGTTGACGGTGTCAAAGGTGGCAGAGAGAAACAGATGCAAGTATGAATCCCTTATGAAGGTTGTTGTCGAGTTATGTCCAGAGGACCTTATGCTCAGGACGGGGCATAGATTGACCAAAAGGTATTATCACCCCAGATACTAGGTCAATAGGACAGTCTTATCCCCGATGGGGCAGTAGCACCTCCACTTCTTGCTCATCAAATATGTCCTAAAATTAGAGAATTCTGGTAGCATCAATCCCATGACCTCTAAAAGGGTTACAAAGTGAAGGATGGCTACCCCTGTTGGCACCTGAGGTGTGGCATGTTGGCATTGCTGGTGGCAGTAAGATGAACTGAAGGACACCATGTGTTGTCTTCATTTATGGTAGGTTGGTAGCATGCCAGCCATGGTATACCAGGTATCACCGGTTGTCACCGGGATGAGATGGATCTGCTCCATATGGCCACTGACCTGAAGCAATACAGTGTGTGTCTGGGTGTGAACATAGCCAGAGGTTAGGAGTGACCATCTATGGTCTCTGCCAGCTCTGGCTTGGTTTGAACAGGAATCTGGTAGCAGAGGGCAGTGGCTTGATCCATATAGGTGCCAGAAGCTCCACAATCCACCAGGACCCAAAGGACTATTCTGCAGCCAGAGTCCAGGTAGAGTGGCACCCATAACCTTTCCAGGGAGGAGGATTCAGTCCACGGCTGGGAATCAACACATCTTCGCTCTTCAGGGAGGGCCAACATTGGACTCCCTAATGATGCTGGTCTTTGGCATTTCCAACCAGTGAGTCAGGACTGTGCTTATGAGGACAGTCACTGACATAGCGTCCTGATTCCCCACACTAAAGGCAAAGTTTAGTTCTTTGATGGTGGGTCCTCTCTTCAGGAGTGAGACTTTGTCTCTTGGTGCATTTGATCTGCATTGGCTCACATGGCAGAGGTGATAAGGTTTGAGCTGGAGGGAATCTCTGAGGAGTCAGCATGGGCTGGGTGGCCTGTGCTTGTTTCTGTCGCCTTTTGGCCAGCCAGTCAGAGGTCAACAAGGCCCTCCAGGCAGAGTGGGGGAGTGACCCGGGTCAGTTCATCCTTAAGCTCCTTGTTGAGGCCCTGATGGAGCAGGGACCTGTATTGCTGAATCGTTCATTTCTGAATCTGTGGCTCATTGGAAGAATTCTGTAGCATACTCCACAACTTGCCTATGGCCTTGCTTGATGGCCAGAACCGTAGCTTCCACGGTGCTCCACCAATGGAGGCCATCAAAAGCCTGGCCCATCTCTTTCATGAAGACTTCGAAATCAGCTAAAACAGGGTCCACTCATTCCATCAGGTGGGTGGCCCATACCAGGACATTGCCAGTCAAGATAGACTCAGGGCCAGCCTCACCCATGACCGTGCCAAGGCGAAGGTCGAAGATCAGCCTGCACTGACTCAGGAAACCCTGATAGGCACGGTGGTGGTCACCCAAAAACTGTTGCAGCAGAGGCACCTTCTCTTCACCTGATGAGGGGTTAGGTGAAGGCAGAGCTGGGTCTGCAGTGGTAGCAGCAATCTGGATCTGAGCTCATAAGATGGCGTTCTTCTGCTGGAGGGGTTGGACCTGCTTCTGGAGGGACCGCATGGCTGCAACCAACTCCTGTATTGTTGCCGGGTTCCCTCTATGTTGAGTCATCAGACTGGGGTATAGGGCCTGTCAGGCGAGCTGGAGAAGAGTGCCAACAGTTCAAGCTGGGTGATTAGCAAAAGACATTAGCAAAAAGATCAGGCAGAGGTGTACATGACTGGCGGACCCCTCCTCTAAGGAGGTAGGTACTATCTGCAGCCCTGTGCTGGCATGGCACTGGCTGCTGTGGATGACAGTGGGAGCTTTGGGAGAGCCCAGTGGCTTCGACTTTTGTCTGTGATGTGGCCACCTGGGGTATGAGGCCCAGACCATTTGGGGGGTGATATATAAACTGGCCTTTGCTGACATTTGGTTGAGGCCTGATGTACAGAGAGAACGGTCAGGCAGCCTATGCACTCACAGCGTGGCTCCAGAGTGCACTCAGGAGAGCTTGTTGCTCTATACAAGATTTGGACACTCAAAGAAGTTCAGAGCACCTTTGAGAGTGGGAATGTTTTCTGCCCTGACTGTATGGTAATGCAGAAGATGCCAGAGAGGGGGGACAAGAGGGACATCTTTGACTGGGGGGGGTTTATGCAAACTGATAGGGATTTCCAACACCACGGCACGAGACCCCAATGTGCTGCTACCTGCTGGTATATATCTTTGAGCCATGGATGCAAAAAACTGGGTCGTGACAACATGCAAAGACTGATTGCTTTTGATTTCGATTTTTACTTTCACTTTCAATTTTCACTGTAGGCACTCAATAAATTATGCAATTTGCTCAATACACGTAGCATTATTTGCATAGCAAAAATTTATTTCCAGCCACCAAGTATAAATCTAAGTATGAACCCCCACGGGTGGACAGAGATAGCAAGCTCCGGACCACCTTCTGAAGTCATAATAGTCCAGAAGAAAGAAACAGCTAGTGCGGCTTCTTCTTCCCATGGTTCACCAGAGTTGACAGTCATCATAGAAGACAGGACACTGAGGAAGGGGTAAGGTGGTGGGCAGAGTGCAGCAGCAAAGAACGCCTGCCCATGTATTAGGCTTCTCACTCTAAACCTGTGAGTGAGGGATGAGTAGGGGCTGCCCAAATGCACAAGAAATACATGCAGATGGCTACCCGTTTATTAGGCTCTGCACACCAAACACGTGAATTCTGCATGGACTGATCCAAGATTCCAGGGGGCTATCAACTCATTTGTTAACGCCCTTACTATTTAAGAAATAGATATGCAGAACTTGGGGTAATCAGCTACTCCTATCATATTATTTTTTAATTATTTTCATATTTGTTAAGTATACAGGCCTGGTAAATCTAGAAGTGACATTCTTTTTCTCCATAGCATCAGAACAGCACCTACAACTCCAAATTCAGCTTCCCTTCTCTGACTCATTCGCAGTTTTAGATAGCTTCCGACTGGGTCTCTTTCAAAATGTGGTAGCCATGGTATCATCTGTGAAACATGCTATCATGATTTATAAAAAGAGCAATGTGGAGGAGGGAACTGGCTCTCTCTAGGGATTGGTGACGTATTGAGAAGATACAGAATGTTTTGTTTTAGTCCAAGCTGATAGAGACTAACTCCACCACCTTAGGTAGTGCTAATTGCCATCCTCATTGACAGTCTGATTAACAAGGCCAAGGACTGAAGGAGCGTTTGAGACTCGACCTTCCAATGTGCTGACTACTTTGACCCATATCCAGCAAAGAACTTAAACTCATGCTTAACTCTTTCAGCTTAACTCTTTCAGCTTAACTATTAATTATTATTATTATTATTATTATTATTATTATTATTATTAGCAAGCATTAAATATAGCACCAGCAATGTACCTGGCGCTTTACAAAGTAATTGAATAGACACGGTCCCTGCCCTAGGACTTACGATCTGAGAGATGGGAGGGGTGGCGGGGGGGGAGATGAAGGAAGGGGAACAGAGGGAGAGACAAGGAGTGTAACATTCACAAGGATGCGAGGTGCCAGGTGCACGTGCTTGGCTTGGTTACATCAAGAATGATGGCTGGTTGGTCTATGTGGTGACGATATGAGTACACAGACCTCAGGTAACAGATTGTACTAGATGGAGGGTATCAGCAGGAGTTAGGTGAAGGGAGCAAGAAGTTGGGGAGAGCAGAGTGGAAGAGGTGGGTCTTGAGGAGGGATTTGAATGTTCAAACTTCTTGAACATGTTGTCTGCTCCCGCTGCCTCGACTTCCTCTCCGCCAACTCCTCCCTTGACCCCCTCCAATCTGACTTTCACCCCCTTCACTCTACTAAAACTGCTCTCGCTAAGATCACCAACAATCTTCTTGTAGCTAAATATAATCGACTCTACTCCATTCTTGTCCTCCTAGTTCTCTCTGCTGCCTTCGATACTGTTGACCACTCACTCTTGCTGAACTCACTTCACTCCCTTGGCTTCCATGGCTCCATCTTCAACTGGTTCTCCTCCTACCCCTCTGACCGCTCCTTCAATGTCTCTTGCTAACTCCACCTCCTCCTCCCTTCCCCTCTCGGTTGGTGTTCCAAGGTTCTGTCCTTGGCCCTCTCCTCTTCTCTATCGATACCCTGTCCCTAGGCAAACTCATTGCCTCCCATGGCTTCCAATATCACCTCTACACTGATGACACTTAACTCTCTCTCTCTACTCCCTCTCTCTCTCCATCTATTCAAGCTCTCCTCACCAGCTGTGCCTCTGACATCAACTCTACCTGGATGTCTCAACATCAGCTCAAACTCAACATGGCTAAAACGGAACTCCTTATCTTCCCCCCTCATCCTTCCTCTCCCTCTTCCCTGTCGATCCTCAGTGACAGGGTCACCGTCCTTCCCGTCCCTCAAGCCCGTAGCTTAGGCTTCATCTTTGCTCACTCCTTTCTTTTAAACCCTACATCGACTCTGTTGCCAAATCCTGTCGCTTCTCCCTCCATAACATTGCTAAGATTCGCCCTTTTCTTTCTGTCTCCTCTGCGAAAACCCTTGTTCATGCCCTGGTCATCTCTCATCTCGATTACTGTAACCTCCTTCTCACTGACCTCTCCCGCTCTCACCTTTCTCCCCTTATCTCCGTCCAAAACTCTGCTGCCAGGGTCATCCACCTCGCCCATCGCTTCGACCACGTGCAGCCCCTCCTCTCCTCTCTTCACTGGATCCCCCCTCCTGAACGAATCCTGCACAAGCTCTAATCTTCACCTATAAAGCTCTTCACAACCTTGCTTCCCACCTACTTCTCTGCGCTAATTTCTCTCTGTACTCCAGTCCGTGAATTCCGCTCCTCCTCTGTCCCCTCTCTTGCCCGCCCTTTCCTCCCCTGCTCCCCAAACCGCCTTCGTCCCTTTTCCCTAGCTACCCCCTACGCCTGGAACTCCCTCCCTGCCCACATCCGCCTCTCCCCCTCCCTTCGTACCTTCAGATCCCTCCTCAAGACCCACCTCTTCCGCTTTGCCCTCCCCGACTCTTCGCTCCGCTCACCTAACTCCTGCTGATACCCTCCATCCAGTACAATTTGTTACCTGAGGTCTGTGTACTCATATCCTCAGCACACGGACCAGCCAGCCATCATTCTCGATGTAACCAAGCCAAGCTCGTGCACCTGGGACCTCGCATCTTCATGAATGTTACACTCCTTGTCTTGCCCTCTCTCCCCCCCCATCCCGTCTCTCAGATTGTACCTAGGGCAGGGACCATGTCTATTCCATTACTTTGTAAAGCGCCAGGTACATTGCTGGCGCTATATACATGCTTGATGATGATGATAATAATAACAACAACAACTGTGGAAGTGTTTTGCTAGACCTGTCCTTTCTAGAGATGATGCTTGCAGGTTATGAATGCTGCTTATTCACAAACAATGCTGGCTGAAAATGCAAGAATAAAAGCAGAAACATTCACTTATCACATGACTGCAGCACAGATGGGACACCAGGAGGAAGTGAATTGCTGTAGCAGATCAGACTGATCATCCATCTAATCTGGTGTCCTGTATCCAAGACTGGTCAGTGGAGGGTCCAGATTTCCATTTTTGGTTCTGAAACAGACTTTGACCTTGGAAAAGTTCCAGTGGATGTAACCAATTTTAGATTTTTTCCTAGACTGTTCCCCCAGTGCTGTGCTGATGAAGAGGAAAAAGAGGAAAGACCTGTGACTAGAGGGAAGTGGAGAAATGATGTTGGGTGGGGACTCCTTACGTGGCTGGCCAAGAAAGAGATATTTCACCTTCACTAGGCGATTGTGGGGTCTATTATCTAATCTATAAGACAAAATGCAGTGGCCGGAGGGCTAGAATTTTCTACTCTGCTTGCTCGATTCCTTCTCGGTTTCAGAAATTATATTTGGTTGTGTTTAATATAATTAATTTTTCATTAATATATCATGGTTATCATTACCCATTTATAAATCAGGTCCCATGTTGTTAGGAGGTATATGAACACTATGTGCAGAATAGCAGAGTAGCCATCTAGACCAGTCGTTCTCAAACTGGAAAGCAGGCCCCCTGGAGGCAGTGCAGAAAGTAGCATGAGAAGGACCTCAGTTGGCAAAGACCTAGCTTCACATGTTCACTGAACTGGGGGGATCTCCTGCGTAATGAGATGGGAAGGGGGAGAGAGAGTCAAATAACAAAGTGGGGATGGGAATCAGTAGGAAGGGGGAGAGGAAGAGAGGGAGCAAGGTGTTCAGGGGGAGGGGCTTCAACTACCACAGGCAAGCAGAATCAGGGATGCGGTTCAAAAAAGTTGAACTATTGCGCTAAATGTATGGTGATATACCATTCTACCTTGTCAGATAATGAGATTCATTGGAATAGTTTCCAGGATAGAGCCCTGCACTACAGAAGGTGGTGCCACCCTTTGTTGCATTGGGACCCTGCTCCAAAGAGCCTAGCTGCAGTGGGATCTGGCTCGGAATAGGCTCAGGACTAGGGTGGCCATACTTCCCCTTTAAAAGAGGACGCTTATGAAAAATGCATGTTGCAGGGCTGCATTGGTTCCAGTGCAGCCCTGCACCATGTATTTTTCATAAGCGTCCTCTTTTAAAGGCGAAGTATGGCCACCCTACTCAGGACTGATTTTTGAGCCTGAGCAGGGCTCAGAATGCCTCTCACAGCCCTATCTCTCATACCTGCTGTTGACTAGTACAGCACTTGTAAATGCTGCAGTAGAAATACACTCTTGTTCTGATCATTTAGAGTAAATTAAATAATGGTTGCTCTTAACAAGGTTACTGTACCATGTGCAATCATGCCACCCAGAAGTGCAGCTAACTTTACCAAACATTTCCGGTGCTAAAGAAAGGAAGCTCAGGTCTGATGCCCAGTTCCTTAGTTACAAAACAAAATGCTTTTAAAAGTCATCCTCAAGATATTCTTCCCCAAATCCTCACCACTCCAGCAATTTTGTAAATGGTGCTTTTATATATAGTAGGTTGGAGCAGGGAAGTAGTTGAGAAGGTACATCTCAAATACTTTCCTAGAAGGTACATCTGTTAGAAACTTGAGAAAATATAAATCCCTCTTTGCTTGCTCTGCCCATATCTGTCCTTTTAGTAGTTTTAAAATGGGGAGTACAATACAAAAGCTCCAGAAATGACCAGACAAGGGGAAATATGTGGAAAAAGAATACCCTAGTGAGGGAATTTAAAAAAAATAATTCATTCTCCAATTCAGCAGGTGTTGTCTTAACTCATCAGTGTTTCATTTTCTGTAGCGCATTCCCTGATTTTTGGTATAGTTATTTAAATGACATAGTGTGGGTTGACCTCTACTGTAGTGCAAGTGAGGCCTGTAAACCCAGCTCCATAGTTTCCAGGAGATTTATTTATTGAAAAACACATAAAATCCACAACACAATAAAAGAGAAGGAAAACAAAACAAAACCTGCCCCACAACCCTAACTCACACCCTATCTCCCTCTCCAAAAGCCAGGCAGAACAGATAGGTCTTACACATACGGCAGAAGGAAGGGAGAAATGGGGCCAACCAAGCCTCGGCCGGGAGGGAGTTCCACAGCCTATGTGTGGCCACCAAGAACACCCTGTCCATAGTGGCCCCCCGGAGATGCAGAAACGCTGTCCATCCTGCTGTGAGCACACTACATAGAAGACCGACAAGAGTCCAGGTCTGTGACAGGTGTAGATTTAGCCTTAAGTGAATGCTGAGGTAATTGGAACCTTACCTAAATAATATAGTGTGAATGAAACCTGCTAAGATAAGGCTACCAAATTGTGAACTTGGGAAAATAGATTTTTTGAATTACACATTTACTTAACCCTGCTGTATAGCTGGCTAAAGTTCAGTTTCACATTCAGTTTGTTCTCTCTGCCATCACAAACTCTCTTTCTCTCTTTGGCCCTTGTTGCACGGATGATCCCTCCCCCACGTATGTGGGTGGGCGTGTGTTTGTGCAATCAGTGGGTGGGGTGTGTGTGCACGCTCCTGTGCTCCACCCACCTCCACCCACCTCCACCCATCGCCCATGCACGGAACAATGGGCGCCAGTGGCGGATATTCCGTGCATTGAGATGGGTGGGCGTCCGTGTAATGGGCCATCCATGTACCGCCCCCCACCACCACCGCGGCACCTCCCACCCCGCTGGCCCATTTGAAAAGAGCCTTTGTTTTTTTATCAGGTGGGAAAGAGGCAGAGAATGTGTGTATCAGGCAAAACCTTCTAAATAAGATTGTACCTCTTACTACCTGCTAAGAGTTATGCTGTGAAAGCTGCTGAAACTTTGATGTTTGTTGCCTTCGCTTCAGCGTTTGCAGTACTTCCATTTTAGGTCTTGGAGGAGGTTACAGTGAAATTGTGCTAGATCATCACATCTCTTGGCAGGCAGAGGAAGGTTGTAGGCACCTTACAAGTATGGTAATCCTTCCACATGGTTTTTCCTCTGCTAAATCCCTCCATAAAGGTCTGCACCTGCTTCTGCCAACACAGTCCTAGAATGAATCTAGGCCAGTTTACTTAAGTGTTGCTTTTAGAAATTATCTTCTTCCTCTGGCTTGAATGACAGATGGCTGGCACAAAGCATGCAAGGGCAAAGCTATCAGCTGTTCTTCTCACAACTCACTTCATTAATCACTGTGTGGCTCTCAAGAGGCAGACACACTTCAGTGATTCTGAGCCTACTGTGGCCTAGTAGTTATAGAAAGGAACTGAGAACCAGATGAGTTGTGGGTTTACAGTTTTGGCTGTAAGCAGTCTCCTCCTCACAGCTGAAGAATTTTAAAATTAATTTGCTATTAATCATGTGTGTATCCTTATTCGCTTCAGTTTACCAGTGCACTCATGAAAATAACCACTATTCACCTGAGTTATGGTTGCGGTCTCAGACCTTTATGTTGTCATGTCTTTAAAATAAAATCAATTATAATGCTCTTAGCCTACAAATGTGTTGCTGGATTGACATGTATGAGTGGGTTTTGGCTTAGTAACTCAAACGTGCAGCCTTTTAAAAACAGACTTAAAGGGTTTTGTTCTTTCAAGTTCCTTGCATTTCCACGATTATAGCTCTAAACGCTTATGTTTAGCTACAATACAAGGCTCTCTGCTGAACTGCTAGTAGGCTTATCACTGTAACTGCAAGGACCACATTTAATGTAAAAAAGTATTTCAGGGCCTTTAAGTTTAAAGCCATTGGATCATTGCTCTTTTTGCCTAGACTGCCAACAGGAGTGCTATCTTATGCTAATTGAAATGGGGGCTTTTATATTGTGGTCTGGAACACTTAACCAACAAAAAGTAAATTGATTGCACAAACTAATTTCAAAACTCTCTCATTAAAATAAAGCACACAACTGTGAACTAGTTCTGTGCCTTTAACAGAGGCATGCTTTCACCTTATATTGTGTGGTGCCATCGTTCTTGTATTGATGTTTGTGGTTGAAGTAGAGTTGATTTTATTTCAAATCAAATGGCCACGGCTAACATTTTGCCAGTAACAAAAAAGAGTATATCAACTATATCTTATCTACAGTCCCCTCTCGTAAAACATAATGCTTATAGCTGAATTTAATAATATAAGAAGATCCAGGATAGGAATTTCGCAAAATTAGTTTTTCATAGCAGAAGCACTTTAGCGTCTCTCTCTCTTAGGTGTCCAATACATTAGAGCTCAGAGTTCCTCTTATTAGGCAGTTTTAAATGAATGACTTGCATTGAAACTCCTTAAGTGTTTTAAATGAAAACACCTAATATGCTTAAGGGTAACTTAGTTCTCATTGGTTTTGCATCAATTTTTGCCGTAAAACTGTTTTTCTTAGCTTGTCTTCTAGCACAATACAGGAAGGTAGTCTGTCAGAATCTGAATGATAAGCATATTTACAAAGGATACAGCTTCAACTTTGATGACTAAGTATAGCTGGCTGGCATGTATGAACCCAAGTTTGTCTTTTTCCACTAACCAACTTGTTATTTCCAAGATGATCTCAGTGGCATCATCTGAAATACAGAATATTTTGGCAGTTGCAATAAATTTTACTTTTTAAATTTTGTCCATCCATTTTTTGCATTTCCCCCCTTTTTCAAATGGGCTGTGGTGGGTGGAGGGATGGTTATGCGTCTGTGGTGGGTGGAGGTGAGTGTGCGCCCATTCCCATGGGCACACACCCATCTCCACCCACGGAGCAACCAGCATTGGAGCCCATTGCTCCGTGCGTGCGTCATGGGTGGAGATGGATGGAGCACGGGAGCGTGCACACACACCCACCCATCCATCGCGACATTTCTACGGGCGCCTCCATCCATTTCTACACAGCAAAACTGCGTGGAGATGGGTGGGGGTGTCTTGTGTGAAAAGGGCCAGACTACTCCTTCTATGGAGCAGGAATGGCCTCTTTGTGTATGTGTGTGTGTACGCGCTTGTGCGTGTGTATGTGTACGTACACACACACACACATAAACAATCTGTGTACACAGCACATGGCACAATGGAGGCCTGATCATTGATAAATGTTCCAACAAACTTTGAAAATGCAAATAATACATAGAAATAATAATTAATGGAAGAAAGAGGTCTTTGCTGGTTTTGCCTTAGGTAGATAGATAAAAAAAATTCAGTACCAGCAATATTCCTAATTTTTCTCAATATTTACTAAAATTTCTAAGATGATTTATTATGAGTATAGGTTTTCCTTTGGGAGACTATAGTGAGGGTATCCTGTGCTGAAAGAAACGAGTCTAAAAAGTTAACACGTCCATTCACTGGTATAGCAGTTTGCTAGAGGACTGTAGAAGGGATAATAGTGTAACTAGGTAGCTAAACTTTGTTCTTATCATGCAAGGGTACTAAGTCCTCACTGTGGCCTTACATAGCGTGTTAGTTTATAGTAAGAAAATGAGGTAGATATCATACTTCTTTACCTTGTAGAACAGGACCATGAGGATGTGTATAGGAAGCACAGACAGTGAACGTTAATTAAATTCATGATCTATTGTGCCCCAGCTTCAAAGACCATGCTCCAAGGCTAGGCCCGGCCGACAGCCACTACCAGGAATGCTGGAACACTTCTGTGTCCTGCATTTTTGGGGTAAAGCCATCTGTGACAGTGGCCTACTTAGACGCACTTTGGCCCAAAGGCCACTGTCACATGTGGTTTAGGGTTACCAGTTGTTGACACGGGGTATCGCGGGTTGTGTTGGTGGCTAGCCCAGGCTCTCACCTATGTATATAGCTGAAGTAACAGCCACGCTAGGGCCCGTCTAACTGGAGTAAAGCAGACCACAGTGGGATAGAATGTGTGTTTTGACCCGTCGTAGCCCGAATCAGGTCCACCATGGCCAGGGCGCCATGGTGGCCATTATTGGTCTCCATGGCTGCCCATCATGGTGTGGGGGTGGGGTGCTGGGAGTGGGGCAGGGGCGGGGACAGCCGCTGGCACATCTGATGCAGTCACTGCTTGGGCTGGGCCTCCCAGGCACCACTATATAAGCTCTCCTGGTTGCACTTACATGTGGCCATGTTAGCGGGTCGTATTGACAGTGCTCCGCAGTCATGTGTGGTTTCACTCTATGTGTCACCGCACTGGCACCACTGTATACCTGTTGGTATGGTGCAAAGGTGAATATTTGTTGGGCCCCTAGTAAAACTCCACTTGTCATAATTTATCTCCAACCTTTTGCTCTCTGAGCGTCCAAATAATAAATGTATACAGTTCTATTGTATAATTTGAAAATCTAGCATTTTAAAGTTTCAAAGAAACTTCAAGCTACCTTTTTCGTGTAACTTTTGAGAGTCTAACAAGTGTATTTAAAATTTCAGTTTATCTTTGTTAGAAGAATTTGACTGCAGCTGTAATGAACTGGAGTCCCTACCTCCTACCATTGGCTACCTACATAATCTGCGAACATTGGCTGTGGATGAAAATTTCCTGCCTGAACTGCCAAGAGAAGTGAGGAATGGGTCCTGTGTTACTTAATTAGAAACTGTTTCTTTTTTATATATGAAAAGCTTAATATCTTCCAGGCTTTTCTCAGACAAGATTCCTACTGATGTTATGGCCAGTGCATGGAAATTTTGCCTGAATATCAAATCTGTAAAGAGGGGCCATAAATGTTACAAATTGAGGGCCAAATGCTGTCTGCCTAATGTTCGAGTTGAAACTGGTTGTACCATTAACATAACCAAGGCAAGCAGAATTTGGACCTTTGTTAGTTTTCCATGCATTAGCGATTTTTTTTTCGTTGAAGTTTTTATTTGATTTTATTTTCCATGTTTAACAAACATCAATAAAATTTGTCTCTGTCACTTCTCATCATGTACTTTTCCTTACATATATATTGTTTGACAGCAACTTTTCAATAGTGATAACAAAGAAAACAATAAACCATTTACATATATTGAAAACCACATATTAAACATCCATGTCCCTGTCACATCTTACTTTACCAAATGTTCATCTCTTCCTAATTGTTCCTTGGTAGGTTCCTTGTTGGCTGATTGCCACGCTAATTTCCAATCAGCTTTCCAATATCTTCATTTTGTGGAGGCTTGTTTTCTAATGCGCATACGATTGGCGTCCATACCTTTTTTAATCTTGCTTCCTCATTGTGTATCTTAGCTTGAAGCTTTTCCATGCTGAAAAGGTACCATAGCCTCTGTGTCCATTCACCTTCCGACAGTTCCTCTTCTGATTTCCAATGCTTGGCTATTATATTCAACGCTGCCAGAAATAAAATCTTCATCGAGCTCTGATATTCTTTAATCTTTACACCACCTGGGAACAGACCTAACAAAGCTATTTCTGGTTTAAAAGGAATCGTATTGAAAAAACAAAATTCTGTGATTAGAAAATATCACTTGTCCAGCATAAACTGAAGACAGTAACACGAAATTCTACATTATGCAATGACGTTGTGTTTAATGGGTTTATAAGGGGAATTTATGTCAATGCATATTGTCTTGCCACTTGCAACTTCTTCCTTAATAGAAAATGTACAGTGTGGGCAGCCAAGAAGTAGATTGCAAATCTACTGGTAGATCACAAGCTAGCCTCCAATAGATCACAGTGAGGGGAGGGGGACCAGCCACTCAGAGATCACTTCTGATAAGGAGAATGGGACCAGTGCCCCAGGGACTATCTCCAGGGAGGAGATGGGCTAGAGGAGCATCTCCAGTATGGCAGGGAAGGTTCTCTCTAAAGGAGAGTGCTCCACTCCACTCCTGATACTAGTACCCTGGAGATGGAAGCCAGCAGAGAGGGGTCCGTTCTTGAGGTTGGTGCCTGGATCAAATTAATCTAAGCCTGATCCTGCTCATCTTCCGGAGATGATGCNGGGGGGGGGGGGAGGGCACATTTGGCAGGCAGGGGTAGGGTTGGCAGTTAGGGGGATTTTGCCTGATTTTATTTGGTTTTCTTTGGGGGATTTTCTTGGCTTTAGGGGATTTTATTTGGGTTTTATTTGATTATTTATGAATATATTTTTGTGTTTTGTAACCCATGCTGAGCCTTAAGGGACAAGAAATTGTAGGCAGATAAATGGATTGTGTGCACCGTGAGTCTGGCCACTACTGATGTACTGTATATACTTTTCTATTATATTTCGTTTGTGGTTTTGCAGTTTAAAAGAAAGACTCATGATATTGACTTTGACAGTCAAGGACAATTTAAAACAAGGAGACTAGAAGTTGAAATGGGCATTTCATTAAAGTACTTAGATGATAATAACAGACAGCCTTTTAACCAAACTATGTGAAAAGAAGTGATCTGTATGCATTCATCTTAATTCAAGAAGTTATTGTCAGAAAACAGGCCTAATTATTACAGGAAAAGCAGATTGCAAAGTTGTTAAAGAGTAAAGGGTCTGATCTTACTCCCACTGAAGTCAGCCAGCCCCAAAATATGCATCTCAGAGAAATTCACTGTTTATAGTAATTATCTCTTTCAGTTACTTGAAGACATTATTTAGGCCACCTTACTTAAACTGATGAAACTTTTTGAAAAATGAGTGTCCTGACTTCTTTTATTTGATACCCATAGATTGGAAGCTGTAAGAATGTCACAGTTATGTCTCTGCGCTCTAACAAGCTGGAATTTCTTCCTGATGAGATTGGTCAGATGCAGAAGCTGAGAGTCTTAAATTTGAGTGACAACAGGTACTGTTTTCATCATTAATCATGCTATCTTAAATATGATTTGTTGAGCAAATATTTCTTAAACTGTTCATTTTTTTAGTGAATTTTTCTTGGTCTCACTGAAATCCTTTGCAGGACTCTAAAGGGATCATAATTTGTCCTTCATTTAATTTATAAAGGCATAATCCACACATGGTATTGCCATGTGAAAATGAGGCCACTTACACAACAAAGGTTTTGCTTTAAAAAATTGTGTGAGTTTTATATTATATATCATTACATGTGGGCTTAAAAGAGAATTATAGAATCCTCTTTTTTATTGGAAATTTCCTTTTATTCTTGGTCTGCCTTTGTCCTCCCTTTCCTTTCCCTTCTGTTTTCTGCCACTTCCTCTGTCACTTATTACTTCTCCATGTCCTTTTTCATTACATCTCATCTTTTGGTTTCCTCTCTGTTTGTCACTTCAGCCCCTCTTCTTTGTACTCATTTGCAAATATAATCATGGTTTCTCCTTTCTATATGTCCAAACCAATGCAGTCTTCCTTCCCTCATTTTGTCTCTTTATAGGCATCACCTTTGCTCTCCTGCTGACTACTCCCTTTTGTGATCTAGTCTTTTCTTGTTAACCCCTGCATCCATCTCAGCATTCACATCTCTATGTTTCCTAATAGAGGGGGGGAAGTTCAGGCATGACAGCAGACTGCTGTGGCCAAATTTGTCACACTTTGTTCAGGTGCTGCCTGATGCTGGCCCAGGACTGCCCTAGGCTGAGTTAGCGGCTAGCTCAGGATATGCCCTGGGCTCGATCCTGGGCGCGCATCCCAGGCTGAACCAGGCTACTGAACCAGGCCAAATTGGGTTACAGTCAGGTTGTCATGTTTGTTGCCGCTGGTAGACACAGCCTAGATCGGGACTCACCATGGCTGGCTGTCATTGGCTGCCATGGCTGCCCATCATAGCTGTGCATGGGGCGCAGCCGGGGCCGACCAGCCACATGTTTGTGCGTCTCCTCCTGCAGGCCGCGGCCGTGGGCACGTTTGTTTTGCAGCCCAACCCAGTATGGACTGTGCTGTGGCTTCCTGACCCAGGCCAGGTTGCCATGGCAGCATGGTCACATGTGCTTTTAACCAGAATAATTTCCTTTTTCATGTCTACCAGCACGCAGTTCTGTAGGGCATAACGGTCATTAAATAGTTTTATGTTTTGTTTTTTTAAAGGATCATGCACAAGTATATGCAAGCATACTAGTGTATAACAAGCATCAGAGTTATATCTGTAACCTTGTTGCTCATCTATGTAGCTTTATTGAAGTAAAGGGACCGCTTGAAAGAAGGAAAATTTGGATTTGTCCAAATATATATCTTAAAACATGAAACACCTTGTAGCAATTAGTTAGCAGGTGTCTTATGTAGAAAAGGAGCAATACTTCTTTTGAGGGACATTAACCAATGTCCTTGTACTTATCTACAGACTAGTCACAATAGGTCAAATGGGTGCATGAGCTTTTCTGTTCTGCCCTCCCAATGTGTTTACACTGCAAATTTGAGGGATCACCGCAAGAATTAAAAGGGAAGCTTATGCTTTCTTCTCTGTCACTCCATGACCTCTCTGCTGATGCTGCCAATAATTCTTCCATTTCTCTGAACTTTTTTGTCTGTTAGTAACTGTAATGACTAATTCATTTCACATAGGCCACTGCACAAAACTGTTGGCCACTAATGACTTGAGCTAGTTCTGAATTGATAGCCTACTAGTAAAACAGGGTGCCCCATTAGCATTAGTAATTGTTTGGCCCTCCTTTGGCAGTATTAAAAATCTGATTCAAATTTTTCTTCAAAAACACAGAAAATGTCCTCTGGCGCTGTCTGATATGAACAGTATTGGAGGGGGCAAAAAGCCTGAAAAGAATATGCACAGTTTGGAAACTTATGAACTGAGACAAGCTGAATTTTCTTTCCTTGATGGGCAATTTATCGTTTATGTAAATCAAAAGTGGAACCATTCACTGAATATTTGGAGTTCAAAATCAGATGCAAAATTTGGTCCTGATCCACCAAACTGACCTGTACTTGTTCACGCACTGGGTAGAAACAAACATGATGGTGGCACAGTGGCAGCCTGTCCCGGCCTGGGGAGGAAAACCACAGTGGACATGGTCCCGGCCACCAAACAAACGTGCCTGCCATCCTGCTGCCCACGCAGCCCGGGGAGGGTGCGGAGAACCACAAACGTGTGGACAGCCGGCCCCACCGTCAAGCTGCGGCCAGTGCCCTGCCATGATGGCCCCACCCTGGGCTGGTATGCCAGCTCGGGAACAGACATGATGACCCTCTGTGACCTATTCTGGACTGGTAAGGTGGGCCTTAGCCCAGGCTGTGAGTCATAGCCTGGGCTACCTGCTGACCTGGCCTGGAGCAATCCTGGGCCAACATCTGGAAGTGCCTGCACACATGTGCAGGTGAGGTCTCTGACAAAGTGGGCCAAAGCAGGCTATTGTCATGTCTGTTTTTACCCACTGTGTTCACGCATAATACCACAGGGAAAGTCCACTGCTGTCCAACTGTACCACCACCTGCATCCACCACTGCAGTCCTGCATCTCCCTCTGCCGGGTGGAATTTGTCTGTGGCACCATGCGTATACACAGGGTAGGTTCAGTCCATGTGACGTTAATGGACCTTGCTATGTTTTTAAGAAGAAAAAGAAGTTTCGCAAAACTCGTTTGTACATCTTACCTTGGGAAGTTAATCTTAGACAGGGCTGGCCTTAACCAGGGCCAGTAGGGGAAGTAATCTGGGCCCCAAGGTTAGAGGGAGCAGGAGTTGATCCAGAAGTGATGTGGATGTGGGGACTGAAGTTCAACGTTACTATAGCCCCGCCCAGGTGATCAGACCCTGCATCCAGCCCCACCTCTAGCCCTGCCCCCTGCCCCACCCCCTGCCAAGCGAACACCCGTGCTAGGCCAGTTTAACCCGCACCCCAAAGCCATGGGAACCCCCTCAAGCCACAGTTCCAACAGGGGAGGGGGACTCAGGTTCAGTGGGGCAGTGGATATGGCAGCTGGGCTCCAGCTGCTGCATGAAAGTGGGCATCAAACACAGATGGATAAATAACCCTAGGGAAGCCCTAGTCTCACTACAGGAAAATACACAGTCTAGGGGCAAATCCCTATTGTACCCCATGCCAAAGAGGGCAATAAAACTGGGAGGGGCAAATGTCCCCCTTAAACCCAAAGTAGATGAGGGGCAAATCCTCACTGCGCAAAAGAGGGCAATAAAAGAGAGGGGGCAAATGCCCCCTTGCAAGCCGGTAAGGAGCAAATCCCCACTACACTCCATACCCAAAGAGAGCAAGAAAAGAGAGGGGGCAAATGCCCCCTTGCAAGCCAATTAGGTAAGGAGCAAATCCCCACTGCACTCCATACCCAAAGAGAGCAAGAAAAGAGAGCTGGACAAATCATGCCCCCTTGCAAACCAAGCAGGAAAGGCGCAAATCCCCACTGCACTCCATACCCAAAGAGGGCAATAAAAGAGAGAGGGGGAAATCATGCCCCCTTGCAAGCCAAGCAGGTGAGGGGCAAATCCCCACTGCACTTGGATGGCTGATTCAGACCTGGCCCTGCCCTGCCCCCAGCTGCGGGGAAGTTGGTTTGGCTCTGGGGAGTCCCCAGAGAAGGGGACTCAGGCACACCCTTGGACTGCATCCTGCATCCCCTCAATGGAGCCAGAGCTGGGCCCGCCCTGTGCCTGCAGCCTCTCTATCACCCCACCCACAAGCAGCACCATGGTTGCTCCTAGGACCACCCATGTGGCCAGTTAACCTGAGCCCAGGGGAACTCGACATGGCTGATTCAGACCCATCCCCGAGCTATGCGGGGAAACCAGCTTGGCTCCAGGGAGTCCCCGAAGAGGGAGACTTGGGCACACCTCAGCCAGTCTCTGGCACCCCCTCACTGGGTCCAGAGGTTGGCCCCCCTGCAGCCTCTCTCTCGCCCCCTACCCCAAGCGGCAGCAGTTTGCAGTCGGGCCAACGCCCATGCTGCAGCCTACCTCGCCTCCTCCTCAGCCGCGGGGAAGTGGCACCAGCTGCTGCCAACAGACCCTAGGTGGGGAAGGCTCAGTGCTCAGGCCCCTGACTCCTCATGCTGCCCCCCCCCCCCAATACATACGTGTGGTCAGCACCAACAGAGCGTGGAGCAGAAGTAGCTGAAGAAGCGTGGTCCCTAGGTAGTTTTCCAGCCCTGCTCCAGTCATGGCGTGTGCGGGAGGGTCCAGTGTGATGTCAGCCATGGCTGACCAATTTTGGAACTGACCAATGGGGGCATTTGTTTTTAATATTACATTTAATTTTAATAGAAAAAAGTTACATTGCTTATATCTAAAATCTCTACAAAAAGACACTCCCTTATATATTTTTTTAAAAGATAAGTACTTTCACAGGTGATGTGTCTATGAACAAACCATGCTCAAAAAATACTCTCAGAGAAGGCTATATTCTTTCTATTTTGATTGCCTTATTATTGTTTGTATTTTATGAAGCAGCCGAGGTTCAGTTAATAACTTAGACAATGGGAAAGCCTACATGAAGTTACAGATTCATATGCTAAAAACTAGGCAAATATAATAGTCCTTTTGTTTCCCACTACAACTTGTCCGTTTATTTAGGCTCAAAATGTGAGCTAGCTTGTCAATGCAATAATTCAAAGGGAATGACTTTCTGGAAGTATCTTTTAGAAAAGGGGTGAAGAACCTCCTGCCCACAGTCCACTTCTGGCCTGCAGGTCCCTTCCATCTAATCTACAGTGGCTTCCCCTATCTCACCTTCAGTACGGCCCACCTTTCTTTGTTTGGTGGGAAACTAAGCACAAGAAAGAGGAGTCTGCCATGGGCTGAGGCTCCGCCCCGACAGACCATTCTGGACTGGGCTACTTGCTGGGTGTGTTCTGTGGGGACATAGTCCCAACCCACAATATTCTGCAGGGGATGGGGCTCTTCCCCCATAAAGTACCTCCCCACTAGGCAATCTCCAGGCTGGGACCATGTCCCCCTCCCTCCAAAGCTCTGGCCTTATGGAGCTTTGACAAAATGTTGATCTGGCCTGCGGTGGAGAAAAGTTTCCCTACCCCTGGTTTAGGCAAAAAAACAAATGAAAATAAAAACTTCCAAAAATGTCATCATGATAAGGGCTAAAATATACTGCATGAGAATCTTGGAAGTGTCCCTCAAAAGAAAGTTGTTCCATACATGAAACATTCATGCTGTTCCCATATTATTATGTTTACAGGCTGAAGAATTTACCTTTCACTTTTACTAAGCTTAAGGAGCTTGCAGCTTTGTGGCTTTCAGATAACCAGGTAACTACTTTAAATATCTTGTCTTTCACATTGAAAGTAGTATGTCATGGAATAAGTGTAGCTGGGGATAGGATATATTTTAAAAAGCCAATACTCTCAACAGGCTTTATGCTCTCCTTGTTAGCCACAGGTCTAGTTGAATCCTGTAGAGTTTCTTGTGCTGGCTGTAGCTAATAGTAAGCTAAAATCCTGGGCTTTCACAGAAGACTAGTGAAAGGGGGTCACATGTCATGTGGTGGGAAACTGGGGTCCTAAAGTGTTTATACAATCATATTCTTTATCTTCCTCTTTCTGTACTTATGTTCTTTTCTGGCTTATCCCTTGTATTATTTATGCTATAACGTGCTAGCTTAAAAACATATCGGAATATGCAAAACCTCTTCTCTTTATCCCGCTTTCATTTTTCACCTTTTAATAGAAGATCAAGAATATTTTCTATTAAATAGAAGAGCGAGATAAACTTTTAAATTTAGGGACCTATCTTCGTCCTGCTGCCTGTCTATAATAATAATCAAATACTTGTAATTTAGTTAGCACTTTTAACGCCCCAATCCAAGGTCCACGTGCACACCTCAGCCATGCGCACAGACCCAACCTGCGATTGTGTTTGCATGCAGCGTGCAGGAGAGCCCGGGGAAAGTCTTCTGACCCTGGAGAAGTGGGGCTGAAGTGGCTACAGCAGTGACAACAGGCTTGGGAAGCAGGGCCTTCGCACATGCACACTGTGTGCACGCACATGCACACATACACACACTTGTAGTGTTAGTTCATGCACATGCCTAAGGTGCATGTGCGGACCTTGGATCGGGGACTAAGTTTGGAAAGTGGTTTATAAGCATTGGGCATGATCCAGACACCCTGTGCGTGTGGCTTACATGTACATATGCATGTGCACATGCATATGTGTGAGTTCCGCGTGGTTTCTACATGCACCACAGTCCCTGTAACGGGCATGCATGCGGGTTACATGTCTGAGGGGCTTAGGATCAGCCTAATTATCTTTGTTAAACCCCTACAGAATCCCTATGAGGTAGGCTGGTCAGTTTTTATTATTCCCATTTTATGGATGATAAACGGGCTAAGAGGTTCTTTTCACACAAGACGCCCCCCGCCCATGTGGGCAATTGGGTGGGCTAGGGGGGCATCCGTGTGACCGCCGGTGTCGGTGGCAGTGTGTGCATGCGTGCTCCCGTGCTCCACCCATCTCCACCGATCCCCCATGCACGAAGGCACTGGACAAAACGGAAATGCCTCCG
>QEPC01003557.1:1034986-1061929 GCA_003113815.1 Sphenodon punctatus
GGAGCAGATGGGCACACACCCATCTCCATGCACAGACCAACCTGCCTTTTTGCCAATTGCTCCTTGTGTGTAGGGGTGTGTGGAGACGGATGGAGGTGCGTGGGTCACGGGACTGCGCACCCATGCACTTCCACATTCAAACAGGACACTCCGATTCATGTCCACTGGGTGGACATGAGTGGGAGCATCTCATTTAAAAATGGCCTTAGTTTACAGGGAGGAGGAGGATAATGTTTAATTATTAATTTTGAAGATAATTATGAAAATTATCTTTAAGATTTTAGCATTACATATACCAGCCAAGATCGGAGCTCATGAATCATTTACAGAGTCTGAATTTAGCCCATATAAGAACAAAATCAAACCAGTTAATTTACAGTTTAAAAATATAAATGGTAACTGTGATGCTTTCAGACTTGCAGCACTTAAAAGTAAAATGCTACATTAGGATGTGTCATTCTATAACTTACCTGGAGAGATCTGTAGGAAAAAACCTCATTTACTATTCCTACAAAAAATGGAAAGCCAATGGCATTTAGCTTGATCAAATGGTATTTTTACTTTTGGTGATTAAACTGTTACAATTGATACTTTATCCCTGAAGGTTACCACCCTGTGGTGTCCTGTCCTGTGACAGTGCAATTACCATCATGTAAATTTGTCTCACTAGCTGTGCATATACCATGATGTAGTTTTGGCCAGTTTGACCATGTAACTGTTCTGCTTGTGACATTTACCGTATGAACATTTTCATTTCTGTTGTTCTTACTAAAGTACATTTTAGCAAAATGATTTTCTCTTTAGCAGCTTCCACAAATGTTCCCAAGGCACGGGTAAATTCTCAGCTGATCATTTTGAACCAATGTTCTACCCTAATCATGTGCTATTTCTTAAAATGTCTTCAATTTTCCTTTTCGCTGCTCACTGAAATTCATTTTACTGTAGCACTTTCAACATCTACTGTTGCAATGGCTGGTTCTCCAGATGTAACGTTTATCTGACTCTCACATCCGTGGCTGACTAGATTAATTTGTAGTGCATCATTGGGTTGTGTTTTTTGTTTGTTTGTTTGTAACACTGACACTGGTTTTGAGAGCTTTTTTCATAGTTACCCTAACAGTAAACATTTCACATAGGGTGCTTTTAGACAGTAACCTCGCTTTTGCCCATTCTACCTCTGGGCTAACTGGTCTGTTTAAAACTACCCTTCAAGATGTAGAAGTGGAGCAGACTATGTCCTTCTCCAGGACAGTCCTGCTCTCCATGCTCTGGAACATTCCAGAACACCACCAGCAGAGCAGGCCAGCCAAACCTGGGGCATCGGCCCAAGGCGGAGCTGCTGTCCATCTCCTCAGCAGACCCACGCTGTCAGTCAGCTTTCAGCCAGCCATTGCCTCGGGCAACACCATAGAGCTGCAGGCGCCAGCTTATAGCATTGGGCAATCCACCCGCAACTCTATGGTGCGGGGGCGCTGTGCAGGCAGACCACAAGTCGAAGCAACTGCCAGGTCCATCTAAAATGGACACAGGCAGGGATGTAAGTGGTTGGACGTGGGGGTGCACCCCTGAAGCAACTCCAGAAGCAGGCGGTCTCCACATCCTTCTGTTTACGGTACAGCCATACTGTTTACTACAAAATTATTCCTCCTGTAAGTTCACTAACATTACATGATTGGAGTTGGAACCAAAAATCTGTGGCAAAGGGATCAAATGTCTGTTGTCCTTGTTCTTGAGTTCTAGAACAACATTCTATAATATCGTGTGTGTATCATTCCTTGATATGCAAAATACATCAACTTCGATCATACCTGTTTGGCTGATCAACTGGAGCAAAATTGATGTGAGTGTTTCACTGCAGTTATGCTGCATACCTACTGTACAGTTCTCTAACCGTAGGCCACTTTCAGACCTTGCCCCCTCCCCGCCCCCCCCCGGTGCATATTTTGGCTGCGGGAGGGAATGCACAAGCTAGAATATGCGCAGGGTTCAGCCAGTCTGAAAGCCGCCACCCGTGTGGCTTTGCTGGCAAACACACACAGCGACGTAAAGCTGAATTTCCTTCTCTGTATCACTGCATGTGTTTGCCGGCAAAGCCACATGGGTGGTCTTTCAGGCCAGCTGAACCCCGTGCATATCCTTGTGCATTCCCTCCCTCAGCCAGGATATGCGTGACGGGGCAGGTGTGAAAGTGGCCTTAGTCTCTTGCATTACTGTATAACCTACTGTCACCAGCTATTTCTTTCAGAAAGGCTTCCTTTCATTAGGATAAATGACATTAGTTTATGTAAATTCTAGAAAGGAACCAGTCCTGCGTGGAGCAGGCTTTTAGATTAGGTGAGCAGTTTGCTCTCCTACATTCATATCTATGATTTGAAGGAAGAAAGATTCATCTTTACTCTGTATATTATGCACATTAGCATTGTTCCTTTCTGATGGCTACCAATGAGAAATGCCTTCCTTTCTGCGCAGTTGGAATTAGCCTATTAAAGGGGATAACAAAGAAGCAGTAAGGTAAACAGTGGAATGAGTAGGTAAATAGTTTTGCCAGACTCACACGTAATGATGCTTGCGTAAAACACAGCTATGCTCTTTGTTCTTCACATAATTAGTGATGCAGGGCCTGGGCCCAAAGTGCAAAGTTCAAAACTTCAGCAAATGTTTATTTTATTTTATTTTTATTTGTTTGTTTAAATTTATAACCTGCACTTCCCCATAGGCTCTAGCATAAAAAGCATTTAAAAAGAAATGATAGTACATTAAAACATTTTAAAATCCTCTACAAACTCCAACCAAACATGTTGCCAAAAAGAAAAGTCATCTATTGCCTCCAGAAAACGCTCCAGCTCAGGTATTAACAAACATCCAGGAGAAGGGAGTTCTACAGTATTGGGGCAAAAAGCACCAAAAGTACTCCTGGCCACCAAGCATGCCACCGTGTGCCTCCACAGTATGAATCTGACAGGCAAATGGTACCTGCAAGAGTACCTTCCCAGGTGACTGCAGGGATCGTGATATATTTATTTATTTTATTTATTTTTCAATTTAATACCCCGCTCCTCCTGCCATCAGGCAGCCTGGGGTGACTTACAATATAAAACCGCAAGAAAAATGCAATATAAAACATTTTTAAAACTGCTAAAAGAAGGACGACATATAACACCACCCCCACCACTCCACCCCGTCCCCCCACCCCCCTTTTACCCCTCTCCCCCGCCAAACGCCTGGTGGAACAGCCAGGTCTTACAACTTTTCCAAAAAGAGGGATGATCCGGGGCGAGCCGCACCCCCACCGGAAGGCAGCTCCACAGCCACGGTGCAGCCACCGAGAATGCCCTCTCCTGCGTAGCCCCCCAGAAGACTCGGGGGACTTCGAGCAGGGCACCCCCGGACGACAGCAGGGGTCTATTCAGCACCTGGGGGGTGAGGCGGGCCCGCAGGTATAGGTCAAAACCGACACCTTGAAGCAGGCCCGGAATGCTATCAGCAGTCAGTGCAGAGCATGGAGCACTGGTGTTATGTGCTCCTGGCGGCCCAGTCCTACCAAGAGGCAGGCCGCCTCATTCTGCACTAATTGCAGCCTCCAAGCCGTTGTCATGGGTAGCCCCATGTAGAGCGCATTACCATAGTCTAGTCTAGAGGTAATGAAAGCATGTATGAGGGTGGCCAGGTCAGAGTCTGAAACATACGGCCAAAGCCGCCTCACCAGATGTAATTGGCGAAAGGCACTCCTTGCCACAGCCTCCTCCTGGGCATCCAAGCAGAGCTGTGCGTCGAGGAGCACCCCCAGACTCCGCACCTGGGGAACCAACGCAGGACAGACCCTGTCCACAACAGGGGCCGTTACCCTCGTCGCCTTACCCACCAGCATCACCTCCGTCTTGTCAGGATTCAAACTCAAGTCAGTTGCCCTCATCCAGTTCCCCACAGCCATCTGATACCGGGTAAGCACCGAGACTCCAGGGTCTGGGTCTGTTGTAAAAGAGAGGTATAGCTGGGTGTCATCCGCATACTGATGACACCGCATGCCGAACCTTTTAATCACCTCACCGAGTGGCTGCATTGACGCTGAACAGGAGAGGGGACACCACACGAGAGGTCTCGGTACGATGAAAAACATTCTCCGAGTACCACTCGCTGAGTTCTTCCTGCTAGGAATGAGCGGAACCATTCAAGAACAGTCCCGCCCACCCCTGCACAGTCCCGCAGGGGCGTCACCAACATCTCATGGTCAACAGTATCAAACGCAGCCGAAAGATCTAACAACACCAACAAGGTTGACCGACTCTGGTCTAGCTCTCAGCGCAGGTCATCCACTAAGGCCACAAACACATGCTCAGTGCCATGTCCCAGACAAAATCCCGACCGGGAGGGATCAAGATAACTGATGCGATCCAGATGTCCCTGCAGCTAGCATAGGGAGGGGGAAGCAATCTTTCAGAAATGTGGAGACCAGTCTGGTTAGGGTTTTAGAAGTTAAAACCGGCACCTTGAATTGTGCCCAGAATGCTATTGGAACCAGTGCAAACTGTGAAGCCCAGGTGTATTGCGCTCATGGCGACCCACCCCCAAAAGGAGCCAAGCCACTGTTGCACCAGCAGCAGTTTCTGAATAGTCATCATGATAGCCCCACACAGAGTGCATTGTAGTAGTCTAGCCTTCAGATTATAAAGGCATGGATGATGGTGCTCAGATCCAAATCAGAAAAAAAAAGTCCTGCATCCTTCTCACCAGATGGAGTTGGTGGAAAGCACTCCTGGCCACCACTGTGACCTGATGTTCCAGGTTCAGTGAAGGATCCAGGAGCACTACAGTGCTGCAAAAATGAGTAGCCATAAGAGGCTTGTCCCTATCCTCATCCCACCCCAAGTCATAGGAACAGCCAACCATCATCACCTCAGTCTTGTCTGGATTATGCCTCAATTGCCCTTGCTCAAGAAGGGGAGTCAGTGTCATCTCTTGACATTGATTCCCTTGCCAGCTATCATCCAGTCTCTAACCTTCCCTTTTTAGGGAAGGTTATTGAACGGGCAATGGCCCAGCAGCTCCAGGGGCATCTGGACCGCGTTGGATTCCTTGATCCCTTGCAGTCTGGCTTTCGTTGGGGCTATGGCACTGAGACTGCGCTTGTGGTCTTGGTCGATGATCTGCACTGGGAGTTGAACCAAGGTCTGTCCACTCTTTTGATTTTGTCAGATCTTTCGACTGCCTTTTACACGGTTGATCATGAGATGCTGGTGACTCGCCTGCGGGACCATGCTGCGGTGAGCGGAACGGTTTTTGAACGGTTCCACTCTTTTCTGACCGGTAGAACTCAGCGTGTGGTGTTGGGGGATTTTACATCTTTCCCCCAGGATTTCACATGTGGAGTTCTGCAGGGATCCATTCTGTCCCTTCTCCTGTTCAATGTATGCATGCAGCCCCTGGGCAAGGTCGTGAGAGGGTTTGAGGTGCAGTGTCATCAATATGCTGATGACACCCAGCTCTACCTCTCGTTTTCATATGACGCAGGCCCAGCAGTCTTGGTGTTTACCCAGTGTCTGACTGCAGTGGGTGATTTATTTATTTATTTATTTCAACAGTCTTGCTACCTTGCCCCTCCTGTCACAGGCAGCTCGGGGTGGCTCACATTCAATAAAACACATAAAACACATAAAACAACAATCACTAAAAACAATAACACATTAAAACCAACCATAAAAGGAGGACACCATAAAACTCCCAAATCCACCCCACCCTAACCCCCCAACCCTACCCACTCACCCATCTCCCTCGCCAAACGCCTGGCAGAACAGCCAGGTCTTACAAATTCTTTGAAAAGAGGGGAGATCCGGGGCCAAACGAGTCCCCACCAGGAGGGAGTTCGTCAGCCATGGTGTGGCCACCGAGAACGTCCTCCCCTGTGGAAGACTCAGGGGACCTTGAGGAGGGCACACCTAGAAGACTGCAGGGGTCGATCCAGGACCCAGAGAGTAAAGCGGTCCCGCAGATAGGTAGGCCTAAACCGTTTAGGGCTTTATAGGCAAGTACCAACACATTGAATCGGGCCCGGAAAACTATCAGCAGCCAGTGCAGAGAATGGAGAACCGGTATAATATGTTCCCGGCGGCCCAGCCCTCTCAGGGTGATGGGCCGCCACATGCTGCACAAGCTGCAGTTTCCAGACCATCATCAAGGGTAGCCCCATGTAGAACGCATTACAGTAGTCTAATCTAGAGATGATGAAAGCATGGATGACAGTAGCCAGGTCAGAGTCCGAGACATATAGCCGAAGCCATCGCACCAGATATAATTGGTGAAAGGCACTCCTTGCCACAGTCTCCACCTGAGCATTCAGGCAGAACCATGAATCAAGGAGCACCCCCAGACTCCGAACCTGGGAAACCAGTGAAGGGCAGACCCCATCAACAATGGGGACCGCCATCTCCACCGCTTTACCTACCAACATCACCTCCATCTTGTCAGGATCCAGCCTTAGTCAGTTAGCCCTCATCCAGTCCCCCACCGTCATCAAACACCGAGTAAGCACCGAGACTGCCAGACCTGGCATACTGATGACATACTGATGACACTCAGCTTTACCTCTCTTTTTCATCAGCATACTGATGACACTGCACGCCAAACCCCCTAACCACCTCACCAAGCGGCTGCATATATACATTGAACAGGAGAGGGGACAAAACAAAACCCTGCGGGACTCCACACAAGAAGTCTTGGTATGATGAAAAGTAATCCCCAAGTACCACTTGCTGAGTTCTTCCCATCAGGAAGGAGCGGAACCATTCAAGAACGGTCCACCCACCCCTGCACTGTCCCGCAGGCGCGTCACCAACATCTCATGATCAACAGTATCAAATGCCACTGACAGATCTAGTAGGATCAACAGGGTCAAATGACCCCGATCTTGTTCTCGGCGCAGGTCATTGACCAATGCCACAAACGCAGTCTCAGTGTCATAACCCAGATGGAATCCTGACTGACTCAGAGGGATCAAGAAAACTGACACAGTCAAGATGCCCCTGTAGCTGGTGGGCCATTGTCTGTTCAATAACGGATTGAATGAGGACGAGCCGTCTGAAGCTGAATCCCAACAAGACAGAGGTGATGTTGGAGGGAAAGAGCAAGTGAGTTGAGGCCCCCTCATCGATGAGGTGAGTCCCTCCTTGGTCCCTAAGGTTCAGAGTCTGGGGGTCCTCCTCGATTCACAGCTCCGCCTGGATGCCCAGGTGGCAGCTGTGGCGATGAGTGCATTTAGTAAGTTAATTTAGTCCGTCACCTTTGGCCATATATCTCATACTCCGACCATGTCACCATCATCCATGCATTCATCACTTCGAGGTTAAACTACTGCAATGCACTCTACATGGGGCTACCCTTGGTGACGACCTGGAGGCTGCAGTTGGTGCAGAATGTGGCGGCCCACCTCCTGACGGGGACAGGTCACCAGTGGGAGCACATAACACTGGTGGCCCATTCTCTAAACTGGCTACCTATAATCTTCTGGGCCAGATTCAAGGTGTTGATCCAGGCACAGCTGTGAATCCAGGAGCACCCCCAGACTCCGTACCTGAGATGCCGATACAGGGCAGACCCTGTCAATGACAGGCGACCCACCCTCACCCAGTTCACCGGCCCCACCAACAAGCATCAACTGTATTATTGGAATGCCGCTTCAATCGGCTGGTCCTCATCCAATCTCCAACCACAGCCAGACACTGGGAGAGTACCGAGACTGCAGGGCCTGGGTCACATGAAAAGAAGCGGTACAACTGAGTATCGTCAGCATATTTTATTTATTTATTTGTGCACTTTTACCCTGCCCCTCTCGGTACAAGCGACTCGGGGCAGCTCACAAAATTCACATATTGATAGCAACATCTCCCCCCCCCCCCCTCGTCTGCGCACAACCTCCTCCAGCAGCTGCATATACACATTGAACAACAGGGGGGTCCACACATGGGAGACCCCTGGGGGAAATAAACAATCCCCCAGGACCACCTACTGAGTTCTGTTTGCCAGGAAGGAGCGGAACCACTGCAATACTGTCCCATCCACCCCAGCAAGTTCCCGCAGGTGAGTCACCAGCACCTCATGGTTCAGTGTGCCAAAAGCTGCTGATAGGTCTAGCAGAACCAGCATAGTCAAATGTCCCTTGACCAGCTCCACCCGCAGATTGTCGACCAAGGCCACAAGTGCAGTCTCAGTGCCATAACCTGACTGCGAGGGATCAAGGAATCCGATGTGGTCCAGATGCCCGTAGCAATCCCAAGCCAACATCTGATGGAGGACGTCTGGTCCAAATCAGGCTGCTGTCACATCTTGTTTTTACCCAATATTGCTTCTGAATTACGAACCCTATTTTTTGTTCAAATGCTATTTAATTTAATTAATCTTTTTAAAATTATTTTCTTTTTAATCATGATATAAATTACAATGCTAAAGAGAGGCATAAGGTATAATTCGTAAGTAACCTTTTTGAGTTACAGTGAACCAAATTCTCAGGATGTAGATTTTAAACAACAGGAGATCATGTTCTGTTTAAAAACACAAACAAATGTGTTGTTGAGCTAATTGTTTAGTGAATTAACTTATTTGCTCTCGGGATCTTTGCAACAGAGATCCTGTTTGCATCTCATATTCTATAACAAAGCTTTTGAGACTCAGCCAGATCGACATTTGCTGAGAGAATACATGGCAGGAAATGCTTCTGAAATTCTTATTAGCATAAGTCAGTTAAATTTTTTTTGCATAGGTAAGGTCCCTTTTTAGGTCCTTTTCAAACGGGCATAAGTGCATGAGGGGATGGGTGGGCTCCGCAGTGGGTGGGCAATCGGTGCATGGACAGCCCGTTACATAGACGTCCACCCATCTCCACGCATGGAGGTACCTCCATTGTCCCCAATGCCTCCATGCATGGGCCATGGGTGGAGGTGGGTGGAGTGCGAGAATTTGCACACCAACCCACCTACCTACCGCAGCGGTCACACAGATGCCCCCCCACACACACACACATGGGCTAGGGGGGTGGCGTCCATGTAAAAAGGGCCTTAGTTAGATGTAATTGCAGGGAAATTTCTGTCCCATTGTAGTCAGAAAAAAATGAATGAGGAGCACTTTTCCCCCCCATGTCAGTCATTTCTGCTTATATTTCACATATCTGTAACCTCGCTTCATCAACATGTATGTGGCCTTGGTATGTGTCATAAGCTCTGTTTGGTCCAACTTCATTTTTAAAGAATTGCACTGATACCCTACTATCCTAATGCCAGTACTGTATTATTATTGGATTTTATGGTTACACCAACTTTTTAGGTAACAAAGATTGCTGTGGTCATCATGATTTCACTGTTTATCCTTAGGTTTGTAGTTGCATGTTCATGACCAACTTGGATGTTAAAGCTTGTTTAATGTTTCCTGCAAGTCTGTCTTAATATAATTTTATTTTCATATTCCTCAGGATTCCTTTGTACATCCAGTTAATGAAATGAGGATAGGAGAACTTCGCTCTGCAATGGTCGAGGCGCCTTTGTATCAACCTAAACTTGTTCTCCTGGGAAAAGAAAAGAAAGGTACTAACTTGACTGAAAAAGAGTTTTGGTGAAAAATTGTGCAATACATGGAGATGAATAAATGAGACAGAAATAATACTTTATGCTGAATACGGCACTTTGTTTAGAAAAGCATTGCAAACATGCTTTTGCATAAATGCTTATAAGCCTGCTGCTGTACAACTGAACACACACAGTGTTGGGTTATAAGTTTGCTGTTACCACTCCAGAAGAAGAACTTGGAATCACTGTCAACAGTCCCCATAAATTATCAGCCGAATGCACTACAGTGACTTTTAAAAAATGTAAAAAGCAACAATGTTAGAAACTGTTAAGAAAGGAAAAATAAATAATACGAAAATATCACAATGTCACTATATAAATCCAAGGTGCAGCTCTGCTTCAATGCTATGTGTAGTTCTTGTCACCGTGTTTCTGAAAGGATATAGTAGAATTAGAAAAGGTACTGAGATGAGGAACAAAAAATAATTAAGGGATTTCATGGCTTCTATATGAGGAGAAACTTCAAAGATTAGGGAACTTCAGCTTGGAAAGGAGATACCCTAATGGGAGTAGAGATAGAGACAATCAGGGATTGTCTGGAGAAAATGAATAGGCAAGCCTAGCTTTACTGCTAGGCAAGATAGGCAGCAGTATAGGGCAGCAAAATTAGAATTAAAGGGGTGGCAAAATGCTTGCCCCCCTTACTTTCAAAACTCTAGGGACTTCACAGCAGGAATTCAATGCCTGTGGGTGAGAAACTGAATAGTAAAATTGAATAAAAATGGACTTAGAAGCCAAAGTAATTATAATTAGGCGTGAAACTTGCTTGTCAGATTCTCGTGTTTTTCGACAAGAATCAGGGTTCTCGGCTCATTCTTGTAAACGATAACGAGCCGAGAATTGTCCTCATTCTTGCCAAGAAAAGTGAGACTCTTGCCCTCCCCGGCACTTGTTAAAAAAACCCAACATCACTTTTACTCACCTGGCTGCCTCTCTCCCGAGTCCAGGGCTGATCTCCGCCCTCTCCACTTCTCTGCGGGGGTAGGCTAGGAGGCGAATTCACTGTGGAGGCAGCCTCTCAGCGAACAAACGCCCTTCAAAAAACCCACACATGCACAAAATGGCCCTGGGGCTGTTCTGTGCATGCACAGCCCTTTTCCAAAACGGTGACAGCAGCGGCGGCGTTATTTTGGGAAAGGGCTGCACATGGCACAGAACATGCACAGCAGCCATTTGCGCATGCAAAGTGTTTTTATGATTAATGATTATAATTATTATTTTGCAAGGTAGCTCATGAGATTTCACACCGGGGCCGAGATTTCAGCTGAAATCTCGTGAGATATCTCGTGAGAATCAAGAATGATTTTCGCTTCAACCCTAGTTATAATAACTTTCTAGTCAATTTTCCATTCCCACTAAATCACCTTGAAAGTAGGAAACTGACTAGAAATTATTATTTTTTTGCTTCTAGCCAGTTTCACAGTTCAGTTTCCCACCCACTGGCGAGTGTTAGGTTTGTGCAACCCCTAGGCTGAAGTGGGGAAATCTACAACAGCCAGTTCCTGGTTCCCTGCTCATCAGCTGTAGAGCTGGGAACCCCCAGCATGCCCCTCATCTCTGCGAGGGCTGCAGGCAGGATAGTGCTTCGAGTTTCCTGCCCAACAGCTGTAGTGTGGGGACTCTGATGGACCAGACATCCTTCTCTTCATCTAATAAGCTGTACAGCAGGGAGCACGCCACAGCGGAGTGGGAAGTGAAGCACTGCCTCTTGCAGAGCAAGGGAAGGAGGGAGTACTGAACATTTCAGAGCTCTTTCCACCTGCATTAATTGAAGAAATTGGTGTGCTTGACTCTAGCATTTATGACTCACCTTCCCCCAAATGCTGCAGGTGGGAAGCCTATGGCAGCAAAATGCCCAAAGCCACCCCATGAATAGATAACTGTTACAAGAACCAGTGGACCCCTGATGGAATTAACAGGCAGCAAGCGTGACACAAACGAGAGGAAGTACTTTGACACATAACACACAACCTGTGGAAGTCATTGCCATAGAACATTGTGAAGGCTAGTAATAGCAATAGGTTTCTTAAAAGGGTTAGATAAATGTAGGAAGGCTAGGCCCATCACTGGCTATTAAGAACATAAGAAGTGCCATACTGGGTCAGACCAATGATCCATTAAGCCCAACATCCTGTCCTCTAAGAACTTATACAATTCCTATTTAAACCCAGTTAAACTATTGGCCTTAACACCGTCCTTTTAACAAGTTCCACAAATAGGGGTACAGTGGGTAGCGTATTTCTTAACCACAGGTAATACCTGCATTTTGGGCACCCTCAGCAGGCACCCAACGGACTTACACAGCCTTCATCGGGTGCTCATATGCCCAAAAATGTGGAAACCTTCCAGGTCTTTCTGGAACACCCCAGGAAGCTCCTGCCCCCACGTGCTCCCTGGGATGACTCACTCACCCACCTGTGCTGCTGCTGCTCCTCCTAGCACAGCCCACTACTCAGAAGAGCCAGGCAGTGCACCACAGTCCCCATAGCAAGGGTATGTGCAGAACCAGAGGAACAGTGGGAACCGTGGTGCAGCTGGGCAGGTGAGCCAGCCCCAGGGAGCATGCGGGGGCGGGAGCTTCATGGAGCACTCCCCGGGATGACTCACCCACCCAGCTGTACCCCTGTTCTTGGCCCTGCACGCACCACCACTGTGGGAACTGACTGTGGCGTACCACCCGGCTCAGCTCAGCAGCAGCAGCGGCCGGAGGAGCGGTGGGAGCAGCAGCACAGCCAGGCGGGTGAGTCAACCCAGGGAGCGCCCCCGGAAGCTTGTGCTCTCCAGGCTGACTCACCCGCCCAGCTGTGCTGATACTCCCACCGTTCCTCTGGCCCCTTGCACCCCCCCGCTATGAGGACTGTGGTGCACTGTCCGGCTTGACGGAGCAGCAGGAACAACAGCTGGAGGAGCAACGGGAACAGTAGCACAGCCGGGCGTTCTAGTCATTCCGGGGAACACACAGATATCCTGATGGGTGGCGTTTGGGCACGCCAAATTGATGGGTGCCCACTTTTACGGGTACCCATCTCTCTTTCAGCCCTATCCACAAATTAACCATACGTTGAGTGAAAAAGTACTTCCTTTTGTTTGCTTTAAATCTGCCGCCAGTTAGTTTTGGAGAGCCTCCTCTAGTGCTAGTATTATTTGAGAGGGTAGATTACAGCTCCCTATTTACTTGTCGGATCTTACTTAAATCAATATGGTTCAGAGATACAACCTTATGGCTTGGAGAGAACAACATGAGATGAATCATTCCATATTTGCCCGGGTTTTTTTGTACATTTCTGCTAAGGCATCTGATATCGGCTTCTGTCTGAGACAGGTTACTGGGACGGATGAACCATTGGTCTGACCTAGTTCTTATGGTTTTATGTAAATGCATAGTTCCAGTTAGAACTTCTTTTTTCCCCATAAAAATATAACTTCAGATTCCTTGTTCTACTTTATTTCAGAATCAACAGATGAATCTGAAGCAGATAAAATCCACTGTCTGAATAACAGTGTTTCCTCAGGCACCTACTCAGACTATTCACCTTCCCAAGCTTCTTCAGGGTCCTCTAATGCTCGTGTTAAAATGGGCTCCTTGCAAACAACAGCTAAAGAAGCCGTGAATAATTCTCTGTGGGGTAACAGGTGTGTTTATACTTAAATGGGCTTGATTCTCCATTGCTTTGTATCTTGTGTAATCATAGACCTCTTAGCTGCAGGGATTCCCAGTGGGAGGGGTAGAGAAGGCGCTCTCCTTTCCCAGCCCAAGCATCTGGGGCCCTTTTTACATGGGCAGCGGTGGGTGGAGGATGGGTGTGCTACTGCAGTGGGTGGAGGTGGGTGTGCGCCTCTTCCTATGGGTGCACACGTACAGCGCCTACGGATCCTCCTCCAATTTGCCAGATGGCTCTGTGGGTGGGTGATGGATGTAGGTGGGTGTGCGTCAGGAGCACACACGCACCTCCGCCCACCGCCCATACTGGTCGCATGGACTAACACTCATCTGCCCCCCACCGCCACGGAATGTACACAGAGGCCCCCCCCGCCCACCGCACACCTGCCTGCACACCCAGCAGTGGGGAAGCATCTGTGTAGAAATGCCCTGGGAGGGGAGAGAGCACCCTATGCCACCACTTGCCATCCTTTACCAAGGATCGCAGTGCCAGCAGATGGACCATTGCCCATCCAGTTTGTTGTTGTTGTTGTTGTTGTCATTGTTTTGCATGTGTGACTATGCTTTTGACAGCATCATCTTAATTCCTAGGATCTTTCCATGGACAGGTGCTTGAATTTCTATAGGACAAGGCATATACATATGTAAATTCTGTAATTTTCTGTTTACATTTTTAAAAAATGTCTTGGTTGTGAAAAATTTCACACGTTGAGATTTGGTTGGGGAAAATGGTAGATGCACATTTTAGGTGTACAAAACTGCTCTTGCACTTTTAGAGGATTTTTTTTTTTAAAGATTACTTTAAAATGAACAAAATTTGAAAACAAAAGCTGGTCCATTCTGAACTTCATCCATTAGAAAACATTGGCTTGCTTCTGTCTACATTTTCCATCCCATAAGCTGAACCAAACAATGTACACGTTGAAGCAGAGGTGCAAGAATGTTAAGATGATTTTGTAAGCTTTTATTTAAAATGGTTACTCACTCATTTTGATAGAGGTCCAGATAGTCTTCATTCTCTTTTATTTTTATTTCTTGTAGGCTTGTGCAGTCTTTTCCACAGCCTCTTGAGACAAAGCCATTACTCAGCCAACGAGACTCTGCTCCAGCAGGAAACCTGCAGCAGTGCAATGATAGACGTCCAATGAGTGAGACTTTTGCTGACAGCTGGAATGATAGCTCTCACTATGACAACACTGGGTTTGTGGCAGAGGAGAGCACAGTTGAGAATCCTAGTGCTAACCCCCTTTTAAGCGCTAAATCTAGAAGCACATCCGCTCATGGACGCAGGCCTTTAATTAGACAAGACAGGATAGTTGGCATTCCCTTGGAACTTGAACAGTCTACACTCAGAAACACACCTGAATCAGAAGTGCCTCCTCCAAATCCTTGGCAGAATTGGACCAGAACCCCTAGTCCTTTTGAAGATAGGACAGCTTTTCCTTCCAAATTGGAGAGCACCCCTACCAGCAGCCCTTTGCCTGAAAGGAAAGATCATCATGTCAAAGAAGCTCCTGAAATAATTAGCACATATTCTCCAGGAACACCGTGGGAGTATCATGATTCAAATGCTAATAGAAGTCGTAGTAATATGTTTTCACATATTCATTGTCGACAGGAGCCTTCTAAAAGTGTTATTTCAATCAGCAAGAGTACAGAGAGGCTTTCGCCAATGATGAGAGATTTAAAGACTAATAGATTTAAAAAGTCGCAAAGTATAGATGAGATAGATGTTGGTACATATAAAGTTTATAATATACCACTAGAAAACTATGCATCTAGTACTGATAATGCAGGAACTCATGAGAGACCAGATAAGATGATAGGACATGAGCATGGTATGTCTAGTATGTCTCGTAGACAGTCTGTACCAATGCTAGATGATGAGTTGCTAACCTATGGAAGTGTTAAAGTACAGCAGCAGCAAAAGCCTTCTGTGACTAAAAAAGTCTATCAGTTTGACCAAAGCTTCAATCCTCAAGGAGCAGTGGAAGTTAAATCAGAAAAGAGGATACCACCGCCTTTTCAGCACAATCCAGAATACGTTTCCCAGCAAAGTAAAAACATTCCCAAGGATTTGGTTAGCCCGAGAGCCTATAGAGGATATCCCCCGATGGAGCACATGTTTTCATTTTCTCAGCCTTCGGTTAATGAGGAGGCTGTCAATGCTCAGTTCGCCAGCCAGGGATCAAGGTCAGGATTTATGAGAAGAGCGGATTCATTGGCAAGCTCCACAGAAATGGCAATGTACAGGAGAGTCAGTGAACCTCACGAACTGCCACAGACTGATAGATATGGCAGACCTCAGTATAGAGGAGCTATGGAACGCCAAAGCAGCATCTCCGCAGTGTCTGAGTCCCAGTTCCTCAAAAGGAATGGCAGGTATGAAGATGAACACCCTTCATATCAAGAAGTGAAAACCCAGCCTGGAAGTTTTCCAGTTAAAAACCTTACACAAAGGAGACCATTGTCTGCAAGAAGCTACAGTACAGAGAGTTATGGTACATCCCAAACCAGGCCAGTTTCAGCTAGGCCTACAATGGCAGCTCTATTGGAAAAGATACCATCTGACTATAACTTGGGTAACTATGGTGACAAGCCTTCAGATAACAATGATTTAAAGACAAGGCCTACCCCTGGGAAGGGAAATGAAAGCTGTGCTAAAATGCCTGCTGACTGGAGACAACAGCTACTTAGACATATAGAAGCTAGAAGGTTAGACAGGGTATGTTTGGCATTTCTCTGCAATTAATGCCTTTAGTTTTATGTTTTGATATTTCAAAGTATGTGCTTGCAGTGGTGAATATCAGAATTTGATCCAATACTGAAATTCCCTATATTTGTGCTCTGGGAAACTCATCTGTGAAAGATTTTTGTTATCATTATACAGAATAACTAATCAGCTAGTGTTAGGAATTCTTGGGTGTGAGCTACTGATGCTCTGTGTAAAAGTGTTTGGTGAAAAAAGAAACAAACTGCAATGGTGCACGCTCTCCGTTTAGTTCCTGTGTGACAACGCTTAAAACACTATAAAACACCAGTCTTCAAAGTGCTTTGTTGGTACAGTCCCCATTCAATTCAGTGGGCTTTCACTGGAGAAGTACTTTGAGGATTTGGACTGTAAGATAATAAGTAATGCATTAGAAAATTAAACTAAAACCCCCAAATCTAAAAATTTCTTTTGTGTTTCTGTCTCTGTTTAACATGTCTCTGTTTAATGATTGTTCAGTGCCAGGTACATTGTTGGCACTATATTAGTAATTATGATAATAGTAATGTGTAAGAAAAATGTTAAAACTCACTCAGAAAACAGAAATAATGCTGAGAGTGGGCGATCTGTTTAGGATTACTATCTGCATAAGCCTAGCAATTCATGTATCCTGAAGTAAATGTACCTTTATTAAATGAATCCTTTCTTAGTCCATTCAAGTGATAAACTACAAGAGGGCTTTTGTTCCTGGGACATCTTATATATATGGAATATCTATCTATCTATCTATCTATCTATCTATCTATCTACAAAACCCCTCTTGTGGTTTATCCCTTGAATGGACTAAGAAAGGATTCATTAAAAAAATTGTTTGCCCACTTTCTGCCAGATTGTTGGCCTCTGTGGATTCCATCTTGTTTTTTCAATTCGTTTGTGACCTACGATGCACTTTCAGCAGTGGTTTGTAGCCAAATAGTCACTTTCTGTTAGGAAAAAACTTACCAAGGAGGATCAAATTCTTATGGAACTCATAGAGTTAGAGCTTCCAAAATGCTTTAATAAAAGAATGTAAAGTTTGATAGGTGCCAATAGGCAACAAAGCAATGCTGAGTGGCAACTGGACAAACGGGAAAGCTTAATGCCTCTTCCTACCCATTCAAAGCCCCTTTATCAGTTTGCTCTTACCTCCTCCACAGACCATGCATCAATCTTGCTGCTAATCTGGGTTGAAATTTTATTTTCACTTAGAAAAATGGTTTAGAAACATTCAAATAGTCCTCAGTTTCATTTTTATCTTAGAATTTTGTTTCAAAAACATTTTTAAAAATGTATTTACACTGTGTATGAGCAACAGAATTTTTGTGTACTTTCCCACCGAACTCCTATAGAGTAAAGGTCCGATTCTGGTATGCACCATATGTTCATGTTGGTAAAATATAGAACTGTGTAGGACATTCTCCCCTCACCTTTATGGTGTCTTTACATGCCCTGTATTCCCAGCGCAGGGGCCAGAATTTATCCTGAAAACTTCATTGTAGGTCAGCTGCCTCTGAAAGACAGTTGGCTGGAAAAAGTATGGCATATTTCCCTTTGAAGGCTGACCACTTAAGAAGCACCGTGTCCAAACACTGTACAAAATTCCTGCATGCTGCCATCCAGGGGCACAACCACGATGTCCCCCATCCTGTTCTCACTTCCTTGGCACAGACAGCAGCAAGGGGTTGTTACTCTCTGCCAATTCTGCCCTGTTTTCTGCAGCTGTCTGATTCTGGTTCCACTAGGTGGGGAAGCAGTGGCAGCCACAATGTTAGGAGGGGACCCCAGAGCCAGAATACTGTCACTCACTGCTCTTGCTGCTGCTTTCCTCCATCCTTCTTTCTTCCTCCATGCTGCCAAGTACGGGTTTGGATCTGACAGAGGTGGATGGAGAGAGGTGCACAGTGGGAGCGCAGTACTGCCTTCCGCCCAGATGGAGGGTGTTTTCAGACGTGACGGGGCGGCTTCGCCCTGTCACGAAACAACCCTCAGATTCCCCACCGGGATCACTCCGGTACGGCCAACAGACGTGCCAGGAGATCCCGGCGGGGAATCGGGGAGGGGGTGGGGTCGCACGGCGCAACGTGTGGCTGCACGGCCCCGCCCCCTCCACACTCCCTCGCCGCCCGCCCTAAATGACCACAGACCGGAATCCCGGCAGGGATTCCGGGCCGTGATCACTGTCCAGACGTGATGGGCCCCTTCATCCCCGCCGGGAATCTCCTTCACCACGCAATCGGCGCCGGCCCCGTGGATTCAGCCAATCGCATGGTGAAAGTGATTCCCGGCAGGGATTGAGCATGGCAAACATCTGGGGGGGAACTTCCGGTTCCCCAACAGACGTTACAGGACCATTCCCCACCACAGGGTATTGGCTGTGGTTGAGCGTGATCTCGTAACGTCTCAAAATACCCGGAGTTGGGAAACCTTGGTGGGCAGACAAGGAGTATCCAACAGTGGAGAGAAATGAGGGGAGTAAGCACAAGATCATTCTACATGGGGCTGGGAGTGTCCGGGGCCATAGAGGTGGAGGGAGCCTCTGGGTTCTCCTATAGTTGCACCCGTGCTTCCACCAACTCAGCTGACAGCCTGTCTGTTCTGAAGTTTTATTTTCAAAGCAAAGGTAAATAAGCAGGGGTTAATCTTCTAAGCAGAGCAGATATTTGGAAAGCATAACCAAGAGTGAAGTGGGAATCACTGACAAATTGTCAAATTGTGTAGTATTACTTTTTAAACAATTCTTTTAAACATTTAAAAAGACATGCTTTACCCACCACTACTTCAACAAAGTTTAGAGAGTATTAAAAGATTTTTACTCTGCCCAGAAAGTGTTAATTAGACGTTTTGTGATAGCTTTGGCAATTGAGTATCTCAAATGCAGCTTCAGCAACTTCACAAGTGATAAGTCTAAAACTAGAATGTATTCTAATCATTACTGATACTTTGAAACAAACAAATATTAATAAACCTGTAGCTTATCTAACATTGAAAAGGTTTTATTAGACATGCTCAGCTACTGCTTTTCATACTGAAGATTTGCTATACACTCCCAGCTTCAGCAAAAACAGCATGTTTGCATTCCATACAAGATATAGTACAGATGTTATCTTTTATCTATGGTTATGCGTATGTAGTAAAAAAAAAATTACATTTAAAAGTGCAAAAGTAATTTTGAAAACTTGTGATCTAAACAGCAAATAATTCAGAAAATTGAAAATTTCTCATTAGCTCTTGCTTGTATTTGTAGATTGTAAAATTACTCAGTGTAGGACAGGCAGGTTGAGAGCAGGCCTTTTAGCGTGAACTTTGTATTTCCTGAATATTTTTTGTTTAAAAAGACACCTATACAGTTATGTTAGTAGTTTTGTGTGTCATGAATAATAGTCATTCAAGAAACTGTAAAGCCTGCAGTAAAGTTGCTGGTTGATTAAATTAGGTTGATGTTGATTTCTGTAATTGCAAATGTATAGTCCTTTTTCTATCTTACAGTCAGAAGCTGGAAAGGTGGCCACAGCAACACTTTGTACAGATCAATATTATGGGTCAACCTTTATGGAAATGGAGGAAGTGTGGCAGCATTAATATAAAAAGTCTTTGCTCTGTATGAAAATATATTGGGCCTGAGGTGGACCTTTCAATCTCAAATGGTCTAAACAGACAGACTTGGAACTGCTCATCCCTGGTGCTGCTCTGGGGGTGTCTGCTCACGGCCAGTCCCACCTGGGTCGGGTTTACACAGACCTGATGGATGGCACAGCCCACAGTCAGCCCACACAGTGCCCCCTCCCCTGCACCATAGAGTTGTGGGCAGATTACCTGACACTCTAGGCTGCTGCCCACAACTCTGTGGTGTTGTCCAGGGCAACCACCAGAAAAGAGTGGAGCTGCAGTGGCCATCCACCGAGCAGACGGACTGCAGCGCTGCCTCGGGTCAGTGCTCTGGTTCTGGGTGGCCCACTCCACTGGCGGTGCGCCGAGATATTCCGGAGCACCACAAGCGGGGCTGGAGCAGCCTGCTCCATTTCCTCTCTGCCTGCACATCTGGTGGCCCGCCTTTAAATGGACGGGTCACCAGGAGTGAGGCAGTGCAGAGGCGGGGCTACCATCCATCTGAAGACACCCAAAAAGCCATAAGGACTTCGTAGCTGGGTTTCAGCTTTTAATGCAGAAAATGGGGAGAAGGTTTGGAGCTAAAAGGAGTATTGGTTCAAAATTAGTCCATGTAACAAAACAGTGACCATACTCCTGGCCTATTCAAAATCCTCTTTTCCACAGAAATCTGCCTTGGATATGATGTGTGTAGCACACAGGATGGTGCAGAGTCCTCCTTTATAGGTTTCCCCATGGTAGTACTTCACATATGCAGGTGAAATGGAGATTTTTTTTTCTGACTTTTGGTGTGTGTCAAGATTTGGCCCTATCTGTGCCATGCTTCAGGGGGCTTTCAGACATACAAGAGCCTCACAAACAGCAGCCAGAAGTAATCCAGAGCTCGGTTACAACATCATTGTTGTGATGTCTAAACTGCTGTACCATGTGGCAAAATGGTGGTACAGTGATACAGACGTTCCTCAGATCTGAGTTCTGGAAATATACCACTGCTGCGCCATCAGTTTAACACGTGGCACAACAATTCAGGCACCACAAGCATGTTGTAGCCCCACCCAGACCATCACCACCGGATTACAGCCAGCTATTGTCTGTGGGTGATTTTTATGTCTGAAAGCATCATAGTACTCAGGCTCTAATTGCAAAGATAGATCTTGTTTGCTTTCTGTCAATGTTGCAGTTGTTTTATGGTATCCATTTTATGTATAACTAGCACTTGTATGTGCTTCTGTCTGACTCAGTGCATGCTTTGGAAAGCTACTTATTTTTTGGTATTGTTTGTTGGCTTAAACTAAAACTTTGTGAAGTTAGCTGTATTTGTGTAAAACGTAATTCAATGAGCATGTGTGTTCATACCCTGTCACGTGGTTATTTCCTCTACTTAGACTGCTGCTTACAAACACAACACTGTTAACCTTGGCATGCTACACTCTGGAGGTTTGTCAGCAATGCATGCAGGCAGAAGCATGACATTAAACTTGCAGACTAGATCTAAATTTGAAAACCAAATGCATCAAGAGCTACCTCTACCGAAAGTAAGTATGGGATAGCCAGCATATATCAGCATCATACAATAATATTCATTGCTTTTTTTCCTATTTTTAGCTTTTGCAAATTACTCATGCTTGCGCCCTATAAGTAGTTCAAAAAGCAAAGCTGCTACTAAAATTATTTGCCTACTTAATAGCCTTGCTTTTTGGATTAACCAGCTCACATGGCTGTCATTGCTGCATTCTGCTCTTCTGTTGCAGACTGATGTGATCATTATAGTCTCCTGATGATACTTTCTGGGCATAGAGCTGGGGGATCATGTTTCATTTTGTAGAAGTTTATTCTCAGAAAAGGTACCATCAACTTTCTTAAGAATGCATTCTGGTTGCATCATAGGATCCAGGGTTTCTATTTTTTATTTTTTACTTTGATTTTATTGTAACTTCACTGATGTGTTTGAGCAGATACTGTCTACAACCAAAGTAGTTTTTGAAAGTGTTGAGCACATATTGGCTATTATTAAAGTCATGCTGACGTGAGATACAGATACATACTCATTCAGAGAAAGAGTGCCATTCTTTCAACACTGATCACATGATTCTTTTTCCTTTCCAAGGATGTTGATGGAGCTCTGGGTGATATATTAACTCACATTTCAGATCCTCACACAGAATCATGTATTTCCAGATACTCCTAATATTTATGCATGAATATTGATTAATAAGATATAACATATATACTTAGCAATCTTGAGTCATGTTTTATTCTTAATCTTAATTCACTGTTGTTGGAGGGTTAATGGAATGGATTTATGGCCATGTGTGTATATTTGTGCAGCCAAGAATTAAGGATTCTCCAAGCATTTGCTTTAATTTTGTTTATGTAGGTATTCTGCTGCAGTCTGCTACATGCCAGTATAAAATGTCATGCTTCAAGAAGCCATAGAAAGATATATTCTCTTGCTGTAAGATCTACAAAGTAAATGTAAACTTAGGACTTACCTGCTGATACTTCGGTTTTCTAGAGTTATTTATTCTGCTCTTTAGTATCTTCCAGAAGATTTCGTATTTGTGCACATATGCCATTCATGACTGTAATTCATGAACTAAATGCAAATGTTCCAATGGTGTTAGATTGTTCTTTGAGTGGAATCTACTGGAAATTTTGGAATTGCCCTCAAGTTTGTCTTGGATTTAGCCTGTGTTTATAGAAAACAATAATTCAATTTTTATTTCAAGAATGAATGCACTAAAGCTGAATGTTCATAACTAAATGTAAGAGTAGCTTGCAGTCCTACTTTATAGGACTAAAGATTATTTATAGGTAACAATGTTTCCTTTCTGAAAACCGAGCATTTGCAGGCAATTACACCCATTGATTCTACAGATTTAATGTCTTTGCCATATTTTGCTGCATTATTTATAATTTCTAGTTGTTTTAAACTTTCTCTTCATCCTGGTTATTAAAATAGGCTTTTTTCACATATATCTGTCTTCACAGCTAGGCAAACTAAAACTTATAACAGCAACAGGAAACAACAGGCCCATCAACTTAATGGAGTCCTAACTTTTAATGTTGTCCTCTTCAAACTTTAAAAGGAATCTGTTCTAAATGCATGTATTACTATTTATGCTAATTGGAAGGGCTATATACATTGACGGAAGAACATCAGAACAACAATGTTAAATATAGGTTATTGAAATATAATTGTAGAGTCGGGTGGGCCTGATCTTTATTTTAACACTGAAAACCCAGGCAACAGACCAAAATACCAGCAGCAAAATTCTCCCTTCCTGCTTATTGTATTTCTAGCCTTACTGAAAAGTACAGCCAGGAGATTATTTTTCCACCATATCCACCCAAATAATCAGAGGGTGCCATTAAAGTCCATGTCAGCTGAGTCATTTTACTTCAGTGGCAGAAAACTGAACTCAAGGGTGTAAGCTGGGGACTGAGAGTCCACTTCTACAAAGCTCCCACGCAGCCACATCTAGCAGGTCCCGCGTGGGGAGCACAACAAACAGGCAGGTGTTCCTCCCTGCTGTGGTCAGACTGTGCGCTGCTCCCCCTTCATTGAGTTGCGGTCAGTCTAGTGATGCTCTAGGCTGCGCCTGTGCCTGAAGACTGCACGTGCCCCAACAGATGGACAATGTGGGTATTTTCAGACGTTACGAGATCACAGGTCAATACCCACATGGGGCCAAAGCGCCCTGAACGTCTGTTTGTCGGCCGCCAGATGTTCACCACGGTCAATTCCCACATGGGGTCAATTTCAACCACGTTTCCGGGGCTCCCCGCCGGACAATCGCCGCAAGCGTGGTCAAAGAGATTCCCGGCGGGAACCAACAAAAAGTAACGTCTGGCTGGCAACCACGGCCCGGAATCCCTGGTGGGATTCCGGGCCATGGTCAAATCAGGCAGGCACTGCGGCCGCATTGGCCACGCCGCCCGCCTATCTCCCCAGAGGGCGGGGGAGCGGGGCCGTGCGGCCGCACGTTGCACCACGTGGCCCCGCCCCCTCCCCGATTCCCCACCGGGATCCGCCGGCATGTCTGTTGGGCGTGCCGGAGTGATCCCGGCGGGGAATCAATTGGGTGATTCCGGGACGGGGCGAATGCCGCCCCGTCTTGTCTGAAATCACCCTGACTCTGTGGGCACCTGTTGCCCGGTTTTGCATGAATTTGCCTGCACGGTAGGCTCCACATTTGTTGACACCCAAAGGTGTTAACTAATGAGATGTTACCCTACGTTTCCCCCCATTAGCTGCAGATTCACCTGCTCATCTATCCTGTGGCCGCCAGATGTTCACCCCAGGGCCGCTCCACATGGCATCAACCCAAGAAAAGTGGAACCTGCCTTATGGACAAACTTGAGCAAAACTGGGGCAATGTGTGCCCACAGGGCTGTTGTCCATCTGTTGGGGCACACACTGTCTCCACGTGCGTTCTGCACCATGAAGGCGCGGGAACAACTTAGAGCACTGCTAGAGCAACTGCAGCTCGGCAGAGGAAAGGGGCGGGGCGGCATGTGGGCAGACTGCAGTGGGGAAGCCTGCCCATTTGTTGCGTTCCTCACACGGGACCTGCGAGAGGCAGCTGTTTGGGAACTGTGCAAGGCCAGTACAGGCTCCAGCAGGCTCCCAGCCCAAGTATTAACATTCTTAGTGCTGGGAACATAGAGGAAACAGCTAGCTTTCTTTGGAAAAACCAGCAGCCTCAAAGAGAGTGCCTTGGTGTAAGTGGTAGGGGCATGGCATCATCATCATCTTGTATAACAGGAGCACATCAGCAGAAGTTCTTAACATATTAAGAACTTCTGCGTGTCTATTTTATGACTTTGTAAAGTGCCAGGTACACTGCTGGCGCTATATAAATGTTTGTTAATAATAATAATAATAATATTAAAGCTACAAAAGCATTGAGATGCAACAGGTCAAATATTTTATAGACTGTGCTGTGGAGAATGTTTGTTGGAACTGCAGGTATGGCAAGGAGAACCACTCCATGCAATTACCACAGGTTTTCCCCACTTCTCATTGATTCCATTGATTCCATTATTCCATTTCACTGCCATTACTCACTATTAACAGTGATATAAGTGAAAGGAAATCAGGCCCGTTATGCTTTTCATGCACAACACTACTTGCAAGCATCTGCTTCTATTCCAGGCAGCACTAGACCATTCCTTCTTCTTCCTAGTATGGTTCAGGCGAACTATAATTAGGGGCTACTTCTACTGCTTATCATTTCTATAGCACTACTAGTTGTACGCTACTAGTTTGATGGTCTAGTTGTCCAGTATCAGTTAGAAAACAATTAGGGTATCTTATTTAAGATTTGTGTACCTTGTTTAATTTGTTCTATTCCACCTATAAAATGTCTGAACTGTTGTTTCAGTTACTTTTTATCTAGTTTTAATAGGTATTTATAGCTTCCAAATGAATAACTTTTACAAATTGTCAGATTCATTTCCTGGCAGGCAACAAAAGAAGCGATCTTCACAGATTTTTCCATTTTTAAAACATAGAAAACAGTAAGAGGCCTTTGCGGTTTTCTTTTTTTTCTTCGGCTTTAAATCACTTCTACAGTTACGGTATCTCTTGTATCAAAATGGCACAGCATTCTCTACAGCGACAAAGGAAACTTCTTTTAGAAGAATACCTTTCATTTTAGCATTCGTACTGAGTATTTTTAACTGTCTATGGACTGTTAGGTGAACTTCAATATCAAAAGAATATCACTGCCTCTCCCTAAGAGCAATCAAAGCATTCAGATATAGAATACCCCTCCAATTGACTGCAGTGAAACTCAAGGAAGAGCTTTTCTGAATTTAGTTTTATACAAAATACTCAGAAGGTCAGTCAAGTTGTGACAGATAAAATGAGTTGTATCAATGTTATATAGGCTTCAAATTTAGTATTGAATTTATTTTAAAGTTCTTGGTGAGAGATTTAATCTCTTTCATTATTTTGAATGAGCAGGTGCTTTAAATCCGCTGTAACTTCAGATGCCACACATTTATGATACATTAGTAAAATCCAAGGATAAATACTAAAATTATTTCCACTTCAGATTAAACGTTGCCATACAGTTGAACAAAGTTGATATTTGGCATAATTGTTAACTGCTGATTTTATGCATTGATATTTCATGTCAGTAAAGAATGCTCTACCATTTTTACAATAGACCCCATCGCAGCAAAGCAGCATTCTAGACAATGGACAAGAAGATGTTTCAGCTAGTAGCCAATGGAATCCATATCCACTTGGAAGGCGGGACGTGCCACCTGACACCATTACTAAAAAGGTAACCGGCATCAAAATGATGACATAAAAGTGGGTATTTATTTAACTACTGACAATGCATCACAAAAACTCCCACAGATTTCAGTGGGAGCAAGATTTGGGCCCAGTTTGTTAAATGATTTTGGAAAGGTTAAATCAGCTTATAAGTCAATAACTACAAGGAATGGATCACTCCATTATGACCTGCTGGGTACTTCTCTGAAGTAGTCAAGAATGGCCACTGTCAGAAGCAGGATGCTGGGCTTGATAAGAGAACATTAGTCTGACTTAGTATGACACTCCTTATGTCCTTAACCATAAAGGCCATATTTGCAACCCCAGTGTCCATTTTTGTGTGTTTGCTTTTTCAGTGTCAATTAATTGCCTCCACAAAAGTAAGGCTACAATCCCAAGCCCATGGAACTCAATAGCAAACTCCCAATGACTTGAATTTATTATTATTAATTATTATTCTCAAGCATTTATATAGTGCCAGCAATGTACCTGGCACTTTACAAAGTAATGGAATAGACACGGTCCCTGCCCTAGGGCTTACAATCTGAGAGACGGGTGCGGGGGAGATGAAGGAAGGGGAACAGAGGGAGAGATGAGGAGTGTAACAGTCATGAAGATGCAAGGTTCCAGGTACACGCGCTTGGCTTGGTTACATCGAGAATGATGGCTGACTGGTCCGTGTGGTGAGGATATGAGTACACAGACCTCAGGCAACAGATTGTACTGAATGGAGGGTATCAGCAGGAGTTAGGTGAGGGGAGTGAGGAGTCGGGGAGGGCAGAGCGGAAGAGGTGGGTCTTGAGGAGGGATTTGAAGATATGAAGGGAGGGGGTGAGGCAGATGTGGGCAGGGATGGAGCTAGGGAGAAGGGATGAAGGAGGTTAGGAGACCAGGGGAGGCGTGGGAGTGCGAGAGAAGGGACAGAAGAGGAGCGGAGTTCACGGACTGGATTACGGAGGGAAATTAGCGCAGAGAGGTAGGGGGGAGCAAGGTTGTGAAGAGCTTTATGGGTGAAGACTAGGAGCTTATG
>QEPC01003557.1:1062029-1089081 GCA_003113815.1 Sphenodon punctatus
AAGGGGAGAGTGGAGGAGGCCAGTGAGAAGGAAGTTACAGTAATTGAGGCAAGAGATGACCAGGGCGTGAACAAGGGTTTTGGCAGAGGAGACAGAGAGAAAAGGGTGAATCTTACCAATGTTATGGAGGGAGAAGCAACCGGATTTGGCAACAGAGTCGATGTAGGGTTTAAAAGAAAGGGGTGAGTCAAAGATGAAGCCAAAGCTAAGGGCATGGGGGACGGGAAGGATGGTGACCCCATCGATGAAGATCGACAGGGAGGAGGGAGAGGAAGGATGATAAGGAGTTCCGTTTTAGCCATGTTGAGTTTGAGTTGCCGTTGAGACATCCAGGGAGAGATGTCAGAGAGACAGCTGGTGAGGCGAGCTTGAATAGATAGATAGAGAGAGGGAGTAGAGAGATAGAGTTGAGTGTCATTAGTGTAGAGTTGATATTGGAAGTCATGGGAGGCAATGAGTTTGCCTAGGGACAGGGTGTAGATAGAGAAGAGGAGAGGTCCAAAGGACAGACCCTTGGGGAACACCAACCAAGAGGGAGGGAGGGAGGGATGGATGGATGAATGAATGAGTGAATGAATGAATGAAGAGTGCACCCTAAGTGTGTATGTACAATACTGGTATGCTCTCTGTGTAACCAGCCATTTCTGTACACAAACTAAGCAGTTGTGTAATTAAGCTACTCACAATGAAGCTTCTCCATTAATAAAACAGGTACATACTCCCACTTGTCAATGTGCAATAATTTCATACAGAGAAGTATGAGGGGAAAAACCCAATTAGCCTGACTGACAGTTTGGCCACAGATGCTAAACTAAAATATTTTATTGATACATTTAAAAAGGGCAATATTTGACTAGTGACCGTTAAATTGTTAGTTTGCATTGGGAGATTCTTCTCTCACTTACGTTCTTTAAGAGAGTTTAATCCATGTAAGTGTACCAAAACAGAAGTCCCTCTGCTGAAAACTCTGAGACTCCTCCTTCTGATGCTCTTAGGGGCACAAATTAACCAAAAGGGAAAAACAGCCATGGAAAGGCAGGGGAGCTACCAGAAGTTTGCTAAGGATACTCTGGAACTGTCGCTCATCTATCAGTAAAGCTCCCTATATCCATGATCTTTTCCTCTCTCGCTCCCTCCAGCTCCTTGCCCTTACTGAAACTTGGATCACTCCCTCGGACTCTGTCACGCCTGCTACCCTCTCCTGTGGGGGTCTCTCCTTCTCTCACCAACCCCGCCCTGAAGGACGGGGTGGTGGGGTGGGCCTCCTTCTTGCTAAATCCTGTCAGTTCCAACCAATTTCTCCTCCCCCCTCTCTCTCCTTCCATACCTTTGAGGCTCACTCCGTGCGCCTCTACTCCCCCCTCCATCTACGTGTTGCTGTCATCTACCGTCCCCCTGGTCCTCTCTCTTCCTTTCTTTCTGACTTTGAGTCCTGGCTCACTTTCTTCCTCTCTGTTGATATCCCCACTCTCATCCTTGGTGACTTCAACATTCATGTTGATGACCCATCTCAGCCCTCAGTCTCTCGCTTCCTCTCCCTAGCCTCCTCCTTCAACCTCCACCTTTGGACCAACTCCCCCACCCATACTAATGGCCATTCTCTTGATCTTGTCCTCTCTAGAAACTGCTCTGTCGCTGATCTCTCCTTCGATCCTCATCCTATATCAGACCACTTCCTTGCCTCTTTCAACATTTCCCACTGTCCCCCCTCCTCTTCCCCTTCTCTACGCCCCTTCCGTGACCTTCAAGCTATTGATCCCCTGGACTTTGCCTCCTCTCTCTCTCCCCTTCTTCCTACAGTCTTCTCTTCCTCCTCCCCTGACTCCGCTGTCTCTGCTCTCAACGCCTCTCTCTCCTCCACACTTGACTCCCATGCCCCTCTCTCTTCCCGCCCTGCCTTCTCCCACAACCCCCGTCCTTGGCTCACCCCTAGTATCCGCCACCTCCGTTCTTGCACTCGTGCTGCTGAACGACTCTGGCGCAAATCCCATTCTCACGCTGACTTCCTTCACTTCAAATTCTGTCTCTCCACCCTTACTTCTGCTATCTCCCTTGCTAGACAACACTACTATGCCTCCCGCATTGAGTCCTGTTCTCGGGACCCTCGCCGCCTGTTCTCTACCTTTGACTCCCTCCTCAAGCCTCCCTGTCCTCCCCCTCCTTCTTCCCTTTCTGCTCAGGATCTTGCCTCCTTCTTCACCTCCAAGATAGACAAGATCCGCCTCGACATCGCTTCCCACTCCTCTCTTCCCACTCCCACCCCTCTCCCTCCTCCCCCTCCTTCTCTCATGTCCTCCTTCTCCCCTGCCTCCCTTAAGGAAATCTCCTCTCTGCTCTCCTCCTCCAACCCTTCCACTTGCCCCCTTGATCCCATTCCTTCCCGCCTCCTCACCTCCATTACTCCCACTGTCGCCCCTTCCTTCCTGCACATCATCAACCTCTCCCTCTCTACTGGCTCTTTCCCTTCTGCCTTCAAACATGCCACAGTCTCTCCTATTCTCAAAAAGTCCACTCTTGACCCCTCTGACCCTTCTAGCTATCGTCCTGTCTCACTCCTTCCTTTTGCTTCCAAGCTGCTTGAACGTGTTGTCTACTCCCGCTGCCTTGACTTCCTATCCTCCAACTCCTCCCTTGACCCCCTCCAATCTGGCTTCCGCCCCCTTCATTCTACTGAAACTGCTCTCGCTAAGATCACCAACGATCTTCTGGTGGCTAAATCTAAACGTCTCTATTCCATTCTTGTCCTCCTTGATCTCTCTGCTGCCTTCGATACTGTTGACCACTCACTCTTGCTGGATTCCCTTCACTCCCTTGGCTTTTGTGGCTCTGTCCATAACTGGTTCTCCTCCTACCTCTCTGACCGCTCCTTTAATGTGTCTCTCTCCAACTCCGCCTCCTCCTCCTTCCCCCTCTCAGTTGGTGTTCCTCAAGGCTCTGTTCTTGGCCCTCTCCTCTTCTCGATCTATACCTCATCCTTAGGCAAACTCATTGCCTCCCATGGCTTCCAATACCACCTCTATGCTGATGACACTCAACTCTATCTCTCTACTCCCTCTCTCTCTCCCTCTGTTCAAGCTCGTCTCATCAACTGTCTCTCTGACATCTCTACCTGGATGTCTCAACGTCAACTCAAACTCAACATGGCTAAAACTGAACTCCTTATCTTCCCCCCTCATCCTTCCTCTCCTTCCTCACTGTCAATAACTATTGATGGAGTCACCATCCTGCCTGTCCCCCAAGCCCGTAGCCTAGGCTTCATCTTTGACTCAGCCCTTTCTTTTAAACCCTACATTGACTCTGTTGCTAAATCCTGTCGCTTCTCCCTCCATAACATTGCTAAGATTCGCCCTTTTCTCTCTGTCTCGTCTGCCAAAACTCTTGTTCATGCTCTGGTCATCTCTCGCCTCGATTACTGTAACCTCCTTCTCACTGGCCTTCCCCGGTCTCACCTTTCTCCCCTCATCTCTGTCCAAAACTCTGCTGCCAGGGTCATCTACCTCGCCAGTCGCTTCGACCATGTGCAGCCCCTCCTCTCTTCGCTTCACTGGCTTCCCCTTCCTGAACGAATCCTGCACAAGCTCCTAGTCTTCACCTATAAAGCTCTTCACAACCTTGCTCCCCCCTACCTCTCTGCACTTATCGCCCTCCATACTCCAGCCCGTGCACTTCGCTCCTCCTCTGTCCCTTCTCTCACCCTTCCACGCCTTCCCTGCTCCCCTAAGCGCCTTCGTCCCTTCTCACTTGCTGCCCCCCATGCCTGGAACTCCCTCCCTGTCCACATCCGCCTTGCCCCCTCCCTTCATACCTTCAAATCTCTCCTTAAAACTCACCTCTTTCGCTCTGCTCTGTCTGACTCTTTATCCTGCTGAGCCACTATTCCTATACCTACGATCGGTTTACCCTTATCCTTGCAACATGGACCTGCCTGCTGTCATTCTCATCGTAACCAAGCCAAGTACGTGCACTTGAGACCTCGCATCTTCATGAATGTTAGACCCCTTGTCTCTCCCTCTGTTCCCCTTCCTATGTCTCTCCCCCAGCTCCTGTCTCTCAGATTGTAAGCCCTAGGGGCAGGGACCATGTCTATTTTATTACTTTGTAAAGTGCCAGGTACACTGCTGGCGCTATATAAATATTTGTTAATAATAATAATAATATTAATAATACTCAGAAAGGGCACACTCTGGTCACATTACACCCAACCTTTGATGCTTCACACATTGGCCCCCTCTTTCCAGTCTAGAGAGAGTGTGGTTGCTGTGTTGGACCTAAATGTACGAGATGGAGACGAAATAGTTCAGAGGATACCTTTAATTAAATCAACTTCTGCCTGATGCCTTCTTTCAGCATGGAAAGAGTCAGGGCTATAGGCAAAGCAAAGCAGAGTAGATATATGCTAAATCACTATGAAGGCTTGCTAAGGGAAATAATGTTGTTAGAGATGAAAGTCAATTCAAAGCTGGTCTGGAATTAGTCTCCCGGATGATCCTGTTCCATGGGCTTGGCCAAGGGTCGCCTAGACAGGCCAACGTGGGCCATAACAGGCCAGCACATCTGTTTGCGGACCCCGCCAGGCATTAGGGGCCGTCATGACCAGCCCATGATTGGCCACCGTGGCTGCCCATCATGGCAGGGGGTGGGATGCTGGTGGTACGCTGGGGGTGGGGCTGCCTATCTGTACATTCTGTTCCCCTGCTGGGAGTGGGGTGGAGGAGGGTTAGCTAGCCGGCCTCGTCAGGCGCGTGTCTGTGTTGTGTTCCCCAACCCGCCCTAAGGGTGGTGGCCACCATCTTCTACATCCCCCAATTATGGGAACAGCCGTGGCAGCCACACATCTGTTTTCATTCATGATTGCTCACCTTCCAATTGCTCCTTCTTAGTGTTTGTGTTGTTTTATAAGAAACCTTTTTCAATAAAATATAATTAGAAAATAAAAGGCGATGAAGAGCCTTTTCGCCCTGTCCCTTTCCAATATAGTTCTGTCTCCTGCTGATCCCTGAAACTATGATTTCTCCAGGTTATCCAGGCACCCCTGGATAACTTAGAGAAATTGGGGCTTCACCTGAAGTCTAGAAATGTCAAGTGAAAGCCAAGAGACACCAGGTCAGGTGGCTGTCCTAGGTGTCAACAATGGTCTGTCTGTTACATGTTTCTGTTGTTGTGACTTGCGCAGCCCAAATCTTTATTTACTCCATTTTTTGAAACTGAGAGATCAGAAATGGAGTGGTCACTTTGGGAGAATTGAACAGCCATGGTTGATTTAGGGCCCTTGTTGCTAATATTTTTTCTGTGTGAGTTCATTCATATACCTAAGAATTATTTGGTATCACCAACATAGTTTCCATTGGGAGATTTACTGCATTGAAACCAAACAATAATTATGTAAATGAATGCACACACACAGAAAAAGGACTAGGGACAGCAACCCGGAATCACCTCTAGCTGTTCACTTGTCCCAGAGTGACCACTCCATTTGTGACTCTCAGTCCTTGTCCTGGAAGGGAACTTGTAAAACATCTTAAAAAGATGAGAACTAAAATCTAAAGATGGGAACTAACATTTATAACTCTACTGGATACTAAAAAAAATAGACCAAGTAAAGATTTGGGCTTCATAAGCCACTATAGAAATGTGTAAGAAAGAAGTATCCTGCTGTTGACAGTTTACTCTGTTTTACTTTCTGTATTTAAATATTTTGAATGGCTAATGACTTTCACCCCAACAACCTTTCCCCCCTAACAGCCCCCTCCCTAGTGACCTAGTATATATTGAGGACAGTTTCACACCTGCATGAACAGGTCATTAGAGGGTTGGGAGATGAGACCCGTATACAAATCAGATGCATCTTTGATCAGGTGTGAATGCCCCGAGGTGGGCGATTGAAGCTTGTATGCGTATTTACAAAGGTGATTGACCAAGCTACAAAATTCATCTCTGCCAGTCATTCTGGTAAATATGCATAAAAGCTTCAATCACCCACCTTAGGACATTCACACCTGATCAAAGACGGGCCTGATTTTTACGTGTGTCCCCTCTCCCGGCCATCTAATGACCTGTTTCCACAGGTGTGAAAGCAGCCTAAGTCTGCTTTGTTCCATCTGTAGTTCTGACTCGTCCCATACCCAAGGAAGTGCCATGAGAGGCACAAAATCTTACATACTCTGCAACAGAAGTTGGTCCAATAAAAATAAATAGTCTCCATATCCTCTTCCTAAGCACTCTCCCCCTCCAACCCCATCCCCTTATTCCCCGTCTCTGCCACTGTCAGGTTCTGAGTCTGCTGGGGGGAGCACAAGTTTGTTCTTCTGGGGATGGGGGTGGGGGACAGGCCCCAGACTATTCCCCTCTGGTTGCATCCCAGAGGAGTGGAGATGAGCTTATAGACTCAGCTTCTCCCTTCATAGAGATGGGACTTTGGAGCAGGCCATACCATCCAGAGAAAGAGCATACTCTTTCTCTGGATGGTATGGCCTGCTCCAAAGTCCCATCTCATTTCCTCATGTGCACTAGAAACTGACGGAGGAATTAGGAAAGAGGGAAGACAAGAGAACTAGGCTCATCAGGGAAAACCTAAAATATTCTACTTCTTGTATTGAAACTCTGATGTGTGTTTGTTCATTATTTTTGTGATCAAAAACCCTGTCAATTCCAATCTGTATTAGGCTCTTCAATATCCTGCTGCATAGATGTGGTATGCTAAATCTCGCCCCACATGCCACAATCTGTTTAACTCCTTGGCACCATCCATTTTATATCCATTGCCAACAATCTGAATTGCACTGGCAGTACCAACTCCCAGTTTGAAATAATTAACTCTTGTGAAAGGGATGTTAAAATAAAATACAAATGAAATCAAGGGTAACACTTCTACACAATAGTGAATTTCATCCCTTTCAGAATAAGTAAATTATTTTTTTTAAAGGATTTATTTTCAGCTCATCCATACACTGTAGAAGCCATGCATGAATGCAAAAGCACTGATTGTCACTACAGAAAGAAGCAAGGACACATTTTGTGGGGTTAAAATTGCCACATTGGCACATTCTTTATTAACTATCAAAAAACAGTCTGGAAGGGTGCTTCCCCAGGAAGCAGAAGTCCAGTGGAAATTGTGAGCCCAAGGTTCAACCTTCCCAGTGCAAAGTCCCCTGATGTCTTCACCTACACCCATTTTGCCCCAAGATGCCCGACTTGGGAGGATGGGCGATGGATTTGGTTCCTATTGAGGTCCCCAAGCAAGCCCTCACAAGCAGGGAAGCAGACACACCACGCCTCTCTTGGAACTGCGCCTGTCCTGCAGGTTGAACGGTTGAGCCCCTTAGAAGGGTTGAGCACTGGGCTTCCCCTTTCCCAGCGCTGTCCCCCAACCCCATCTCATAAGCAGACATCTCCGGATTCGTGTCATCCTTTCAAAAACTTTCAACTATCCACCGGACCATCGTCACTAGAAACTGCCAGCTTAGTTTGGCTGGTTCTCCCACACCCTAGAGTGATAACTTAAGACTGGATATGATTTTATTTTCAGATTTCCCAAGTACAACTAAACCCATTAGATACTGCTACCCTTGTTATCGGTAACTACACTTCACCACTCGCGGAGGGAGGGACAAACCTCTCTAACGTAAGACCTGAACATGCTAGATCTCCACCTTCCCAACTTCTGAATCTGAGTCACTAAAACCTAGTGAAGACGCCGTGTTAGCTGCACCAATTTGGAAAGAGTGAGATCCAAACTCTACTGGTGGGAGATTAAGGTGACTTAAGCATTTCCACAATACTGCTATAAATTGGTAGCAGGTAAAAAAGCACCATCAGCATATGTGAACAGTGGCCCCTGGCAGCCTGGGCGTATGGTTAAATATGATCTCATTGTCCACACCAAGCAAAGCTTAGGGTCCCCTGTCATGTGCAACACCACCGTCCTCCTCTTTCCCCCTCTGGTCTGTCTTGGAGAACCTGATGCACAGCTGGAGGTCCTTCCATTTAAAGGTTACGTCCCCAAGCTCTAGAGCCCACATTGCACAATCAACTTGGGAGCCCGGGTCTAGTTCACCTACCCTCAGAGTCCCAGAAAAGGTGACCTCAAAATGCTGTCCCAAACAGTGTGACCTCGAAATTGTCCAGGCACATCACCCTGAGAGCACCCACCAATTTCCTTAACAAGGTGGGGGTGATAAAGCCCTTTTGTCTACCCTTCCCCCCCTCCTGGGCCAGCTATCAACCACCCTTAGAAGGGAAAAACCCTGGTCTGGGGGGTCATGTAGCCAACTTGCTGGCTATTGTATTTGGTGCCAGCCCCTCATGGTGGAGCATGAGCCCAAACTGCAACATCTGGGACTCAGGGATCGGGAATCCCAAATGCCAGCCCCTCTGGGCCCTCAAGCTCTGGAATTGGAGGAATGCCTGCTTATATTCTGCTTTAGTCCATGGGGCCAAGGAGCCCTGAACCGTGTCAAAAAAAACTCCACTATCCAAGACCCCACAGCTCCTCTGGCATCACTTCAGGTGTCGGGTTGGCTCCAGGCATCAAGAGATGGAAACAGTCCATCTGGAAACAATAAAAGGCATTGGTTGTGCCACTGTTAATATCTGGAATGTGCTGGGCCACTTGTGTCCTAACTAATCCCATTTTTGAGGGGTTGGGGGGGAGATTAGGACAACAGGGAGATGGCAACATGAATTACTGCCATGTTATCACACCAGATATTTTGCCTTGTTTGCAAATTCTTCAGCCCAGAGGCAAATGGCTACCAAGATGGGAGAAAATTCCAAGAAAGTCAAAACCTTGGTGAATCCTTCATCCCTCCAATCTGGTGGTCAGCCTTGGGAACACCGCCGCCCCCGGAAAAAGACCCCAAAACCCAGACCCCTGGCCACATCAGATTGTCCCTGCAGCTCAGCCTCCAAGAACAGCCTTTCTCTCCAAGAACTAACCCCATTGTAGACCTCTAGGAAAGTGTCCCAGGTACCTAAATCCTCCCTTATCTCCCTGGTTACCCTGACGTGGTTACGTGGCTGGAGGTAACCAGACACGCAGGCATATAACCTTGATAAAAAATTTAGTCGGGGGGTTACCATTTGGCAAGTAAAGTTCAGAGCCTCCTCAGCAGATACTGGAGCTGCCAGACCATTACCTTGTGGGCCTGCATGTAAACCCAAATCCACTCTCTCAGACTATTTAGTTTGACAGTTGGCAGGTAGAAGAGAAAATGCACAGCATCCAATTCAATTCCTAGATACTACGGATGTGGCAGGGCCTTCCATTTTTTTCCAGTGCGAGTGGTACGCCCAGGTTGTTGGCCAGCTCCTGAAAGGTACTTATCAGTGCTGTACACTTGGACATGCCTGCCCTCTCTCTGAAGAGGAAGTCATTAAATAATGCGTGACTTGCTGTTTCCCCATACTCTGGCAGACCACCCATTTGAGCACCACACTGAACTTCTCGAAAGCTGCACACAAGATCGAACAGCCTATGGGCATGGCTTTGTCAAAGTAAAACTGACCCTGGAACTTGAAGTCCAAGAGCCATAATCATCTGGGTGGACTGGGAGCAGCTGAAATGCCAACTTTATGTCACCTTTTCTCAGACGTTGCCCCCTTGCCACACCCCCACACCAGTTTGACTGCTGAGGTCAGGGTATCCTGCAGCACCCACTAGAGGGCATCATGCCATACTGACATTGGCACCCTTCCCCAGGCTTTGGGTGCCAGAGGAAGAGGGGGATACTTCTTGCTGGGCCTGAGCCAAATTGCTTGTTCTTGCTTCTGTATTGTTTATAATTGAAGCAGTTGGATGCTGCGTGCGATCCTGCACAATGGGTGCATATGTGCTTTTAAAAGAGCCCCAGATCTTTTACTACATAAGGAACAAAAACACTTTCCAACATTGCTGAAGTCCCAACATGCTGCTCCACCAGCACTGCCTCTATGCCTGTCAGGCCCTGAAGCCTAGCGTGTTACTTCCCCCACCCCCACCTTTTGCCAATACATGCCTGCTTTCTGCCGCTCCAGGAATTGCTCATGTACTCGAGTCAAAGGTCTGGTGCATGGATGTCCCAGCGTAAACCTGGCTGCCTAAACCATAAACCATTCTGCCTAAATGCCTCTTCGTATTGGAGCCAGGTCCCCAGGTTCCCCAAGTTGTAAGCCCTTCCAAGTCCTCACAATGTCACCATATTTATCCAACTCAGACCCCCTCTCAGTAAAAGCCTACAGCATGACCCCTTGGAATATTATATAGACAACTGTCCAGTTGGCCCAATTGCAGTCAGTTTGGGGGCACTTAAATCTCTCACTCTCCTTTTTGTCCCCTTTGCCGCTGAGGTTGAGGGACAATGAATAGGAGGCCCTCCTATTCAGTGATCTCCCAACCCCAGAGAAAAAGCCCCGGAAAGTGACAAAAATGATGGTAACATGGTGGAAGCACAGAATCACCGGAATCTAACTGACTGACTGAAACCGACTGACACTTGCAAGCATTCCCAAAAGGTTAGTATTTCCCTTCAATATAGAAAACACTTACTATCATCTCAGCCCTACTAGCAGCATCTGCTGTTGCAAAATGCTGGCCCTCTCCATACCCGTGCACTGGGACTCCCACATTCACAGTGCATGGATTCCTCTGTTGATGGCAGAGGAGGCAGGAAAGAGTGCCCTCCTTTCCCCCCATGCACCAGCCAGGAAACCCAGGCAACACCATCCCAGAAAAGTCTCTGCAGATCAGACTGCCCTAAGGGAGATGTGGGGGATGCGCATTGTCCATCTACCCATTGCATGCCCTCAGTTGCCATCAGGATGAATGGCCCTCAATCGCCATCAGAATGAATTGACTCACCATGAGTTAATTCATTCCCTCAATCATCCCATTCAGAATTGGGTGCCACTGGCTGCTGCACCCTCTATATCAGCCCCTCCATTTTCCTCCTGAATGCATCCAGTTGCTTCAGGATGGGTGCCAATCTCTGTTTCGGTCCTAGCTCGCTTACCCTCCATGGACATTGTGGTTTGTGAGCCCGTTGCTGTAATGTGAAGAAGGCAAACAACAATGCCCCCCCCCCCCACGCCTGGGCAGATTAGATGCCTCTCCTCCCTACTTCCACTTCCTCCCTGGGGGACCCGATGTAATTCTGGAGGGATAGAGTGGGGGTAGGATTGACACTGAGGGAGACATCAAGAGAACCTACCTCCAGCCGGGTCATCCTGTGCTCCCAGCTCTACATCCTGTTGCAGATGGACAGCAGGATTGCCTCCAGATCCCTCTTGAAGGCTGGGGGTGGCTGCCACTTGCCCCCTTTCTGCCCTCTGGCCCACAACTTATCGGCATGGTGGCTTGATGCCCCATATAGAAGCTGTGCTTTCCCTCCCTCTCTGCCTCAAAGCTGGGGTGCAGCGGGGAGGAAGCTCCGGGGCCTTAAGCCTGTTCAGCATCCATACCAGGGCAAAGGAGAGGGCACAAAGCCCCGGAGATTCAGTTGGCCTGCTGGAGCCGCCCATGAGGGGGAAGGGCACAGCCTGCCCTGGATTTTCTCTATGCATGGAGCTCCTTTGAATTTCCAAACATGGCTTCCTGACAGTCAGCCATTCCGGCAGTACAGGGAGATGGGCAAGGGAGCGCTTTCAGCCCATTTCCCAAGGGAACCTCCTGACTGCTGCCACTTTCTCTGCACACTGGGGCCCTTTTAAAAGTCAAGAGTAACCCCTCCTTCACTGCCAGTCAGCTTCTCAGTGGTGGAAGAGGATGGGGGTAGGCGTGTGGGCCCCCACTGTGCCCCACTCACCACTTCTGATCACCACTCTGCTGCAACTCTCCCCTCTGCCTCTCAGCTGTTCGGTGGAGGAAGGAGCATGGCCAGTCCACAGCTGCTGCCAAAGGTGCCCCCTGTTTGGTGGGATCCTCTGGACACAATGCTGGGCCAACCATGGGATCCAAAATGGAACCAGGAAAGTCTTGAAAGGCAAGACTTTATTTATGCATCACCAGCAGGGGGTTGCTAAGCAGCCAGCCGGGTGCACAGCTCCTCTTATTGTTCCTGCAGCCCTCCCCCCCATTTCTTCTTCACCGGGGGGGGCTCTTCAAGGGGGGGCGGGCTTGTTGGCAGAGAGACAAGGACCCTCCTCCCCAAGCTATGAATCTTTGCAAACAAAAATAGTTTCAAATGGATGAGGAAATGAATTCTGAAAATTTTGTACTTTTCACTCTCAGTAGGTGTTTTTAACCTGCTGTTATGACAACTCTAATCTTCTTTCAATTGAATTTGACTTAAAGTGATTGTGTTTAGTCCTAGTATTTGAAGCCTTAAACTGTATCAATCATTTGAAATCAGCTTCAGATTATATTTTGTGAAATTCAGGTTTCCTGTATGTGAACATGTAAAATAAATAGAGGAATCATGTCTGCTCTTACACCACTTGAACAGTTCATTTTCATTGGTTTGCATCTTTGCAAATGAGAGCAGAATCTGGTTCATAACCCTGTGCAGAGTGTCGCTACACTAAATCGGATTTCTTTACGTGAGATATCATATCTCACTGAATTGTGGGGTATGATATATCATGTAAATTGTCCACACTTCTAGAGCCAGGGTGAAGTCCTCACCCATTGAAATCAGTGGGAGTTTAACCATTGACTTCTTTAGATTCAGAGTCATACGCTTAGTGTTGACTAAGTACATGGTAATTGCCATGCAGCTTTAAGTGATACTGTTAGTTTAGTAATTTACTATAGAATTACACTCTATGCATGGTTATTTCAATCTTTGTAACCAGGTTAAATGCCAATTGCATCTTTACCTAACCGTGACCAGTTGCACAGTAATCTGCAAGAGCAGGCAGTCACTGAGTATTTCTATTAAAGAGTAGTTGAATATTTGTACCCATTAGCTTAGAATGTGGTTCTGAAATTCTGTCAATTATTTAGCAAAACACCAGCCCTTCCTTTTAAAAATTTCACCTGGAAGCCGACCTTTTTCGTAGCCCTTACTAGAAATTAGCTGACTAAGGCCCCACCTATAATAATAAAACAGTCTCCCTTACACTAGTTAGAATTCTACCATGAATAAGGGACTAATTCTGCTTTCTACAGATAAAGTTGCGGCATAGCCAGTGACTGTTGATGTTCTAGGAAAAGACGTATATGGTGTTAATACACGGGAAAAGTGCCCCCAGAGCTCGTCCTCAGAATCGTTCTGTGCCCCCCTCCACCCCCAGCCACTCGTAGACTCCAAAAGGAACCCGTCAGCTGGGCAGGTGTTCCTCCCTGTCACAGTCCGCCTGCACGTTGTACCCCTCTACACCATAGAGTTGCAAGCGCTCACCCGATGGTGCCTGCAACTCCATAGTGCTGGACGCACACGCGCTCCCCAACAGACAGGGGTACGGGGTGACCCCTTGTGTGCCCCACGCCTGCCCAACACACAGGAGTTGGCCCTGGGGTAGTGCCTTGCCCAGCATTTCCCCGAATTTGCCCACACAGCAGGCTGCCCATTCCTGGTGATGACACCATGTGAAGAAGTCCCAGGGTGAACATCTGGCGGCCACAGGATACACGAGCAGGTAAATCTGGAGCTAATAGGGACAAACGTGGGGCAACATCCCTTTTGTTAACACCCATAGTCTGATTGATCACAAGGCACAAAACTGATTGGACTGTAATGATCACATTTTCAAAAGTGTCTAAATTTAGAAACATAAATCATTAAGCTGCTGTTGAAATCCAATTCTAACTATCCATTTTTATAACGTAAAAATATTCACTAAATTTATGTATTCAGTCTCCTGGCTATATTTTGACAGACAAAACCAGAAGAGTCACATTTGTATGCCTTTTCAAAAACAAACAAACAAAATAATGATTAACACTGCGTAAAAAACCCATATTTTTCTTTTTCATCTTCTGTAACAGTGAGCATGCTCATCACATATTTTTTCCTTTGTCTTTTTACTTTTATATTTTTCATTTCTATTTTACATAGCTACTGAACAGTCTACAATCCCCAGGCCAATTTTATTCAGTTCCATTGGTGTGACTCTAGAAAAACTCTGTTGAGAGAAGACTCGTGGGTTAGCTTTTTGAAGTGATTTTAAATTGCATTGCTCCCTGTATAAACAGGAAATCTCATTTCAGGTTTCTCATTTTTAAGAAAAGTTATTCTTATAAAACATTGTCATTCACATCCATTCTGTTGCAGGCATTTTAGCTTTCTTTGTTTTTGTCATACACTTGCAGGAGGAAAAGTTTCTCTCAATAAGGCAAATTATCCCAAACAGGTTGAACCTGAGTGTATTGTATTTTAACTTTCATATTATTTAATTTTTTGTTTTACTTTGTTAATATTTTATTGGAAACACAAATGATACTTCAGTTCCTCTAATTACTACAATATAGGGTATTCTCTCTATACATAACTTCTCATTGCTTGTCAAAGCAAAATAATGTTATGAAAGAAAATATATCCTATATTTTAATCTATTGTAAATCTTTCTTGCATTCTTTTATATTGCTTTCTTCTTTATCCTGTTCAGTTCTACCCTGATCTGATTTTTTTTTCCTTTTGACATTTCTTCATTCCCTAGATTACTGCTTCTAAACTTCATCTCCTAGACTGGTTTCTCTGCTTGCTGTAAACATAGTTCGGGGATGCTATAATACCCTTGGGTCATACGTTAATTTACTATAAAACTGAACAATTTAGATTTTTCCTCTATGTTCTACCTTCTCTCGCTACATTTCATATGATTTCCCCTAAGACTACTTGCATTCTTCCTGGAATCTAAAACTCAATGGCCCTTAGTCTTCTCTCTCTGATACAGGTAAACATCTGTATATTGGTTTACACCAATAACAACTCCATTGATTTTAGTGAGGTTATTTCTGATATGCTCCAGCGTAGGATAATGACTAGTGTCTTTAGTTTCTCTTTTGGATGTTGGGAAGTTTGGAGGCTTTGCAATTATTAATTATTATTATAAGCATTTATATAGCACCAGCGATGTACCTGGCGTTTTACAAAAAACAAGATAGACACAGTCCCTGCCCGAGAGCTTCTGAACAAAGATGACGGTTTTAAATTCAGACACACCTATTCTTTCTGTTGCTTCTTCATTGCTTATTGAAATCTTCCATTAGTATTTTTTTGTTTTCAACACAACCATTTTGATTTATGGTTATCACTTCCTTTTGTTCTTCCTGATATATGGAAGGGAAGAGGATATTGGTCCTGTTTCTCCCTTGACAAAATAAAAAAAAAAAGTCCTTAGTAAGAGTAGTTCAAGTTTTGCAGTAGGAAGAAATGATACCACGGTGAGGAACTCCAGTATATACTCCCATAATGCCATAAATCTGGTTTCAGTTTACACTGGTGTGAATCTGGATTGAATTTTTTCAAGAGAAAGGGACAATACAGTATCTTTGATTTAGAGAATGTGATTTTAAATTAATTTGAATTCACTTAAATTCAAACTGCATTATACATATAAAATAATGTATTGGTGCCTTTTCTTATATGTTTCTACAGTAGCTTTTGTAGCCCCAGGTACTTACCTGCTACTGATTAGAGAGTAAATTTCTTTCTCAGTTACACCAATGTAGGGCAACATTTGCCATTCCAGCATGGAAATCCAGAGCCATTCTCCAGAAGTCAATAAGACTTGTTCTGTGCTCATACTAATTGAAGGAAATCTTGACTTCACTGAAGTCAGTGGCACATCTTCAGTATGGACAGAACTTTATTCCTTGACTCAAGCGACTCAGATATACACTGATGTGTAAATCCATAGGTCCATTATGTTAAAAAATCTCTGGTTCATTGTTGATATGAAGGTTGTGAACGTGCGGGATACAAATTGTTGAATAAATAAATAAATATTAGTTCTGAGAGGGGTTATGTTAGAAGTTTTATACAATTGTGAATGGTGTAGAACAATTATTTAATTTTATTTATTTATTTATTTCGAGCCATTTTTAGCTCATTCCCTCCAGCTCACAACAGCAGTTTGGGGCAGCTCACAACAAAAGTCAAAAATATAAAACAATTCAATAATTACAATCAAATACATAAAATATATATAAAAAATCATTAACAAAGCAGAACCAAGCCCCCACCCCATCCCACCCTACCCATCTCCCTCCCTAAAAGTCTGGTGGAACAGCCAGGTCTTACACTGTCTTTGGAAAGAGGGGAGGTCTGGGGCCAGGCGGGCCTCCATCAGGAGGGAATTCCACAGCCTAGGAGCAGCCACTGAGAACGCCCTCCCCATCATCGCCACCCAGGAAACCCGGGGGACTTGAAGTCGGAGGTGCTGTTATTTACTCTCTCAGATAATACTAGAACTGGGGGACACTCCATGAAACTAACTGGCAGCAGATTTAAAACAAACAAAAGAAAGTACATTTTCACTCCACACGATTAACTTGTGGAACTTGTTGACAGAGAATGTTGTTAAGGCTGGTAACATAGCTTGGTTTAGGAACTGGGTAAGTTCTTTGAGGATAGGTCCATAAATGTCTATTAGTCAAATAAGTTGGGGGATGCAGCCTCTGACCGTTGGGAGAGATTAGCAGGGAATAGATTGCTCCATTATAACCTCTTGGATACTTCAAAGTGACTGTGAGTGGCCACTGTTGGAGAAAGGATGCTGGACTTGATGGACCATTAGCCTGATCCAATATGGTGATACTTACATAGTTAAAACTCTTCTTTGCATCTTTATGTGAAGGAGTACTCCATTTTCTTGCACAGACTTTTGTCCTTCTCTGACCTCACATGGCTGAGCCTATGTGATCCCTAGAAACTAGTACACTCTTCCCTGTCCTTGTACTTTCCTCTCCCTACCCCACTGCTGTGTCTGCCTGTTTGTTTCTCCTTTCTTGGGGAAAATCTCTCCACTGCCCCCCTCTCATTACAATCCTGAATCGGCAAGGATAATTAAGTATCATCAATGAGGCCTCAGTCCTGCCATTTTGAACAGTGTAAAATGATTTTCAGTGAATGTATTTTTAAGTATTTGATTCAAATGTGTATGTAATTTGTGTGAATAAAAAGAGAATAAATGTCGAAAAGTAAGCAAATGTGCAACTTTACCATGTCAAGAACAGAGTAACATACAAACCAAAGCCCACCTTTTAGGTCAGTATAATTGAAAATGTCAAAACCAGCAGTAATTGAGGATTTTTATCAGTGGCCTAGCCCCTGACCTTCCCTTCTCTGACAAATATCAAAAGACAGTGACCAAAGCAACATAAATTCATTTATTTTATTTTATTTTTAAAAAAAAGAAAAATAGCCTTAAAAAGCTGCTAAAATGATTGTTGCTAAATGTAAAGTCACACCAAATCGTATTCTTTATTGGGACAATAAACAGACACTGAAATCTATTCACAAGGCTTCTCTTATCCTCTCACGTGTTAATAAACAAGTACTGAATGGAAGCCAATAGTGAAAAAATGTGCATTTCTGATAGTGAATTCTGTAATGATGCACATTTTCTACTAAGTAATTATGGCCAATGTTTGTGGCCAATGAAGAGTAACTGTCTTCAGATCAAAGGGTTCCCAGACCTTCAACATTATTTAGAATGTGTTGTGATGACTAGCCCTCTTTAATTACTTCATGGCTATACGTTTCCACTTCATGACATTTTCTGAACAGAAACATATAACCTAAAACAAGGACCATTTGCCGGGTTCCTTTTCCTTTTATAAACCATACTGTGTACATTTGACCTTACTTATGGCTTTCTTTAAAAGCAATGGACAAGTCCTTGCTCTTTTTTTTTTATCACGGTTGATTCCAACTGAGATCAAAAGGCAAACCTCTAATATTTTACTGAAGAGGTTTGCTTTCACTTGACTGTGTAAGTTGTAATAATTGCTTCTTTTCAGCTTCCTGAATTTCTGGCCTAACGGGTTACATTACCCACAGGCAGGTAGCCATATCCAGACTCTGATGGGATCCCAAAGTCTACAACATCGGAGCAGAGAACAGCAGTATGAAGGAAACATGAATAAAGTGACGGTCCAGCAGTTTCAGCCACCACTGCCTATTCAGATTCCTTCTTCCCAGAGTACTCGGACACCTCAGGCAGGGCGATGCTTAATCCAAACAAAAGGGCAGAGGAGTACGGATGGCTATCAGGAGCAGGTGAGCTAGTATGTTTGTCAAACAGCATGCTGATGGCAGAAATAGATTCCACCTCCTCCCTCTCCTATTATGAAGCAACAAAAGCACCTGTAGGAAACAGACTGTATGAAAATGTAATTCCTAAATGGCAAATGTAATTCCCAAAGTCCATGAAAGATTTCCAGTCTGCAAGCGTTTTCATACAAGTTAATGCATAAGTGTATGCAGAGATAAGTAGATTATCGGTGCCAGTAACTGTATACAAAAGCCGAGCAATGTGAGTAATTAATCTCCTTTATTAAAGAGGAAGTAAAATCTTCAGCTCAGTTTTTTGTTTTAAAAATAATATCTTCTTTTCTGTTATCAATTCCTTGCTCTCATTCTGGATTTTTTCAAAGTATTTTGGTTTGTTTTTTGGAGATAGGTTATTTTACAGAAAATGTATTTATACAATACTGACAAACTACATGAAAGTAGATTATATTACTGATCATGTCATTTTGTCTAAAGTGTTTACTGAAATGTCTCAGGGGCATTAATCAATTCCACTTTGTTCATCTACAAGTTTGTTTCACTTGGGAAATGTGTGTGTAGTTCTCCTCCTGTCCACTGTCCAACTGGGAACTTTGTTAACCTAAAAAGTCTTCTTACAAATAAATAACTGATGTGTACTTTATAGCATATATGATCTACTTTGTTATCAGGAAACTAAATAATGCTGGTGCTTCAGCTATATGTGTATGTCATAAATGTACCCAAATTATTCTGGACACTTAAACAGATTTGTATATACAGTTTTGTTTCTGAAAGAGCTGCATAAAAACACAAAGTAAGGCTTTCACTATCTATGGATAAAAATAATTGAATATTTACGATGGAAGCAAATTTTACTTTACTCCCATAAAGGTCTTTCCACTGGCTTAAATTATTTTATAGGATCTTTTTCAATCTAAAAAAATTAATATGAAGAGCATATTTCCTCATTTATATCTCTTGTACACGTTCATGATGCTTTTACCAAGCTCCCCTGGGAATTTAGAAGAAAATTCCTAATGTTCCAACTAAGGCCGTTTTCACACGGAGGCCCGCCCCCCCCCCCTCTTTTGCACACGTGTGTGTGGAGGATCGGTGGGCACCCGTGGGAACACGGTGGGCAGTGGGTGGGAATGCGTGCGCGCTCCACCCATTACTCACGTACGAAACAACAAGCACCAATACCCGATGCTCCATGGGTGGAGGTCGGTGGGGAATGCAACCCCATCCACCGCGCCACCCACCCACCCCCACCCCACGCACCCACACCCATTAGAAAAGGGCCTACATGAGGTATTCATGAATTTGAATTGGAGAATACATTAATCTTATATTCTTGGCCGCTTCTTCTCTCAGATAAAGAAATGCTCAATTTAGTTATTTCTAACTGAATACAATGTAATGTTTGTTTACAAACTGTTCTTATAGGATTAAGGATTTTAAAAATAATTTTAAAAATCACATCCCTGGTTTCAGGGATTTGCATCCTGATGTGTATATTCTGCTGCAAGCTGAAACCTGTTTATGAAGTTTCAGCCCGTCAGAGTGGAGATTTTTAATTTACATTCTTTTTTTTCTTTTTTTTAAGCTTTAGGTTTAAAATGTTTCTTGTACTCCTATAAATCAAATATGGTACCCTAAAGCAGCACTTTGTTTAAAGCCATATAAAAGTCAATAAAGAGGAAAATTAATCAGAGAGTATTTCAAAAAAATAATGAGGGAATTAGCAAAGGAAAAGATGTACATATGAGGATGCTTTTGGATCCCTGTTTGCTCCTGGAATCTCAGACAGTATCACTGCTGTTCACCTGCTGCACTGGCTTTCTGTTACCTTTGGTGTGCATTTCGTTTATAAAGCTTTACCGTGGCTTGGGCTCTAAATATGAGAGAACTTCTCCCTTTGATGATTCAACATAATGGCCATTTTTGCATGGATGTCCCCCCCCCCAATCCCGCCACTGGGTGCGCGGGTGGGTGTGCAGTGAGGGGGGGTCCGTGCACACACTGCGATGGTGGGGGGGGGTGCGCCCATGGAAACACCATGAGTGAAGGGTGCATGCGTGCCCCCGGCACACACCCATCTTCACCCATCACCCACCCACAGAGCCATCCGACAAAACGGAGGAAGCTCCGTGGATGGAGATGGGTGTGCGCCTGTGGGAAAGGGAGCACACCCACCCACTGCCGGCGCACACCCATCCCCCCACCCAGCAGCGCCATATGGAAATGGCGAATGACTGAGGTCACTGGGGATAATAAATCTAAAAGTTCTTCCCATTAACCATTCAGTTATGCAATGCTGCAGCCGACAGATGTTCCCATTCTACAACCTATCCAGTGTGTGTTCCCAGGCCCATGACAGTCCCTAGGGATTCTGTCCTTTCTCTGCTGGCTTCCCATATAGCCACCAGACTGTCCCACAAACAGTTACTGGCTGGGTGGCAGCAGAGAGGGGTGAGTAGAGGGGTGAGTTTAGGCAAAGGTTAGGTGAGAGGAGGAGGGGGAAGGTGTGTACCAGTGTTGTTGGCCAGGTGTGGAGAGTGGGCCAAGCAAGGGTGTAAGGGGAGTTGGCAGGAGGAATGAATGGAGCCTTGGAGGCATGTGTACGAGTGGAGCATATGTATATGGAGTGTGTGTATGTATGTAAGTAGAGTTACAAGTGTATGTGAGTGGAGAACTGTGTTGCGGGGGGTATACGTTGGAGACGGAGTGTGTTTTGAAAAGTGGTCAGGACTGGGAGCCCTAAGGTACAGTTTAACATGGGGCAACACATCCTTAAATTCAGACCTGATCCTGCCTTTGAATTGTAAAGGGCCAATGGTGTGGCACTCTGAGAAGGGGGCCCTGAACTCTGAAATTTACTTCCTGAGGTTGTCCAACAGAACATGAAGTCTTCTGGGCTCAGGGTGTGGTTCACAGCTGGTCAGTTTCTCTCTCTCTCTATATATATATTTTTTATTAAAAAATTATCTGCAGAGATGACGCACCTTGCAATGCATAAGGAAGGAGTCATTAGTTGGTCTTCAAGGATCATTCTATTTTCTGACCCTAAAAAATAGGGTGTATTTGGGTGTGTTCTATTAAACGTGGTGCTTAGGCTGCTGACTGTGTGGAAGACTGCAATTTAGAAATCTAAAACTTTATAAAAACATTGAGGATAAAAAGCTTGAAAGCAGTAAAACAAAAGAAAAACATCAGGTACCCACAGTGCTAGAGAAAGATTGAAATTAAATTACTGAAAAAGCAGAGATAGTTAAGGTTATGGAAAACCTATATATTATGTTATACTGCACACCATTCACAACAAGCAATTCTGAATTCACTTTGAAAGAAACTAAATATTAAAAAGGGCATAAAACATTAAGAAAAAAAAGATATTTTTAGAGAGTGAAGAAATAATGGGTGCAGCCACACGAAATACCCTGGAGAGGCTACCACACCTTGGGCAACCTTAACCTAGTCTGGACAGCTGACCACATGGTGCAGTGCATCATGTGCCTGGCTGCCGCCAGATGTTCCCCCCACCATGTTGTTGGGTGACCAGCTGGCTGCTACACACTGCGACATCTGGAAAAGACCTATGTGTACCATAAATGTACTAATATTCTGGACACTTGGCAGATTTACCCAAGTGAGGTAAGACTGCCCAAGGTGTGGCAGCCCATGTGCCTAGGCTGCTCCTGCCCTACCACATGACAAGCTCCACAGTTGAGCTTTGAGTAGCGGCCACTGTTGTCTGTTGTGCACTGCCACATCATGGCTGGGGGTGGGATTTTGGCTGGCCTGGGGGAAGGAGGCAGCACTGGGCTGGGTGCCTGCTCCTGTGGCTGGTGCTTTGGCCCACCCCATGCTGTAGCAAGAGCTCTGACAGTGGCCCAGCTGCCCCATGGAGGAGGGGGGAGGACGACCATCTACCCAGCTCCCCATACTGGCCTCATAGTGTGGTGGCAGTGCTCATAGTGTGAGATTCTGGCCCTCTTAGCTCATGTGGCTGCACCCAATGTAAAAAATACATTTAAATTGCTGAAATTATATTTGGAGAATATCAAATAAGAACACAGCAAACGACATATTAAATTAGAGAAGAAATTGTCAAAAGCATAAGGATTTTTCTCAAACTTATTAAATAACCTAAACATTTGAACTCCCTTTAATGACAATCATTAGCAGAGTTCTGACATAATGGCAAACACGGAACAGACAGCAGGCCAAGATGGTGATACAGGTGGGCTGGCCACTCCAGGAACCCTGAGGGTGGACATTCAAGATGGGGTCCTGACACTGCTAGTGTCAGTTGGGCCATTAGGTGACCTGGGGGGGTGGGATGGGGTGCTTAGGAAGGATAAAGCCATTGCAGAGAAGCTAAATGAATTGCTTGCTTTGGTCTTCACTGTAGAGGATGTTGGGGAGATCCCATACTGAAATTTTAGGGCCTGGATGGTGGTTCTGGCAGGTCAGACAGGACACCAACCCCTGGAGTCGAGGGTTTGAGACCCAGGGGCCTCACACTTTGAGACCAGGGCCAGTGCAGTGTAGTTTCCCCATATCTTGGGATATGGAGCTCAGAGCATGCTCCCACAGTCCTCAGGAGACGTTGGCCAAAGTGGCAGGAAAATGGTTCCGCTGCTCTCACTCCTGAGAGCGCTTACAAACACGCTGGCAAAAGCCTCAGTACAGGTGTCCAAGAGCCACATGTGGCTTCCAATCTGCCATTTGTTTCTTGAGCAGAGAGAGCCCCAGGCAGAGTGAGCAGAGAGTTTGGCTACTGTGAAGACAGGTGAGCCTGCTCAGTTTTTCCTTTACCATATTGTTGCTTATATTGCCAGTGTTTACTATGGTTAGTATTTGCTAGAGTTATTTAACTCTGAATTAAAAGAGCTGTAAGCATATCTCAGCTAAATACTACCTGGAAGTTGTAGTGTGTGAGGTTGCAGCATGTGAGCTGGGAGTTGTAGAGTCAGTGCAATAATTTTGGGAAATTTTAACTACCCCTGTGCTGACTGGGGTAAAGTCTCCTTGGAATATGTTGCAGCAACCAAGTTCCTAGGCAGTGACACCATAAATGACTGCTTCCTGTAGCAGCTTGTCTTGAAACCCACAAGGGGAGAAGCTATTTTAGATCTTGTTCTAGCTGAAACAGCGGGTCTAGTGGAAGAAGTAACGGTGGCAGAGCCACTTGCTCACGTTATAATTAGGTTCAACATGCTGTTAGGAGAGAAATTACCTTATACGTCCGCGACAAGGGTGTTTAACTTCAAGAAGGGAACTATGCAAAGATGAGGAAGTTAGTTATGGGGAGACTAAAAGGGGAAGTCATCAGGATCAAAGGCCTGCGAGAGGCATGAAAACTATTGAAAACTACTATCTTAGATGCTCAGTTTAAATGCATACTACAAATCAAAAATGGTTTGAAAAAGAGTCTCAAAAAAGGAGAACAAACAAATTCTTACATGGTTGAATGGTAAACATTAAGGAGGCTATCTGAGCCAAAATGTTGTCTTTCAAAAAATGGAAAAGTAGTCCAAATGAGGTAAATAGGAATGAGCATAGATGTTGGCAGAGAAAGTATAAAACCATTNTAATCCAAACAAAAGGGCAGAGGAGTACGGATGGCTATCAGGAGCAGGTGAGCTAGTATGTTTGTCAAACAGCATGCTGATGGCAGAAATAGATTCCACCTCCTCCCTCTCCTATTATGAAGCAACAAAAGCACCTGTAGGAAACAGACTGTATGAAAATGTAATTCCTAAATGGCAAATGTAATTCCCAAAGTCCATGAAAGATTTCCAGTCTGCAAGCGTTTTCATACAAGTTAATGCATAAGTGTATGCAGAGATAAGTAGATTATCAGTGCCAGTAACTGTATACAAAAGCCAAGCAATGTGAGTAATTAATCTCCTTTATTAAAGAGGAAGTAAAATCTTCAGCTCAGTTTTTTGTTTTAAAAATAATATCTTCTTTTCTGTTATCAATTCCTTGCTCTCATTCTGGATTTTTTCAAAGTATTTTGGTTTGTTTTTTGGAGAAAATGTATTTATACAATACTGACAAACTACATGAAAGTAGATTATATTACTGATCATGTCATTTTGTCTAAAGTGTTTACTGAAATGTCTCAGGGGCATTAATCAATTCCACTTTGTTCATCTACAAGTTTGTTTCACTTGGGAAATGTGTGTGTAGTTCTCCTCCTGTCCACTGTCCAACTGGGAACTTTGTTAACCTAAAAAGTCTTCTTACAAATAAATAACTGATGTGTACTTTATAGCATATATGATCTACTTTGTTATCAGGAAACTAAATAATGCTGGTGCTTCAGCTATATGTGTATGTCATAAATGTACCCAAATTATTCTGGACACTTAAACAGATTTGTATATACAGTTTTGTTTCTGAAAGAGCTGCATAAAAACACAAAGTAAGGCTTTCACTATCTATGGATAAAAATAATTGAATATTTACGATGGAAGCAAATTTTACTTTACTCCCATAAAGGTCTTTCCACTGGCTTAAATTATTTTATAGGATCTTTTTCAATCTAAAAAAATTAATATGAAGAGCATATTTCCTCATTTATATCTCTTGTACACGTTCATGATGCTTTTACCAAGCTCCCCTGGGAATTTAGAAGAAAATTCCTAATGTTCCAACTAAGGCCGTTTTCACACGGAGGCCCGCCCCCCCCCCCTCTTTTGCACACGTGTGTGTGGAGGATCGGTGGGCACCCGTGGGAACACGGTGGGCAGTGGGTGGGAATGCGTGCGCGCTCCACCCATTACTCACGTACGAAACAACAAGCACCAATACCCGATGCTCCATGGGTGGAGGTCGGTGGGGAATGCAACCCCATCCACCGCACCACCCACCCACCCCCACCCCACGCACCCACACCCATTAGAAAAGGGCCTACATGAGGTATTCATGAATTTGAATCGGAGAATACATTAATCTTATATTCTTGGCCGCTTCTTCTCTCAGATAAAGAAATGCTCAATTTAGTTATTTCTAACTGAATACAATGTAATGTTTGTTTACAAACTGTTCTTATAGGATTAAGGATTTTAAAAATAATTTTAAAAATCACATCCCTGGTTTCAGGGATTTGCATCCTGATGTGTATATTCTGCTGCAAGCTGAAACCTTTTTATGAAGTTTCAGCCCGTCAGAGTGGAGATTTTTAATTTACATTCTTTTTTTTCTTTTTTTTAAGCTTTAGGTTTAAAATGTTTCTTGTACTCCTATAAATCAAATATGGTACCCTAAAGCAGCACTTTGTTTAAAGCCATATAAAAGTCAATAAAGAGGAAAATTAATCAGAGAGTATTTCAAAAAAATAATGAGGGAATTAGCAAAGGAAAAGATGTACATATGAGGATGCTTTTGGATCCCTGTTTGCTCCTGGAATCTCAGACAGTATCACTGCTGTTCACCTGCTGCACTGGCTTTCTGTTACCTTTGGTGTGCATTTCGTTTATAAAGCTTTATCGTGGCTTGGGCTCTAAATATGAGAGAACTTCTCCCTTTGATGATTCAACATAATGGCCATTTTTGCATGGATGTCCCCCCCCCCAATCCCGCCACTGGGTGCGCGGGTGGGTGTGCAGTGAGGGGGGGTCCGTGCACACACTGCGATGGTGGGGGGGGGTGCGCCCATGGAAACACCATGAGTGAAGGGTGCATGCGTGCCCCCGGCACACACCCATCTTCACCCATCACCCACCCACAGAGCCATCCGACAAAACGGAGGAAGCTCCGTGGATGGAGATGGGTGTGCGCCTGTGGGAAAGGGAGCACACCCACCCACTGCCGGCGCACACCCATCCCCCCACCCAGCAGCGCCATATGGAAATGGCGAATGACTGAGGTCACTGGGGATAATAAATCTAAAAGTTCTTCCCATTAACCATTCAGTTATGCAATGCTGCAGCCGACAGATGTTCCCATTCTACAACCTATCCAGTGTGTGTTCCCAGGCCCATGACAGTCCCTAGGGATTCTGTCCTTTCTCTGCTGGCTTCCCATATAGCCACCAGACTGTCCCACAAACAGTTACTGGCTGGGTGGCAGCAGAGAGGGGTGAGTAGAGGGGTGAGTTTAGGCAAAGGTTAGGTGAGAGGAGGAGGGGGAAGGTGTGTGCCAGTGTTGTTGGCCAGGTGTGGAGAGTGGGCCAAGCAAGGGTGTAAGGGGAGTTGGCAGGAGGAATGAATGGAGCCTTGGAGGCATGTGTACGAGTGGAGCATATGTATATGGAGTGTGTGTATGTATGTAAGTAGAGTTACAAGTGTATGTGAGTGGAGAACTGTGTTGCGGGGGGTATACGTTGGAGACGGAGTGTGTTTTGAAAAGTGGTCAGGACTGGGAGCCCTAAGGTACAGTTTAACATGGGGCAACACATCCTTAAATTCAGACCTGATCCTGCCTTTGAATTGTAAAGGGCCAATGGTGTGGCACTCTGAGAAGGGGGCCCTGAACTCTGAAATTTACTTCCTGAGGTTGTCCAACAGAACATGAAGTCTTCTGGGCTCAGGGTGTGGTTCACAGCTGGTCAGTTTCTCTCTCTATATATATATTTTTTTTTTTTATTTAAAAATTATCTGCAGAGATGACGCACCTTGCAATGCATAAGGAAGGAGTCATTAGTTGGTCTTCAAGGATCATTCTATTTTCTGACCCTAAAAAATAGGGTGTATTTGGGTGTGTTCTATTAAACGTGGTGCTTAGGCTGCTGACTGTGTGGAAGACTGCAATTTAGAAATCTAAAACTTTATAAAAACATTGAGGATAAAAAGCTTGAAAGCAGTAAAACAAAAGAAAAACATCAGGTACCCACAGTGCTAGAGAAAGATTGAAATTAAATTACTGAAAAAGCAGAGATAGTTAAGGTTATGGAAAACCTATATATT
>QEPC01003557.1:1095025-1117938 GCA_003113815.1 Sphenodon punctatus
TAAAAAAAAAGAAAACCATATAAAACCCAATAAAAAACCAAAAAAACATATAAAAATCAAAAAAACACCCATAACAACACTTCCCGAACGGTCGAACGGCCTAACCGAACGGCTTGTTCGGACGACCGAACCGAACAGCCGAACCCGAACTCGGCGAACTAGCCGAACGGACGAACCGAACGCAGCCGAACCGAACGGCGATCTGTTCGCCCATCCCTACTTAAAAATATTGCTTGCCCTTTCTCACAATAAGAAAACAAGGGGACACTCTCTGAAGTTAAATAGCAGCAGATTTAAAATGAACAAAAGGAAGTATTTTTTCAGTCAGCAGATAATATAGTTGTGGAATTCATTGCCAGAGGAGACTGTGAGAGCCATCAGCATAACTAGCTTCAACTGGAAATTCGGTACATTCTTAAAGGATAGAGCCATAAACACCTATGAGTTGGGGCGTAAACCTCTGGCTACTAGTAATTGGGAGCTGGCAGCAAGAGATGGGTCACACTTCCATTACCTGTACATGTATTTCTCTTGAGCTACTGAAGCTGAACACTGTCAGAGACAGGATGCTGGGCTAGATGGACTGCTGGTCCAACCCAGTATGGCACTTCTTATGTTCTTATTTCCCCATGTTTCCTGTGACATGTTCGTGGTCAGTTGCCACACATAATGCTATTGGATAGTAGGAATGGGAAAGCAGATTGAAAAATCAGAATCAGATCAAAATCAGAATCAGATTCAATTGGATTGGATTGGATTGGAATCTAAATCAGAATTGGAATTTTTCTCCATTGACTCCAATGGGAACATTTTCCATTGAAGTCAATGGAAAACCAAACCTATTCATTTCAGTGAATGAACTGAAATGAACTGAACCAAAATGACCCCCCTGTAGTATTGCCAAACGGGGATAGAGGGGGTCAGTAGCCCAAAAGGTGCAGCTAGTCAGCCACCCAGAGCACCACTGAGAAATGGGAGAGAACCAATGCCACAAAGGCCCCGAAACTCGGCGCTACAGACACCAAAAATCAACAGCAATGAGAAAAAGAATGAGAGCCAATGCCAGGGCAGGACATGAAAATCAGTTTTAATATTTTTTGGATGTGAGTGCACCCCATAAAGTAGTATCCTACACAGACCCCAAAACTAGGCAGCCACCAGCAGCCACCAACATCAACAGCAATAATGAGAAGAAGAGGAGAACCAATATTCGATTCCGATAAAAAGTGGGGAAACAGGATGAATCCAATTCCGATTTTCCCATCTGTATTGGATAGCCACTGGCATATGCAATGTCTGCCCCATAGAAGGCAGGAGGTGGAACTTGCCCGTAGCTGCGCCCAGGAGCAGTGGTGGCAATAGTGAGTTCCCCTGAGCATTGACAAGGAGTCCCCCAGAACAGTGGTGGCAACAGAGGCATGGTCAGATCCCAGAGAGCAGAGGCAGGAGCAAAGGCAGTGTGGTGCCACTAATGCTCCTGCTGCCGCCACTCTGGAGAACTCATTACTGATGCTACAGGGGACTCATCACTGCTGCTGCTCCCTCCTCTGAGCTCAGGTCCAGGTAATCCCTAGCACTCCCTCACATGCCTTGTCTGGAGTTGCTGTTACCACACATCGCAGTGGCTACAGGCAAGGATCTGCTCCTCATTATTTGCCCAAAACATTTGTGGGCAAATAAAGAGCAATTAGATGGTAAATACTTAGAAGGGTGAACAGAGTCACATGACTTAGAGTCATGTGAACAGAGATGACTCACTGTGTGTTTGCTATCCAAACCAGTGGGTAGAATTACATCTTGTAACACCCATAACTGAAGACAATGAATATTGCTCTGGGGAGAATTCTCCCCTTCCCCTGCCTAGCTAGGGAGGACCTTTTGTCCCTACTCCCCTTCAGGTGATGGGAGGGGACAGGGACTTGGAGAGAGGCCACTTGGAGGCAGGTGACTATTTTTAAAATTAAACCATTGGTCCGTGCAAAGGGTTAGATGGGAAGGAGCCCTTGCAAGAGGAAGGCTCCTCCCAATATTGTTTAAGGTACAACTATCTTGGGAGGGGCTGAGCTAGTGTAGGGTTGGGAGGTGAGCCAGCACCCACCCATCCACACTCTTGGACTGTCACTTGGGCTCATGTTGGTTGCCAAGTAATTAGGAGCTGCAAATGTTTTGCACTACATAGATTGGCTATGGTAGCCAGAGTGGGGATGGTTTTCCCTTCCCCATAGGGCCTTCATGCATACAGGTGATGGCTGAGCGTTCGAGGGTGTGTTAAAACGGGTTGGTGGAGATAGTAGGAACATGTTGTTACTTATTGCGCCCCTCCCTACCTGTGGTCCAGTGCACATGGCAGGGAATTAGGGGGTCAGAGCAGAATCTATAAATAGAATTTGAGGCATCACCTTATGAGATGAGGGAATAGGGTCAGCTGCTGAAGGCATGGGCAGCTTGTGATTTTGGGGGGTGGCTGGATGGGAGCAGCACTACTTTGCAAGACAGGAATGGTTCTAGGTTGTGTCAGAACCATCTCCCTTTCCTCAGGACTCTTATGAAGGGATCCAGGTGCATCCCCCAGGAATGGTGGTCCTGGGGATGGTAGGCTGGAGCCCAAGAAGGGTGGGAGCCTGGGGTGGTTCCTGTGGGTAATCCTTTCCTGGTGGATCTTGTTGGTTTATACATAGTGCACTGGAATTGGGTTTAAAATTTGTGCTGTCTTGTGTTTCAAAGAAAGAGTTGTGGCCTTTTTAACCCATATCCGTGTCCTGTGCCTCCTTCTATCGGTGCAGGAACAATAACAGTATAAGACCATGTGTGTATAGGAGACCATTTACCCCTACTCCACTGCTACCCCCTATTCCTTTCTCCCTATCTGTCCTCAGATAGGTTTATGCAGTTCCTTATGACATCATCAGTCTCTCTGTCTCTACTGGCTCCTTTCCATCTGCTTTCAAACATGACACCACTGTCTTCCCTATCCTAAAAAGCCCACTCCCACTCTGTCTTGGTCCTTCCCTTTGCTTCCAAAGTCATGGAACAAGTTGCCTACACATGCTGTCTTGACTTCCTCTCTTCCAGTATGTCCCTCATCCCCCTTCAATCTAGCTTCCACTGTCTCCACTCAACCGAGACTGCTCTTGCTAAAATCACAGAATAACCTTCTTTTAGCCAAGTCTTGAGGGTCTCTACTCCATTCTTAGAATCATAAAATCATAGAGTTGGAAGGGACCTCAGAGGTCATCTAGCCCAGCCCCCTGCTCAGCGCAGGAAATCCACAGCTACAGCATCCCTGACAGATGGCCATCCAGCCTCTGTCTGAAAACCTCCAGTGAAGGAGAGCCCACCACCTCCCTACGTAATTTCTTCCACTGTCGAACAGCTCATACTGTTAGGAAGTTCTTCCTAATGTTTAACCAAAATCTGCTTTCTTGTAGTTTGAGCCTATTATTCCTAGTCTTGCCTTCAGGGGCAAGAGAGAACAAGTCTTTGCCATCCTCTCTGTGACCGCCCTTCAGGTAGTGGAAGACCGCCATCATGTCTCCCCTTAACCTTCTCGTCTCAAGGCTAAACATACCCAGCTACTTCAACCTTTCCTCATACGTTGAAGGAGCTGGGTATGTTCAGCCTTGAGGAGAGAAGGCTAAACAGTTCGTGTAGTTCTTTTCCTGCTTGTTCTCTCTGCCACATCTGACACGGTGGACCATGCCCTCCTCCTGGATTCTCTTTGCTCCCTTGGTTAGTAGGACTCCGTTATCGACTGGTTCTCTTCCTAACTCTCAAACAGTTCCTTCATTGTCTCTCTTGCTGACATCTCCTCTGCCTTACTGAGTCCCCACAGCTCTGTCCTGCACCCTCATCTCTTCTCCCTTTATACTTTATCGCTGAGCAAACTCATTGAATCTCATGATTTCCAGTATCACCGGTATACTGACAACACTCAACTCTATCTCTTCACCCCGACACGCAGTCTCTTATCACTGGCTCTCTGACATCTCTGCTTGTCAATTCAAGCTTAATATGGCCAAGACTATGAATTCCTCATCTTCCCCCCCAAAAAAACCTCCCTCACCCTCTTCCTTCTCAATTTCCATTGATGGTGTCACCATCCAGCCTATTCCTCAGGGACATAGCTTGGAGTTCATTTTTGACTCCTCCCTTTCCTTCATAAGTCAGATCCAGACTGTTGCTAAGTCCTATCACTTCTTTCTGCATAATGTTGCTACAATCTGGCCTTCCCCTACTGCTTCCACTGTCAAATTCCTAGTCCATGCTCTAGTCATCTATTGTCTTGACTACTGCAACATCTTTCTTACTAACCTCACCTCCTCTGATGTTGCCCCTTCACTTCCATTCAACACTCCACAGCCAAGGTCATCAACCCCACCCATCACTTTGACAATGTTCAGCCCCTCCTTTCTTTCCTCCACTGGGAGCCTCTACTCAAACACATTCAGCACGAGCGCCTCGTCTTGACCTTCCAAGACTCTTCCTGACCTTACTCCTCCATATCTCATATCACTTGTTTCCTGCCACATTCCTGCTAGGGTGGCCAGATATGCACATTGTATAGAACACTTATGAGAAATACAGGTTTCAGAGCTGCATTGGAACCACTGCAACCCTGCAACCTGTATTTCTCATAAGTGTCCTCTAAAATGTGCATATCTGGCCACCCTAATTCCTGCCCAGGTGCTTTGCTCTTCTTCTGCCACCATTCCTGCCTGCTCACAGCTCCACTGCTCCTTGAAACTTATTTGCCCCTTCTCCACTGCTGTCCCCTTTGTCTGGAACTCCCTTCCTGAATGCATTCACTTTGCTCCTCTCCCTCCCGGTCTTTAAATCCCTCCTGAAAACCTACCTCTTCCATCAGGCTTTCCCTATTTCCTCATCCCCGTGGACTAATCACTGAAGTCCCCTCTTCCATTGTCAGTCAAGGTTCCCCTCTCTCTGTAACTAAGCTAAGCACGTACACCTGCAACTCCTCAATTCATTACTGTGTCCCTGTCTCTTTCTTTGTTTCCTTCTCCATTGTCTCTCCTAGATTGTAAGCCCACTTGGGCAGGAACCCTGTCTGTAATTGGTTACTGTAAAGCGCCAGGTACATTACTTGTGCTATATCAATATTATTGTACAGTGTCGGGTACTTTGCTTGTGCTATATACATAAATATTAGTAATGATAATCAATTTATGTGAGTGTGCATAGTTGAGTACAGTGTTTGCATCAACGTGTTGCTATTGTAGGCTACAAAATGACTTGATGGAAACAGGGGTTATTAGCAGCATTTGAAAAAAGAGAAAAGAAAACTATATGCACCGAAAATAAACATGATTTTGTTTTTATGGCAGCATTAAAACATATTAAAGATAATGGAAAGATCTGATATCTATCTTTATTTAAATAACTTTGTAATGGTATTAGTGTGGTTACGTACTGTACAACATAACCACATAACAGTCAGCACTGATTGTTTATTATAAACCATCATTTAATAGGAAGGCACACAGTCATGGAAGGTTTGCTTTAATGCTGGTATTCGATTATCTTTCTATATTTTTTTAACATAGTTTTGTGTGAGAATAGAAAAGAATCCGGGCCTTGGATTTAGTATCAGTGGTGGAATAAGTGGACAAGGAAATCCATTCAAACCTTCTGACAAGGTAAGGCATGAATTTCTTATTAATGGTCTTTAATATTATCGACCAAACAACACATACATATATAAACTATTATTTCTCTCAAGATCTATTCTAGAGCCTGATCCAACTCCCACTGAAGTTATTGGACAGTGGAGTCCACTGCAATTTGAATCAGGCCTATGAAGAGAACAAATTCTATAGCATTTAAACTGTATCAGTATCACAAGTTAGTGGTAAAGACATTGTTTTAGAGTGCTTACCTTTATTTTAACTTCATCAAACACATCACATCTGTACTTCCTGCAGATTAATAATCTTCAAAAGAACTTGTCATATAGAAGCCTACAGCTTTAAACATGGTGTATTCTATGCAAATATTGATCCCAGTCCTACAAAGGGTTTCAATGGGAGTTGAGAATGTTCCGCAACTTATAGGATAAGTCACATTTATTTCCCTCATTCTATGAAATCAAAGATCCCACATGTAAATTTTACAATTTATGTTTTCTATAAGCTACCACTCATATTAGGAGGCAAAGTCAAATGTTTTGGAAAAGACTCCCGTGAGATGTTGGTAATTTTTATCAATCCTTTATGCTGTTAGTCCTTAAATTCGGAGTGCAAGGAATAATTCATGTATTTATTTATTTATTTATTAAATTTATATCCCTCCCCTCCTGAGAACAGCTCAGGGTGGCTGTATGTTATGCTGTACCCCAATGAGGAGTTGGATTATATAGCAATATAGCACTTAAAATATAATGGTCCCCCTTCCTTGAGGCCAGAAAGTTGTTAATTTCAAGCTTATAACTAGTATAGCTCCAACTTCATGCTTCCTAATGTTTCCTAATTTGGATTATGATATTATAAATTCTGTATTGGTTGTTTTGACATTTGAAATTCTAAAAACTAAATGTCGTCTTAAAAAAATAAAATAACAACAACAAAGAAAATAACCCGTATTTCATCAGGAATGCAGTTAGCTGATTTAATCATTTAATAACTTCATATAACATCATGATAATAATAGTTTAAAAACAATTCACTTGGAAATTTTTTAATTAAAGACCTTTGAATTGTCTATTAAAGAAGTGCTAGATTGTTCATACAATTGCATTTCTGCATGGCTGTTTGTTAAAGTAATTAATTGTTTCAGGAGTTTTTTCAAACCATTGTTCTGGAACCTTTTAGCTTGTTCTTTTTTTTAATAGTGCTTCTACCTTTATTTACATATTTAAAATATGCTAATGGTTTTTGTATGCCTGGAGAAACACACTAATCACAGTTTGGGGATACTGTAATGCGGAGCTGTTGTTCTGTCATTGGTAGTCAGATTAATGTTTAGCTTCTAAACTTTAGAATCAAAAGCATTAACAAGACTATGTGAAACCTTCAGATCAGCGTATAGCAGGCAGCTGCTGGACCAATCTCTTCCATAATGCTTAGCAAGAATCGCCCTTTAAAGTTCTTTGTACAAGCTTATTTGATGCACAGAGACAGGCATTTGGCTTGATAAACGAGCATTTCACTAGGCTCTGAGCCTTGCAGTCATTGGCCATATATGTACATACACATTTGTATATAAAGTTTTTAATACATTATTGCAAGATACAGTAGATGATTGGGGTCAAACCTACAGGGTATATTCAGCAAGGAAGAATATTGGATGACTCCCAGATTATTTTTAAAAATGCACTATGGCTTATTTATAGTTCTGGACTATTCTTCCAGGAATGGGTTAGTCAGTCCTAGTGACTTGCTAATATATTTGTATTTCTAAATTATTGATGCATATTGACTGGCATTCCCCCAGCACACACACACACGGCCCCGTTGTGCATCATCAGGGTTTTTTTCAAAACATGTTGATGTGTGATACCTCTTAGAAACAGGTTTACCATGGTACATGGGTTCATTGCTGATGGTCTTCCAGTTTTAGTACAAATTAACTTCATACAAACCTTTAGCCTAGTTCTTGGTGATAGAATCCTAACCTCTGTTACTTCTGACTTATAGGGTATCTTTGTTACTAGGGTTCAGCCTGATGGGCCAGCATCCAGCCTGCTCCAGCCTGGTGATAAGATCCTTCAGGTAAGTGGAAACTTTATTGAATACAAAATGGATAAGACTTGGGCCATTTTTAAACAAGCATGGCTGGGGAGGGGGGTCCGTGTCTGCTGAGTGGAACAGCCACGGAGCGCCAACTCGGGTGGAGTGCGTGGAGAGGGATTATAACGGGCGGCTCCCTGTGTGGGTACCATGGCAGCCACCACACACTCCCCCTGCAACGGACCCTGGGGGAGGGGGAAGCGGGAAGGGCTGGCCTTTGAAATCAACGTTTCCCAGCAGCGTGGTGGGGAACCTGGGCTCCCCAGCACTCCTGGACAGTTCCTGTGCCTTGCAAAGACTTTTACCCCATTCACAGTGCCTCTGAAAGGCGGACCACTCAGCTGACATGGCTAGCTGCTGCCATCCATACAGGCTGGGGGATGCATGAGCGTCAGCTCCCCCGCACGTCGCACTCCAGCTTTTTCGCCAGTGCTCCATGACTGGTCAAGAGTGGATGCTGTGTGGGTCACGTACCCACTTACACCACCTTAACACAGGCTTTTGGGTGGCTGGTTGATGGGTGGACATGGGTGGTTACATCGTTTAAAAACAGCCATTGAAATGCAAACCCATTTACACAAGTACTATGCACCAGATTCTGCAAGCTTTCTACTGAGCAGCATTTATCACTTCATTTCAGTGGGCCATCTCAGCATGATGATTGCAAAATGTGGCTCTGCGAATGTGCCATTAACATATGGCCTCTGTTCCGCCACTCTGTTACACATTTGTATCGGTTTAACTCCAGAGAAGGCAGGCTATAGTCTCCCCAGTGCTTTTGTTCTGTTCCCCACTGCTTTTTAACTATCATAATTCAATATAATATATGGAGATGAAGTAGTTCAAATGATCATTTTTATTGGGCCAACTTCTGTTGGTGAAAGATATCAATAAAAAAGATCATTTGAACTACTTTGTCTCCATGCCTTAAGTTTGGAACCAACATAGCAACCACTCTCTCTCTCTCTCTCTCTCTAAGATAACTTATAGAAGCCAAATGTTTTGGGAAAGGCACTGAATTGGTTTCCCAGATTAAGAGACACCTCAGATCTCAATCTATAGATGGCAATCCTTAGGGTGTTTTTGTATTTTTCTAGACCGACTCCCACTTTTCATTGTTATTCTGAATTATAATTAATTTAACCATTGATGTTCCCTTTTTGCAAGAATGAGGACAAATCAGTGTGAAAATGGGGCAATTATTATTATTAGACATTTATATAGCGCTGGTCATGTACCTGGTGCTGTACAGAACATAGAATTAGACGCGGTCCCTGCCTGTGGCTTACAATCTAAAAGACAAAGGGGGGGAGACAGGGAGAGGGGACAGTGGGAGAAACAGGGGAGAAGACAAACAAACATTCAAGCGGATGTGAAGTCTCAGGTGCGTATGCTTGGCTTGGTTACAAAGCGGTTGGTAGCAGCAGTCAGCAGAGGAGGGCCGACAGTAAGAGTAAGGGGAAAGACTAGCAGGCATTGGGAAAGGCAACAAGGAAAAGGTGGGTCTTGAGGAGGGATTTGAAGGAGTGGAGGGACGTGTTGTCTCAGTGTACCCTCCCCTTTCCTGCACACCTGAACAATCTGGGCATTCAGAGCAATATGAATTCGAGGGTGTTAATTAACAGAGTAGGATAGTTGCACAAGCAGCATCCACTCTGGGTTTTTACCCCCATATGAAGAAGTTAATGGCATTCTGGCCAATCCTCCATAGCCAGGCTGTATACTTGGCACCCATGTTCACTGTGTTTTTCATCATTACTACCCATGGGGAAAACGCAGTGAGCCCAGGTCCCTGCTTATAGACTGTGGCTCAAGCATTCATAATCATTGTCTCCACTGTCATAGAGGCTATAATAATAAAAGCCATGGGAAGAGAAGTTGCCCAGATTGAACCCTGACTTGGGCAGGGGCTGGGGCCAGCTTTTTCAGGCCCCCTACAAACTTCTCAAACTGCTCAGCTGAGGATAGACTCAAGACAGAGTCTGTAACAGATACTGCCCAGCTGAGGAACTTGAGACAAAGAAATGTGGTGTGGATTCCTTCAGGGGATACCCCCGCAATTTAAAATTAAGGGTACAGCCACACAAGATGCCTACCACAGTTTAGGCAGCCTCTCCCCACATTGGTTACTGTTGCCAAGCAACGTGCTGTAGTTTGTGCCTGATGGCTGCCAGATATTCACCCCACAGTGGGGCACGGTGAGCAGCTGGCAGCTAACTTTAGTTTAAAAGTTTATTATTATGCGTAGCCTTTGGCCATAGCATTTAACATATCAAACATAACCAGACGACCTACACATTAAATAAATATAATTTATCTAAAACACTTTACAGTAAGACACAAGAGTTTAACAACCGGGTGATACATCATCCTAAACTGGTTTAAAAGCCAGAAAATTTTCCCTCTTATGGAATTTGTGGACCAAGAAACATGCAATGCTCCTGGTAATGTTTATGTCAGTACTGTTCAGAAAGTAAGAAACTATAGCCTGCTCAGATCTACCTGGGAGTTTTAGCAGAAAATCTTGCAGAAGTGCATGCCTCAAGCTGTCATATAGGTGGCAGTAAAGGACTATATGTGCTACTGTTTCTACTGCCACTCTATCGAAGGGACATAACCTATTGCAAAAAGGGATTTCAGCTAAATGCCCCTCCAAAACCTGGGAAGACAAAGCGTTAAACCGTGCAGCTAACCGTGCAGCTTCCCTCGTGGCAAAATATTAGCTTGTAAATAATGGGCCAAATGCCCCATATCTGGGGCTACCTGTAAATAGAATGTCATATGGGGAGATGCAGCAATCTTACTCAAATCTAACTGTCTGCCTATATCACATGACCTTGTAATAACGTCCTTGGTCAATGAAGCCAAAGGCTTATGGGCTAGATATTCTTCTGACATGCCCATTTGTAAGAGAGAAGTCTGGATTTCCTTCTTCCAAGGATCCAAAAAGGAATCCGTACCAAGGGTATGTAACAACGCTGGGCAATATGGGTTTAAAAGTCTACACCATAGCCATAAGGCCTGGTTGATGGCTACCTGCTGCCAACCCATTAGCCCACATTCAACCCTCAGTGTTGCATAGGGGGTACCCATTGGTGCGTGTAGAAGTCTCCGAAGGAACCTAGCCTGAATAGGGTTTAATAAATGGGCGTAAAAAGGTGCCCATATCTCAGCCCCATACAAAATGTTAGCCCTAACTTTGGCATTGTGTGTCTGAATTGCTGATTGGACTGCAGCCCTACCAGCCCGTGCAAAAAAAATCTAAATTGCCTGCGGTGTACCTTTAGAGGCTAGAATAATTTGTTGGACATGTGGCTTCCAGCTAAGTGACTGGTGGAACAAGAGACCTAGATAGCGAAAGCTAGACACTTGCTGGAATTTTTGCCCCCTTATTTCCCATTTGTATGTTTTCCTATTGCTTGTGAAAACTATGATTTTGGATTTCAGGACGTTTAGTGTTAGCTTCATCTCTTTACAATATGTCATGAAGGATGCCAACTGCCTTTTGAGGCCCACCTGCGTCTGCGACAAAAGAACCACATCATCCGCAAACATAAGACATCCCAGGGCTCTCTCTGCCAATTTGGGTGGAAAAAACGATGGAGCTGCCATCCGGGCAGCAACATCATTGATGTAATAATTAAACAGGGCTGGTGCCAACATACAGCCCTGCTGTACACCCTTGGTGATAACTATATGGGATGTCAAGTGTCCTTGACAATCTACCTTAACAGATAGAGAAGATTTAGTGTAAAGCGAACGAATTAGATTAGCTTCTATAGTAGAAGCTGCCAGCTTACCCTAAAGGAGTTCCCTGTCGATGGAATCGAATGCTGTCTTCAAATCCAAGAAGGCAGCAAAGAGAGATCCGTTCCAGGTTTTGTATTTGGAGGCTATACGATACAGAACTAGACATAACTCAGTAGTGGAGCGGCCTTGTTGGAACCCGGCCTGCTCCTCTGCAATAACTTTCTCCCTGGTCAGCCAATCTGTAAATCTGTATAACAGATATTTGGCATATATCTTGGCCACAATACACAGGAGGCTGATTGGCCTATAGTTTGCCGGGTCGCTATTTGAACCTTTTTTGAAGATCAGAATAACTTTCGCCTTCCCCCACCGCACCAGTATGTCCCCTATATTATTTATAGCTTTAAACAATGCTGCCAGGAAAGGAAGCCACCACTCCCTTTGCATCTTGAGGAATTCAATGTGAACCAAGTCACAACCTGTAGCTTTCCCATTTCTAAATGTGTCTATGAGCTTTTCTACCTCCTCCGTAGTTACAGGCGACCACTGGGGATCTTCACTAATATTACCCAGAATTGTTTCCTGGGTAGGTGCCACTTCGCTCAAATTAAATAGGTGGCAAAAATGCTCCGTCCATACACTGGGTGAGATAGGAGCTGTCTCTATGACGGGCTGGCCTGAGATGTTAGTACTGACCAGTCTCCAAAATTCCCTAGAGTTTTTTTGTTCTGCTGCAAGCAGGAGTTTATCCCACCGCGATTGTAGAAACTGCCTTTTCTTTGCTCTTAGAAGGTTCCTATAGTTCAACTTTAGAGAGTGATATGAAGAGGGCAATGGGGCAGCCTTTGATTCCCTACATAGCTTATACATACTAGCCAGCTTGTGCTTTACGTCCCTGCATTCCCTGTCATACCAGCTCTGGCCTCTTCCACTGTTTACCATTAAGGCGGAGGATACTGGGCCTTCCTTTGTGACCCTTAAGAACTGTCCACAACTATCTATAAGATGGTTATACGAGTCAACAATGCCCTGATCCCCGGCAGATGCCAGTAATGCCTCTCTCCAGTGGAGGCATTTTGGGTCCCACAGAAGTGCAGCTATTGTATCGGGTGGTATCCTATCCCATCTAGTGGAACCCAGAAGCTCCATAGAGTCCCCTTCTATGGTATCCGCCCTAAAGGTATAGGGCAGGAGGAATGAAGCACTCAAGGCCAAACTCAGGGGTACATGGTCGCTAACTAGCACCTCCCCCACCCGGAAATCTATTATATATAGTATGACAGAAGCTGACACCAAGAGGTAGTCAACTGTGCTAGATCCAGTGTATGCCAGGTATGTATACTCACCCTTGGTGTCACCAAAACCTGAGCCATTTAGTATATGGAACCTATGGGCGATTAGAAAAGTGGCCAACCTGATTCCAGATGTATTTAATTTAGGATCCTTGGATACTCTAGAAGAGAGTATTCCATANTTGCTGCTGGGTTGTGCCCTGGCTCCGCCTACCGTTGCCCTGGCTCCGCCCACCGGCTCGCCGGCCTTACTGCCCCTCCAAACAGAAGCCACCAGCCGCCCCTGCGGTTCAGAGTAGCAGGTGACTGGGAACCTTGTCTCTGGTGGGCATCAAAAAGATTTTGTTTACCAGGGGGTAAGGCAACAAGAGAGCCTACTACTTTTAGTTTTAGCTGTTTAGCTAGAGACAAAGAGGTCCTTCCACTAAGGGCCTGCTTGGGTGATACCTTTGGGGGTAAGGTGTCCAAATTGTGGTCATGGGCAGGTTCGAAAAAGGGGACCCTAGCCAGGGTTGAAACATTACTAGGGGAGAAATCTGCGTGTTAATGTAGGTTCTAGCTAGCCTAATCCCCCTAGCAGCAAATAAATTAGCATGGAACCATAGGTTATCTACCAGTACTGCTGAAGAAAAACAAACTATTAGATGAAACATGAATGGAGGCGAGGGTAAAACCCAAAATCTAGAAATAGAATCAGCATGAATTGGCATACCCAATGTATGGGATATATGGCGTAGAATATGACCCTTAAAGGACCACGATGGCAAGTGCCCTGAAGGCAAAGGAGAAACATTAAAAACTAACGGCTGAGGATCCAACTGGAGGGGAACTGGTTTCCCCCCCCCCCCAGGGGATCTCTCAGCCAATATGGCTGGGGGGTAATACCTGGGCACTATCATTTGTGTTAATAGTCTGGGTGCCTGTTGTTACTAACAACCAAGGGGATACCCCAGCCCAACAAAGGTTTTCTGCCTTTAGTAGTTTCAGGGTGTCAGTTATTATTCCCATCTGTAGCCTTTGGAGTTCTAGCTGTATATTGATATTCTCCAACTGAGCATACAGCTTAGAGACTAAGTTTCCCACTGCATAACACTGGTTGCCCAGTTGGTCCAAAGGGAGGTCAACCTCCTTGTTGCTAGCAGGAGGTGAGAACCCCATCGATGCCTTGTCCAAAGCCAGGGGGTGGGGCACGGGTCCAGGAGCTAGCGGAGAGCCAAAATCTGGTGTTCTTAAGAGTTCCCCCTGGCCTTCCACAAAGGATTGAGATTGAGAATTCCCTGGGTCACCCTGGGGATCCGGATCTATATGGGCTACTCCTACCTTGGTAGACCACGCAAAGTCCTTCATAGACGATTGACGACCCCTGGTTTGAGAGCGGGTTTCCATCCCCTCCTTTTTCTTCTTTTTGCCCATTTTCGGGTTGGAGCGTGACACTTGACCAAAAAAGAACCCCCGACAAAGCTTTGGCGGCCCTGGCCTGACCGTGCACAAGGCCGCGCCCTTGCGCGCGATGCCCTTGCGAGACGCACCTACGGCACCGCCATAGGCTCCGTGGTGATTTTAAAGGTCTGGCACAGCACAGGCACCCTGGGGCTCAATTAGACTCAGCTGGGTCACACAGGGAGATCAGGAAACTCCAAGGCTGCTGTAGGGGATGGCGCTGGGGGGGCTACACCAGCAGATGGAACAAGCCTCACCCCTAGCGTCCCACTCCAGCTGGCGGCTATGAACTGCATCCTTGCAAAAAGGCTGGGGATGCAGCATGTAGCAGCTTTAACCAAAGTAGGGTAAATGCTTCCCAACATGCAGTAGTGCACCGCCGCTCATGAGACTGGTCCCCTTCTGCTCTGCCCCATAGTGAGGTCCGCTGCAGGGCTTTGAACGGCGGGCGCGGTCTCCATTCCTGCATGGCCATGTCATGGCTGGGGGTGGGATAGTAGGCGGGCTAGGGGTGTGGTGAGGCTGGGCTGAGAAGCCACCTGTGTGCCCAGTGTCTTGGGCCACCCTAGGGCATGACAGGAGTCCAACAGCAGCCCTCCCACCTGCCTTCCCCATAGAGGGCAGTGCAGAGCAGACCATTTGCCCTGCCCTCCATGCTGGCCCCACAGTGTGGCAGCTGCGCTTGCCCACCCCAAGTTGCATGGGGATCGGGATCGCCCCAGGTCAAGTGGCTGCACCCTAAGCTGAGGAGGACACGGGCCTACACTGGGGACCAGTATTATGCGCCTTCATTTAAAAAAAAAAAAATAAGAAACTAATAGAGCAGGCACACAGCTGTAAGGCAGACTAGAATCTGTAACCTGTGCCATAATGGGTATAAAGCTTATTAGCCAACCAGACACACTGCTACTGCTGGTGTCCTTACAAACAACTGTCTAGCTTGTTGGGCATCAGACCGGGGTCCTCTTGATGGCTGAATTAAAACGGCGGCCAGTCCGTCTTCGTGTAGCTTTGTTAGTAGAACTGTGAAAAGGTGATTAACGTCAGGGGTTCAAATCTGGATCTTGTGCAAGGCTAAGAGCATGAGGCTCTTTCATCTTTCACGTTCTCATTTGCAGAATAGAAATGATAATATAGGGCTTCTTTCCTTTGTGTAGATTCTTTGGTGTGTGGATTCTCATTCTCACATTTTGTGATTAAAGGGGAAAAAAGCAAATTTGAAAAAATAGAAGTAATCATACATAAATATAAACCAGGGACCTATGTCTTCTGCATTTTCCCCATTGCTACAAATGGGGAAAACTCAGTGAATACGGGTCCCTGCCTAAAAGGGACTTGAACCCTTGACCAACCGATATCTATTTAATAGCTCTACCACCTGAACTGCACAGTCAGCTGCTGCCTCCCCATTTCTAATTCAGTCAAAGGGAAGAGCTTTGCATATTGTACACATAAGAAGCTGCCTGTTAGACCCTCATTAGATGCTGCCTGAATGGCTCAGTGGTTATGCTTTGGGGCAGCTTCACCAGGATTCCTGGATTCAAGTCTCCATTGTGAAATACACTCCGGTTCCTTACCCATATGCCGATTTTCACATGAGATTCTACCCCACGTGAAATTAGCAATAACTTAAGATATCTGCTCTTTCCACCACCACCCCACAGTCGTGTGACCTTAAAAGGATCTATGCACACGTTATTTTCACGTTAGTAAAATTCACCTTAAATTCATCCCATGTATACATTCCAATCTTGCGTAAGACAGAACTTGCCCCAGGCACATGTTCCAATCATGCGTAATACAGAACTCATATTAATGTCAGAGCTGCATTTCCCTACCCTGCATCCATGATGAAAATCACAGACGTTTCCATGCTGGAAGAGAAAATGTGCATGGACACATTACACAATTTGACGTAAGATAGAAAATAACATGAAATCATGTGATATGGGCAAGCTGCCTTTCTCTCTCGTCTGCTTTCAAAGCCAAACCAGATATCATTCAGGTAACCATTTTGGGGTGGATAGCGATGCAGATATTTGCAGTGTTATCTGAAAATGTGAATAATACTTGCGGTTATAAAGTGTACATTTATTATATATTATTATTTATATAGCACTAGCAATGTACCTGGTACAGTAAATCATTAATTAGAGACAGATTCCTAGCCAAAGAGTGGGTTACTATCTAGGGAAGACAAGGAAGAGGAGAGCATAGGGAGAGACAGGGATACAGTCACAAAGTTGAGAAATCGTTGGTGCACATGCTTAGCTTAGTTACAAGGAAGAAGGGGACATTGAATGAAAGGATGGAAAGAGGAAGCATCAGCTCCATCTAGGACTAAACGGTTTGAAAATTGCAAGGCTCATGTTCTTTTCAGTCAAAGCATTTGAGACCAAGGGATGCTAGAGCTATAGTAGCCTTGCTTTCTAACTGTATAGGAATGCCTGATTTCTATACAAAATCATTCAGAATTCCATGTTAATCTGGTCTTTATTCTCCCTCAACAGTCAGGAGTTTTAGTACTGAGATTAAGTCTAAGGGTGCCTTCACATATGCAGGAAAGCATCCTTTGAAGGTCCAGAGAGGGCATGCGCATGCAGTTCAGGTGCATCTTGGGTCACATGGGAATGCCCGGAGGTGCATGATTGAAGCTTTTATGGGTGCTTGCAAGGGCAATTGAGCTGGATTTCGCAGCTCAGTCAATCTGCTTTGTAAACAGGCATAAGCATGCCTCTGGGCATTCCCACATGATCAAAGACGTACCTGATTTGCATGAACATCCCCTCTCCAGACCTTCAAAGGATGCATTTCTGCATGTGTGAAAGTGCCCTAAGAAAGGCAAAGCAAATTTACTTCAAAAAAATGTACAAGTAAGTTAAGAATAATTTCACTTGCAACTTTTAGAACTGTATTCTGCCTTTTCAATGATATTCATAATCCAAGTAAATATAGTGTACTTGAAAAAACAATATAAATGATTTGTTTCCCACCCTAATTATATATATTTTTATGATTCAGTTCTCATTTGAATACAGACTGTTTGTAAATTCTGATTACCTTGGTGACAAGAGAGGAAGCAGGCTAGGTGATGATATTTTGTAGTAAGATGAGTTGGTCCTGGAGGAGTTAATGGACTGGGCTGCTCTGCTTCTACTCAACTAAAACTCAGCTGAAAGGAATTATTAGCAAAAGGGAAACTAATTGTGGTCAGCCTAGACCAGTGGCTTGGATGGATGTCTCTCTCTTAGGATGACAGACTCTCACCAACCAGGGATACTTAAGTCTTGGAGTACTTACGTACATGACAGCCTCGCTGCCATCCAGCCCAAGGGTGGGGAGGGCTACTCCTGCCGGGGCAGATTCAGCAGTGGGAACAGACATTCCCGTGACATGCCCCAATGGGGTCGGAGGAGTGCTACATGGTCGGCCAGCTCCATTCCCGTGCTGTGGCTGGCGCCCTGCCCCCACAGACGTTCCTGCCCAGTTCCACCCACTCTGACCAGCTGAGTGGCTGCCAGATCCAGAATGTGGGCCCCCTTCATTCCAGGCCCACATTTCCAGCCCGGCTGCTACCCCCACTGGGTTTATGCCAGACCCACGTCTGGCAGGCCCAGAACAAACGTACTGCTGTGACATTGGCCCAGCCGGTCCAAAGCGGGCCCTACCGGGCCAGCATCATGTTTGTAAACCCCCTTGGTCTTGGCCTCCAGTAAGGGGTAGGGGACTGTAGGGGATGGTCTCCTGCGGGGTAGGACTTGGCTCTCAGGCAAAGGTCCTGAGAAATGCAGGAAATGTGAGTAAAGGTTATATGCGTCTTGACAGTGAAATAAATGGGGGATTTTCGGGACACAATGGAGCACCATGCCTGTTTGTTTATAAGGAGAAGTAAAATCATAGCCGAGTAAGGGTTTATGAGGATGAACCTTAATGTGTATTTATCATGCCTAGCAGACTGCAAGAATTAATTGGACTATTCATCGTTGTAGTCTAAAACCAATTTTACTATAATTATATATTAATTTACAGAAGGTCACCAAAAAAGGAGCTTCTAGTGCAGAACAACTAGAGAAACATTGCTCTCTTGGTTTGATGATCTACCGTAGATCCATTAATTAAGTGGTCTTGCATACGGTTATGTGGGAACATGGGATAGGAGGGAGGTACGGAAGGAATTTTTTCCTTTCTGACTTATGCAACTCAAAGGAGGATGGGAAGGAAATGCAGCTATAACTCTTGCCAATGCTCCCCTTGGGAAGAGTAGGTAGTTGACTAAATCTGTAGTGGGGTAGTATGATGCACCTCATTACAGTGAGGAAAAGAACTCATGGGTGTTTAAAAACATCTAAAAAAGCCCATGAGAAACAACCAGCAGTAACCAGGTAGGGAAATTACCGTTGGGTTGTTGTGACATCTACAATGTTGTACTATGGAGAAAACATATTTATTTTATTTTTCACATTTTTACCCCACCCTTCTCTGTAGACTCAGGGCAGCTTACAACATTAAAAATATAAAATGCAATAAATATAATAATAAACTTTATTTACTTAGCCAAAGGCCATCGTAAAATACATAAATGCAATAAAACACATTAGTCTCTTAAAACCCCAACCACCCACTCACCCTATCATTTATCCCCCACCTACCGCCCATCAACTCATAAAAAAAAAAAACCTACTCAATTCCATTCAACCCTGTCCCTGCCTGCCAAACACCTGGCCTAACAAAAATGTCTTGCATCGCTTCTGGAAGATAATCAGGCTCGGGCTTAGACAGACTTCCAAGGGGAGAGAGTTCCGTAATTGTGGGGCAGCAACCAAATATGCCCTCCTGCACGCCCTCGTCGTAACAACTTCGCAGACAGTTGGCACTCGCAATAGGGCACCCCCAGCTGACCTCAGAGGCCGTGATGGGACATAGGGGAAGAGGTGGTCTGTCACTTACCTGGTGCAGTGGAGGAAAAGTTCTGTGGATCTGATTAACCCGTATAACCAATGGCATAACTGGAAGACATTGGAATGGTGTTACTGATTGTGTTGTGCGATAGCGAAAGAACCCTGTGTGTTCGTGTTCGTGTGTGTTCGTGTTCGTGTTCGTGTGTGTGTGTGTGTTCACAGAAAAAACCCTGTAAGTATAAAATAATCTTTTTACCTAAAAACAGAGCAAGTTTGATGTGGAACAAGTGGAACGCTGTAAAAACAGTGATGCCTCTGTTCAGCTAAACCACACTTTAGGATAGTAATTTTAAAATAATGATATATAAAATTGTAAATCAAAATGTTTGATCATGCCAGCTTAAGACAGCATAATGTTCTAATCGTGTTGTAAATCAGCAAGCTGCAGTAGTGTCATTACCTGGCCTTAGATAATGTTTACTAAATAGATAAAAGTGATGGCAAAAACAATTTCCTGAACATCTAAAATGATGCCTGAAATGTCATTTATCTACAAACTCACTGGGAAATAACTTGCAGTAGTCAATTCCAAGAAAGGTATTTCTTGATATGAATTCGCTTGATAGTTCTTTTATTACCCATTTGTAGCATTTCCTTTACTATCAAGATATTCTAATGAGATTTCATTCAGATTAGGAATAAAATTATTTCTTATAAAAGCTTCATCTTATCTAGATGATTGTGAGGATTACATGGCCAATCCAACAACAACAAAAACCTGTTCACTGTTTTTCAGAAGGAAACTGACCTTGACCTCACAGTAACCTGGCCTCTTTAGATTAATCAGTCTGCCTTAGAAACTCCAAAAGGCTTGGGCCTCTGCTGATAATAGCCAAACAAGTGCATGCAATCATGTCTCCTCCTTCACATACTCCATACGTTTTATTTCTACGGAGCATTCATCCTCCTAGCTATTGTCCCTACCAAATTGTTGAACAATATATAAGGTGAAATTTGTCTCCTTCTGCCCTGCCTTCAAATGCCCAATTTTGTCTAAGCAAATGACTCTCTCTTTATCCAGTTATTAACTAATGATTATTAATTATTATTTATATAGCACCAGTAGTGTACCTGGCATTGTACAATCAATAGTCCTAGATAGGTCCCTACCCCAGGGGGCTTCAATCTAAGAGACACAAGGGAGGAGGAGACAAGGGAGAGGTGAACATTGGGAGAGACAAGGATACATCCATGAGGTTGGGAAGCTGCACATGCATGTGCTTAAGGGAAGAAATTCTGAGGGGGGAGAGGACGCAACTCACTCATGACAAGCTAGGGAAAGCCTGACGGAAGAGGTAAGTTTTCAGGAGGGATTTGAAAACTGCCAAAAGATGCTGCTCTTTGATGATATTTTTTGTATCACAATATTGCCTATAGACCCAGCCAAGATTCAGACTTGGTTCTGAATGCTGTATATGCATACTAACGTTGTGAGAGAGCCCCTGCCCAGAATGCATGCAGTCTAATAAATAAGTCAGATGGCACCAGGGAGAAAGGAAATAGCCTCATTTTACTGATCTGGATCTGTGATGCAGAGAGATTAAGCAACTTTTTCCAGAAAGCCAGAAATTGAACCAGGTCTCCTGGGAATCAGTCTACAGCCTTAACCACAAAACTAGTCTTTAGCCATGGGGGTGGGAAGAAGGCTTGTGTACTCTCACCAACAAAAGTTGGTGACAAAATTGTTCGGATGGTATTTTTTTATTCAACCATCTCTTAAACTTGGTACCAACATAGCTGCTACGCACTCCCTTAGACTTTTATGGTATCTTCCACCAAGAAACAATGTTTGTCTAGATCAAGTATTCTGACTGGTTGTCAACACTGGCCGAACACCAACTAGCCTTAATAAAATGCTCTATCCTGATGGGATTGATGTTTTCTACAGAAAGCTGTTGCTTACTAATTTCAGCTTACATTATATGGGTTTCCTTTCCAAATTTGGTTCAGTATAAATATCACTAACCCATGCCTGGCAATCAGTGAAATCCTCTAAGTGGGTAGTGCCAATGCTAGCAATTACCAACAGTGTGAATCCCTTCACCTCACTGGGACACACGCCACCACAATGAACGATAAGGCACAACGGGTGTTAACAAGCTTGACAGTGGCTCACGTGGGCCCGCGGGCGAGCCCGGACTGTGATTCTGGAGACCTCTGGGATCTCAACCCAGGCTATGGTCTGCCTGACTGGACTGAAGCAGGCTACAGTGGGCTACTCACATGTGGCATTGTCCGCCATGGCCCAGTCCAGACCGAGTCCCCCATGGTGGGAGGCTGGGGCTGCTGGTTACAGCGTGGGGGCAGGGACGAGCAGGCTCCCCACTCTCCCCAGCAGCCCAGTCATGAGAATGTTTGTTCTGCAACTGGACCCGGTGGGGACCATGTTGGCGGTGAATTCCCAAACCAGGTCAGGTCACCTCCCTCCCCACATCACGTGGAAACACCCAATGTGATATAAATAGGGTTCGCCTATATTTTAGGCTTTATATAAAAATAGTGATGCCTCAGCCATACATGCAAAAAAATTCCATTGGTACGCTTCAGCATTAGATTCTGCCATAGGGCCGAGTGGTACTTTATTTAATAAAGAGACAGGAGTAAGGAACTTCCCAGCATGAGACAGTGGTGTTAATAAACCATGACATTTCTTCGAAGCCAGGTATTCCTGGCAATAGTTGTGCCTTTGGGATTTCTTCCCTAAATGCAGAACTTCACATTTATCTTGGTTAAATTTCATTTTGTTCATTTCAGCCCAGATTTCCAATCTTTCAAGTTGTTGTTTTTTAATTCTAGTTCTATCTTCTAATGGGTTAGCTACCTCTCCTAGTTTTGTGCCATTTACAAACTTAATAGTATTCCCTCCACCCCTTCATCCAGGTCATTGACAAAGTTGTTAAATAACACTGGACAGAGCCCTGCAAGAACCCACTTGATACCTTCCTGCAGTCTGACGATGAGCCATTGATGTTCTGAGTGTGGTTCTTCACCAAGTGTGAATCCACCTTGGGTGTTAACAAATGTGACGGTGGCTCACTGTGGGCAGCTTGGACCCACTTTGGCCCATGGACAACTGTCACGTATGTTCAGGGCCATCCAGATGTTTGGCCTGGAGTTTCCCCAGGCGTGGTGGTGGCTATTCTGGACTGTGACTCCAGAGAAAACAACTAGTAATTAAAGGTCAAACCTATGGCCACATACATAAGTGCATACATACATACATACATACATACATACATACATAATAAACCCTGAAACAATTTTTTTTTCTAGTGTTCCTCTTGTCTAAGAACACTTATGTACCAGCATTATAGTACCTCTAAACCCGGGCTACCCGACCGGGCTACAGTGGGCTATCACATGTGGTAGCCTGTTGTTCCCAGCCTAGTCTGGAGTGGCCCCCATGATGGCCACCCATCATGGGGGAGAGGTGGGCTGCTGGGCGCAGTGCAGGGGCCAGGCCACACAAATCAAATCAAATTTTATTCGGCACTGACTTCCGTCATGGCCAGACAAATACACACACACAAACAAAATAACATACACTATAAACATATAACACACAAATTCTAGTCCATATGAACCCATACGGACAATTCCAAAACTATTGATGGCATTTGATAACATATCTTAACACCATAACTAAACATACTACATGGCAACAGTAAAATATCAAATATGGTAGGTCAAAAAACCCTCAGTAATTATTAAGGCCAAGGCCTACTAAACAA
>QEPC01003557.1:1120177-1197770 GCA_003113815.1 Sphenodon punctatus
TTTAGTGCAGCCACCAAATCAGCCACATAAAGGTTAAATAAGAGGGGTGCCAGGGGACATCCCTGGCGAACACCTCTGTTTATTGGGATTGGAGCACTCCCCAAAGCCGGAGGGCGGCCCCTCACCCTGGCCACATTGTTTTCATGGATAGCCTCTATGATGACTAAAAGAGTAGAGTCTATACCATATCCCCTCAATTTACTCCACAACCTTGCTCTCGGGACAGAGTCGAAGGCCTTTGCATAATCTATGAAAGCCAAAAACAGTCTTCCGGATCTAATTCTAACATACTTAGCAGTTAGATGAGTCATAATGAAGACATAATCAGTTATGGATCTTCCAGCCCTAAAACCAAACTGCTCTTGAGGTATCAATCCCTTACTTTCTGCCCACTCCCGCAGATGCTGACAAATAATAGAGGAGAAGAGCTTTCCCACTACCGGCAAGAGACTTATGGGCCTATAACAGCTCGGGTCTTGCCTACTGCCCTTCTTATAGATGGGTAGGATCCAACTCTCCCCCCAACTTCGAGGAACTGAACCACCCTGCAAAATCATATTGAAAACCCGACACAGAATTGGCGCCCAACCACTGAGGTGCTGCCTTCAAAACCTTAGCTGTAAGCCCATCAGGGCCTGGGCCCCTATTGTCCTTTAGAGCCATAATCCTTCTAACTAATTCTGACGGGTGCAGCTCAATTGGGGGTATAGTCGGCCAGGCCACACATTTGTCCAACTCCCTGCCCCCACCCCGGCCACGTGAATGTTTGTTCCACGGATGGACCTAATCCTGACTGGGAAGCAAGCAGCTTCCCAGTCCAGATTGGTTTGTGATGATGGCCCTCCACTGTCACATATGTTAATACTCCTTGTTGTAGTTTCTTCCAGCCTACGCTGTGCAAGCTTGTCAATGAGGATCTCATATGAAACTGTTAAACTGAAATCTAGATATAGCTCATCTAGAATCTATATTATGTCCACCACATTCCTCTTAGCCACTAAACTAATTACTTTATCAAAGAAGGAGACAAGATTAGTCTGGCATAACTTGCTAATGATAAAACCATGCAAGTTACAAGCAGTCACTGCATTGTCATCAAGGTGCTTACAGATTGACTCGCATCAGCTGTGTATAAAACAGGATCATTGTCAAAAACACATCGAACTTTGTTACTCACATAGGCCATTTTTAAATGGACTGTCACTGGGGGGATGTCCGTGTACAACTGGTGGAGCATTGCTGCGGGGGCCGTGCATGGGAAGATAGCACAGATGGGCGCACACCCATCTCCACCCATGGAGCAACCCACCTTTTTGCTGACTGCTCCATGAGTGGGGGATGGATGAGGATGCATGAGTCGCAAGAGCGGACACCCACACACCTCCACATTTAAATGAGATGCTCCCCCACATGGACAGTGGGTGTCCATGCGTGGGAGTGTGTCATTTAAAAATGACCATACTTTATGCAGCAAGTTAAATTCCTACGGTTGTTATTTAAATATTTACATTGGTTCATGGAGTGTTCTTTTTCAGTTACAATACATTTCATAAATTGGTTTTGGCGATCGTAATCAATAGAAATGAGCTGAAATCATTCGACATTCATTTCATACGATACCGTCTGCTGAACATTTATTATAATGGACTCAAACTAGTAGAAACTAGACTTCCAAATAGTCTAAACTCAAAAGCTGATTGTGATTTACTAGGGAGCCAATTATCTAAGTCAAATTTTCCAAGTCAGACTGATGAAATCAATGTATTAAATGCAAAGTTGATGAACACAGCTGCTTGCAGCATCAGATTTACTGTCTGAATAGGAACTCATTCAACAAAGCAGCAGTAAAGGAGCAAGATTGGAACTGTCAATGCTACCTTCATTTTCTTAGAGAATCCACTTGCCCTGGATTATTGTTAATCTCATTTAAAAGCCCCAGTTACCAAGAAAGAAAGAAATCCACAAATGTGCTATTTATGGTAAAATTTTAACATAATCCTAGTAGTTTGGCTGTTTGAGGTTAATTCATTATCTTTCTGTATTCACTGGACTCATGTAGAATGAGACAATCAGGCCTGTTGAATTAATAATTTAGGCAATATAATGTGATGTAAAGTATCACCCCTTTAAGGATATATTGCCCTTTAGAAGCCAATCCCTTAAAAACTCATGAGATTTCAAGACCAAACTTGGAATTTTCCATGCTGACATCACTATAATATTTTTCAGATCAAATTACTATTTTTCCATCCCAAGAGGTGAAAGGGGGGTAAATGGGAACATGACACAATGTGCACACTCCTCTTTCACATCTCACCGGCCTGGTCCTCTAGCTTCTCAGACCTTTCACCACAGAGTGCATTCAGACATCACAAGCACCTCCCATGGCCCATGCAGCAGTAGCAGCAGCATGAGTTTACCCCTGGGTTACTGCATTATTGTGTTTCTGTGTCATCTGAATGGATCTACCATGTGGTAACCCTGACCTGATCCATGGAAGAGACAGTTTGACAGAATTGCCATCTGGTAGATCTACTGAGATGGCACAGTAAAGCCTGGGCAAACCTCTGATGCTGCCACAGAAGTCAGTTGTGGAGTGGCTGTTATGTGTGAATATACCTGCAAAGGCGATGAGCACTTAGTATATGAGTGACCCACAGCCAAAGATTTGCCCAGCTGTATGTGAAATTTGAAAGAAAGAAAAAATCTGTAATAGGCAATGAGAAGACAAGATGTAATTAAAGGCCAAACTTATGCCCACATACATACATAAACCTTGAAACAATATTTTTCTTCTTTGAGGAGCTCTGCAGTTCTCACTCTTGGGACCCTTCCCTGCTTTTCAGGGTGCCGGAGACCTTCAAACTGTCAGCAGTTTCCAGGCAGATTGACTGGAAGCATCCAGAACCCGTTGAGGGCTCCAGCCCTCTAGCTCCTCTGATCTCATGAAAAATGCAGACAAAAGCTCTCATGAGAATGGGATCATATAAAGGGAAGAGTGGAGCCCTCACCGCCTCAGTTCCTTCTAACCATGTTTGCATTCAGAAGATCTAAGCTCCAGTGTTCTGGTTGTCCGCTTTCGTTAGAGACTCCATCTTCATCTTAGAAAGAGAAGACACCACTAGTAAGGAGTAAATGTTCTTCCTTCGCCGCCCTTCGGAGCTACCCTCGGCCTCTGGCAGGGGAGAATGTCAAAGAGATCTGGTGCTGCTGCCCAGCTGTTCTCTCCATCTGTGATTAGCACAGGCCACTTTCAGACATGCCCCGCCCCCCGCACATATTCTGACTGTGGGGGGAAATGCGCAGCCTGCGCAGGGATTGGCCGATCTGAAAGCCCATCCCCCCCTCAGGTGCGACTTTGCCAGCAGACACGCGCATGGATGCAGAGCTCGATTTCCTGCTCTGCATCCATGCGCATGTCTGTCGACAAAGCCGCACGGTGGGGGCTTTCAGACTGGCCGATCCCCGCGCATCTTCTGGCTGCGCATCTTCCCCCCCCCCCCAGCCAGAATATGTGCGTGGGGGGATGTCTGAAAGTGGTCCAAGTGCATGACCTGCCTCGGTGAGGCTCATAACACCTAAGCTTGCAGAGCTTGTGCGGCCTTCTCTACTAGTGCTGAGAGAAAGCCCTCCTCCTAAAAGACATTCTGACTAGAAGGGCATTGCAGGGAGGAGAGGAAGGCCCCCTCAGACTCTCGGTTCAGCGCCGAAAGTCTGCCATGACTTCTTCAGAGGGCTGAAGCTCGTCTGTGCCTGCCGGTGCTAGCTCTGCACACCCTTAGTCCGAGAGCGGTGCAACCCTCTCTGGCTAGAGCTTCGATGCAGCTCTCAGCACAGTGCAGCCTACAGTGCCACCGTGAGTTCCAGCCCAACCTCCTGAACATCAGGACAGCTCCCACCATTCCAAGGAGCGCACCAAGACAAGGGACTCCTTGGACGAGATTAAAAGAAGAGGAGCAGGAGGAAGAAGACCAGAGCGAAGAAGGATGCCTCTGTAGCAGCACCTGCACTGTGGAGGTTGAAACCATCTACTCAGATGAGGAACATACTGCCTCTCCAGGCAGAGAGACTAGTCTCATCAACTCCAAGGGACCAGTATAGCCCTCAGCAGTTCCCCCTCAGATGCAGCCTGAACATCGGGAGCACAGAGAGTGTTCCCCCACTTTCCCTTTGTGGGTGCAGGGAATACAACTGGCACCGGGACAGGCACCGCAGTGTCTCCCCTGGACACCGTCTGCCGGAGGGGGCTGCACCACTCTCGGACTGAGGGTGTGCAGGGTCAGCACTGGCACCGCAAGAGATCCTACAGCAGACACGGATTCCTCTCCACTGAGATACTGAGAAGGGTTCAGAAGCCTGTCCTCATGCTCCTGCCGTTCTCCTAAGCAGTGCAGAGAACCGTTTTACTATCCAGAGTTCTTCTACTAGGGGACAGACATCACCATCACTCTCGATCTTGCTACTATTACTCTAGATCTAGGAGCCGATCCCCATCTCTTCAACCCAGGAAGAGACCCAGACGATCCTCTTCTCCTGCTGTGGACATCCTAACCCAGCACTGCTACCGCCCTCCCTGCACCTACTGTACTACTGGGCCTGATCTCCCTTCTGTTTGTTATTCCGCTGGCCACAGAAGCACCTTATGTGGTACCAGTGGCACCATCAACAGCACCAACCAGCAACACTGCAAAGGCACACCCCGTGCAGCACCAGTGGTATCGACTACAGCACCATCAGCACAGCCCAATGCACTGATTCCCCATGACATTCAACCTCTGGGAATGGCATTCCTGCAATCGCTACTGGGAAACACAGCACAGCCACAGCCTTCACAAGTGCTTGGGAGATTTGCCTTATGACCGATTGGATTCTTCCTCGACATCACCGCTCCTGAGGAAGACGAAACCATCGCCTCCTCCTCTGCAGGACACGCTTTCAGACCCCAGACCCTTACTGGCTACAGAGGACGTTAAAGTCTTCCAAAGCATGCTCAGGAGACTTTTAACGGCACTCCCTCAAATATCTAGCAAATAATAAAGAAATACTAATCAGCCACGGTATGGGCAAACCCTTCATCCTCTGTACCCACTAATAACTTGGCGGATGCTCTCTATGCTATACCACTAGAGGGAGCAAATATCTTCTTTAAACACCCACCACCGAATTCCCTTGTAATTGTGGCAGCATCCCATAAGTCCAGAGCCAGGGGCGTACAAACATCATTTTCTGACCGAGAGGGTAGGAAGCTTAATGTGCTGGGAAAAAAATCTTTTCTTTGGAAACTCTAGCCCTCAGAGCTTCCAACTATGTTGCAGCAGTGGTTGGGTACCAGCACTGACTGTGATCGTAGATATCCTCCACCTTGGACCCAGCACAGATTGCTGCCATCCAGAAAGAGGGCCAGCAGATAGCTCAGTTCCAACTGACCTCTTCCATACACATAGCGGACCGCAACATCAGAGGCATAGCTTCAGCGTCACTCAGACGCCATTCATAGAGTCACTCTTCGACGCTACGCATGGCTTAGGTCCACAGCCCTTACTCCGGAGAACAAAACACAGATTGAGGACTTGCCGTTGGATACTGAGGGCCTCTTTGCAGCCTCCACTGACAACACTCTAAAGAAAATATAAGAGACCTGTCAGAAGGCAAGGTCAGCGGGTGTCATATCTATAAAGAAAAAATATTGCTCTATCCCCGCCTCATACACTTCAAGGCAGTGTTCTCCTCACCCCTTCCAGAACAGGAGATATCCATCCTACCAGTCAGAACCAGCTGTCTTAATATCAACCTAGGAAAAGGTTCCTAAAACCTAAGGGCAGAGGGAGACCGCAATCTACCTCTTCCTCTGTGCACCGTACAACAGTCCAAGTCACAGTTTTAACATCCCTGTGATCGAGAGAGGAATAGAGAATCTCCTTTTTATGACCGTCTCCACCCCTTCTATGACCAGTGGGCTCAGATAACTTCAGGTAAGTGTGTCAGAGAGATAATAAAATATGGATATGCTATCCAATTTGAGGATTAACCCCCTCCCAATCCCCCTTCCTCATCCCTCTTTAGGGACACCCCTCACAAGACAGGACTCCTTCAGGAAGTAGACACTGTACTCCGAGTCTATAAGGGTGCTATAAAGGAGGTCCCTTTCAGGGAACACCATAGGGGATTTTACTCTAGATATTTCGCAGTTCCCAAGAAGGATGGGGGGCTTAGACCCATTTTGGATCTCAGAGCACTGAATACATTTGTTAGGAGATTCAAGTTCCACATGACCACTCTGCAGTTTATTCTCTGTGGTCTAGAACAAGGAGACCAGTTGACCTCTCAATCTAAAATATGCATATTTTCATGTCTCCATACTTGCCTCTCACAGAAAGTACTTGTGCTTTGTTGTAGACGATCGCCACTTCCAGTATGCAGTTCTCCTGTTCAGACTGGTAATGGCTCCAAGGGTCTTTACGAAATGTGTCACAGTCATCGCAGCTCATCTAAACAAGAAGGGGCTCGGACTGTTTCCTTACTTGTACGATTGGCTGTTAGTTGTCAAATCAAGGCAAAAGCTGCTAGCAGACATAGATACTACCCTAACAACCCTCAAACATCTCAGCCTCATAGTCAACATGGTCAAGTCTCACCTTTCCCCATCAAGATGCCTACAGTTCATAAGCGCTATTCTGGACACTCATCGAGGCAGTGCCTTTCTGCCTAGTGACAGATTCCACACTATAGTTCAGGCCATGCAGGTTCTGTATCTACACAGAACCTGGTCAGTTTGATATTTTCTCAGGTTGAAGGGTCTTTTCGCCTCTACGACAGGGGTCACTCCCTTGGCTCGTCTCAACATGATGTGTCTTCAACAGTGGCTAAGGACTGTCTATACTCCAGGTACCAACTTCCTCAACAGGAAGTTCTCGATCCCTTCTCCAGGCCTCCATTCCCTGCAGTGGTGGACAAGCCCACATCATCTTCTCAGGGGTATGCCGTTTGACCCTCCACAATCCAGGGTGATGGTCACCATGGATATGCCTCCCTCACAGGGTGGGGAGCACACTTGGACAAACTCAGAGTCCACGGTCTATGGTCCCTAGAGGAGTCAAGTTTACACATAAACCTACTTGAACTCAGAGCAATTTGATGGGTGCTCAGGGCACTAGTGACTCATGTTCATGACTCAGTCATCCTAATTGTCATAGACAACACCACGGCCACGTGGCACGTAAATAAACGGGGGTGGGGGGTGAGGTCCACAGAGATAACTCAGGAAACGGAAGCTTTATGAAGATAGTACATGAAGCAAAATATCACCCTGCAAGATGTCCACTTAGCAGGTCAAGAGAACTCCATAGCAGATAAGCTCAATCAAAAGCAGTCAGATCATCAAGAGTGGACCTTACACAAGGTAATAGGCAACATCTTCTGGTGGTGGGGCACTCCCTCCATAGATCTTTTAACCTCTACAGAAAATGTGAAGTTGCCTAGTTTTTGCAGCAGGACAGGTCTCTCTCCAGGTTCAATCTCAGATGCATTCATGGTTCCAGGGAACAGAGAATTCATGTATGCCTTCCCCTTGATGCCTCTCCTCCACAGGGTGGTTCACAAGGCGAAGAGAGATGCAGCCCATCTCGTCTTGATAGCACCTCAATGGCCCAGGCAGATATGGTTCTACACACTTCTCAGCATAGCGAGAGATAGCCGGGAGCTACCAAGCAGACTGGACCTACTCTCCAGACAGGAGGGCAGGATCCTCCACCAAGACCTAGGTATGCTGCACATTTATGCCTGGCTCATTCGTCCTTAACAGATGAATTATCTTCTGAGGTAGGGGCGGTAGTCTTTCATGCCAGGAAACTAGCCACTAGACCAGGGTTTCTCAACCTTTTTCCAGTCATGAGCACTGGAGTGGCATAAGTGACTACTTGGGAACACTACATAATTTGCATGAATGATTTGCATAAATATGCATAGATCTAGTCTCCCTTTTGCAATTCAATTCAATGGAAGTTGAGATAATTAATCAATCTCCGCTCACATTGACTGTAAGGGATGAGGGACTGTTTCAAAGTGCCCCTGAGCACTACTGACAGCTAGCTTGGGGAGCATTTTCACACATTGTCCAGGCACTCTTGTGCTCCAGAGCACCAGGTTGAGAATCCCTGTACAAGACTCTGCTACAATGCTAAATGGAAATGTTTTACAGCCTGGTGTGAGAAGGAGACCATCTCCTTACAGTCTATAAATATAAATCAGGTTCTCTAGTACCATCTCCATCTACAGAAGTCATAATTAACTATTTCATCTATCAGCCACATGATCCTCGCTCCATACCTTCTCAAGGCACTACTCCTCGTTGGACTTAGCAGCCAGATCAGACTTGGCTGTGGGTAGAGCAGTGTTGCACTCGCTGTTCAGCTCGCTCGCACCTCGACTCACTCCTCTTGCAGGTAAGGTGTCTTTATTGCTTTTCACTCTCCCAAGAGTTGAGAATCACAGAGATCCTCAAAGAAGAAATTGAGGTTACTTACCGGTAACTCAGTTCTTTGAGAATTCCTCGTAGTCTCACTACCCGCCCACCATCCCCCCTCTGTCTCTGAGTTTTTGCTCTGCATCAGGGATTGGAAGGAACTGAGGTGGCGAGGGCTTTCCCACCCCCAACCCCTTTTATATGATTCCGTTCTCGCAAGAGCTTTTGCCCATGTTTTTCTTGGGAGGGGCAAGAGGGCTGGAGCCCTCAACAGGTCTTGGATGCTTCCTGGCAATCTGCCTGGAAACTGCTGACAATCTGAAGGTCTCCGGCACCCCATGAAGCAGGGAATGGTCCCAAAAGTGGAAATATGCAACTGTCTCTTGAAGAACTGAGTTACTGATAAGTAACCTCAATTTTCCTAATGTTCTTGACTAAGAACTCTTATGTACCAGCATTGTAGTACCTATCCCCTCTTCTCTTTTTCCTCTATTCAGAGCAATTGGAAGTACTCTGAAAATTCTGTGACCTTCTCACAGACCTTTGAATGTTTCTGAACATTCTGTGATGTCACAGCAGCTCAATCAATCACAACAGTGGGTAGATGTATATTATAGGTACAGAAGTACTTTACTGTTTCAGTAAAGCAGAAACAGTCACAATCCTCAAACCACGTTCTCTGGAGTAGTTCGGTTGTTGTTTATTTCTTTGGCCTTGATTTTCCTCTTTGCAGAAAGCTATTTCTCCTTGATTGGGTCTTCTGCAACTACTTTGAAACTTCCCTAATAAAAGAGAAAGTGAAATCTCCTATTCATGATTAGATTTCAGTTGTCTGACCCTTTGCGTATATGTGTCCCCAAACGGCCTGCAGAGGAGGTTCAGAATGCTCCTCTCATTCCAACGGCAACATTTGACATCCACTCTTTGCCAGTGTAAATGATTATAGCAGTGGAGTATCAAGTACTAATTTCTCCATATAAAATTTAATTTCCCTAATCTGTCACCAAAACCAGTGGCAGGAGCCATCCACGGCAATAAATATTTTGCTACCAGCATTGTAAAAAGCTGGATTATTACCCCAAAATGACAGACAGTTGTATAATAGGTTGTATAGTCCTATTAAGATGCCAAAAACTGGTCAAAAGTATTCCAAAGTATGTGTAATTTAATAAAACTCTCAGTAAAGTACACTAGAAAGATACTAGAAATGTAATTCAGGAATGTTAGTAGTTTGGTTTTCTCTCTTTTAAAATCATAAAGATACAGATTGTGTATATCTTACATTTTAACAAATGGACTCAAACCAATGGAGAAAATAGAAATACTCATTTTTGGATCAGGAAAATGAGAACTTGTTCTACGCACAGTTACGCAGTTAACAGAAAATGTATTTCTTATTAATCGATACTCAGATTTACTGTTAAAATTATGAGACCAAATTTTTTTCTGATGGTTTGTATTAGAGCCCAGCCTAATGTAGAACTCCCACTCAAATTGCAGAGTGTTGTCTCACAATTCCTGCACAATATGAAGTCCTTTAGGCTCCCTTCCCCTACGCACTGTCTCAACACAGGGCAGTAATCCAGTTTCCCTTGCTCAAAAGTGAGGTGCGCTGAGGTTTCACTCACTGTCCATAAAAACAGTGAGCAATTCAGATGGAAGGTTCTGTGAAAAAGAAACATTTTAATTATTTGGATGCTCAAAATTATTTTTTCTGTAACTTCTTGTGGTTTCCTCATGGAACACTAATTTACGTCTCATTAGAAACTCCTCTGTCACTCCTACATTCATAGGCAATATAGCTGCCTGGCAGGTAAGAACTATTTAAAGTATTATCAAACGTGTCAGCGGTTTTAACAGATGGCTTTTTATAGTGATGAATAACTTACTACATTGTACCCACATATCATCAAGAAAAATAGCAAATTACCTCACTCCACTTTTTTCTCTCATACATCAAAGTGTTCCCTTCAAGTCCAGCAACATTGAACATAAGGGGCCTTATTCTGAGAATATAAATTTATTAAAAATGTAGGGTGCAGTTCTCTCATCCTTCTTATGACTAGACCCAGTGTGTTCGATGGAACTACTGACAATGCTAAGTACTATCTGATGTCACAAAAGCTTGGGATTACAGTCAATTCTCTCAAACTATTTTATTATTTTTCCTTTGTTTTTGTAAGTATTTATCCCCTTGAGTTTCTCTTTTTATAAAACACATTAATGGAATCCTTATGCTTGAGTAATCAAACTAAATGCCCATCCTGTACAATTTTAAACCACTAGCACATCTAACCCTGTATATTTTGTCAGCTTGCTGTGGCAGGCCTGAAGGTCAAAGTTTTGATCTTCCTTGTTGCAAATGGAAAACCTGCAGTGTCTGTTCTAATATCTATCACATACCCATATAATTATATACATATTTTCTTGGAAGCAACTGAATAATGAAAACACAGTACTGTGTGAAATAAGTTTCATTAAGGAATACTCCTACAGAGGAGTGGCTAAAAGAAAAACTGCACCCCAATAAAGCCATGCACAAACATCTGTATACCTTCATATCTGCTGGACATCAACTTGGCAAAGACCCCAGTGAATGTAGAGTCAAAAAATGGTTAAAAGGTTGCTATTGGTCCCAGGAAACTGCAACAGGGAACAGTAGCATCATAGTAATACAAAGTTTTCATATCTACATTGTTTTCAGTTGGCAAGCCCCTGAATACAAGAGAAGATATGTAGTCTTGTGCTGTTAGGACCACTCACCAACTATTGCCTGCAATAGTATGTGGAATGAAAGTGCACCTGAGAATTCTTATTTCATATTGCTGGTTGTACAAGCTGTGGCACAGTTAACATCTGAATGATCAGATACTTTGTTCACTTACATTGATTCCCTGCCTGCCACCATTACTATCTTGTGATGTGCATGGACTATAGTCAGGGAATCCATGTACCTCTAAAAAGCAAGTTCAGTGTCTTCCTTTAGATAGGATACTAGATACCGTGGAGACAAGGAAAGTTGACATAGCTAGGTTTGTGCAACATTTGCCCTCCTTGTACATGAGTAGATAGCCATCAGTTGCATTCTCGATTTCTTCTATCACTGTGAACTGCTTCTCTGTCAGATCTCCTTTGACTTTAGCTTTTTATATACCATGCTTGATGGGGTATTGCATAATAAATTAATACTTTTGCCCCTCTCACATGTGTGTGTGTGTATTTGTTATTCAAATATTTTGTTAAGCAGGGTCTAATTTTTGGGAATGGTATTAACACTGAATTGCTACAATAAAATTGTATAATCTGAAATGATATTTTTTTCAAAGGCTAAAATGCCAAATTACACCAGAGAAGTAATTGCCTGGCTGCTATTCCTGGGTGGTTATTTTTGTAGTGTTGTGTTCTGTGACTTTAATTTTCAGATCTTCTGCTTCACCTGCACAAAAGCAAGAAAAATATTAAGCAATGTCATCTAATTTTGCCTCTCTTGTTTGTGTGTTTGCAGGCAAATGGACACAGTTTTGTACATATGGAACATGAGAAAGCTGTATTACTACTGAAGAGTTTCCAGAATACAGTAGACTTAGTTATCCAACGTGAGCTTACTGTCTAAATATTTTTTTTTATAAATAGTAGAGATATGTCTAGCCAGAGCTAATGTTTAAACAGAAATTTATACATAGGAAACAAATTTTGCCAATTGCTGGACCAATGGCAAATATTAGTGCCAAATGTATAATACTATATGTTAGTACTGATCATCTTAAAAAATGTTAACTATATAAATATGATGTTCATGTGGTTAGATATTAGTTTTAATTGTCAGCCTTTGGCTGTGCATTGGTGCCAATTTTCTTTCCCTTTCTTTTTTAAAAATTGAATTATTTACTTCTCAAAGTGGATTTCATATAAATTTCAGAACACAGAAGCACACACAAGCTGTTTATGAATTCTGCTGTCCATCAAAAACACTGCCTCAAAGTTGTATATGCCTTTATAAAGAAGAGTATATAAAAGTTGTAATTCCCATAAAGTATTTCTATCCTGAGTCAGATATGAAAAGACTATAGAAAAATATTTTCATAGACATCAATAAGAAAATATATATTAAAATTGAACTTTACTATATTGAATTTTTTCAGTGCAAATATATAATATGCCTTATGGAAGTAATTGTACAGATTGTGTTTATAGCTGGCTCAATTCTGATTAGCTAGAATGTCAATACACAGAGTGAACTACTTCATAAATTATACTTTCAACTGGGACCTGAGGCTCCAGTCCTCCAAAGAGCTCTGTCAGCACAAGCCCCTTCACTTCAACAGGGCTTGGACCGGTAGCACTTTGAGAAGCAGACTATAAGTATAAATAGTCTAGACAAGAATTAATTAACATGCTTTGTCTGATGCTTTTAGCTGATTACATGTAAACTTGGGAAATGGCCAGAATCATTTTAGAGTGTGATATTTTTCAAATACAGCAGTGAATGATGGATGGCAAGATATTTTATGCTTTGAGTGTTGTATTCATTTAAAATGGCAGGCCTTTGATTTAACTTTTCGTCCGATTTTTCCATCTTTGTCTTGTGTAGTAAGCTTATTCTGAACCAGACAGAGACTAGTCAATGCGTAAAGTACCACAGAACAGAATGCGAGGAAGGGGGGTGGTTAGTAGAAATGCCTCCCATCGCTAACATGCTTGCTCCCATGCATGCATCTAGAACAAAAGTGCCAGCCAATAACCAAACCTTAATGTAATTCTAAGTGGACAAGGATAGTCAGAGCAAAAGCTCCGTTTAAACAGTACTAGATCAGTAATCCAAGTCTGAATCACTTCTGCGGCTGACAATGGATGAAGAGAGACATGCACATAACTCTGCTTTAACCCCACTTTAACATTTCTTATGCATGTTGCAGGGCTGCATTGGTGCCTTATGCACCAATAAAGTGAGGTAAGGTGCATGTCTGTTTTCACCCAATGTGGTGATCACTCTCTGTGCCGTAGCAAAGCTTACATATGTTGGGGGCAATCCTGCTTCTACTGACATTGCTAACAAAGCCATACTGGAGTGTAATGAGGCAGAAATAAAGCTGAAAGTGTGTACCTGTAAACTTTGGGTATACCCAATGAATTTTTGGTACCCAAATCAACCCAACAACATCAGGTACCAATTGGTACCCAATTGCAACCCAATACAGATGCCTGATATCCTGAAATGTTGACTTCTGGTCCCAACTTTTTTTAATTTTATTTTTTTAGCTTTTTTGTCGACTTCCAACACATTTATCAGCTTTCCATCCCAGAAAACTGACCTCTAGTTCCAGATCAACTTCCAGTCCCAATTTTTGTTTTCATTTCATTTCTATCCCAATATACTGATTGGTAATCAGAAAACTGGAAAATCAATAACAGTAATCAGTAAAAATTACTGATTTTTTTTAGTATCTGGATACCTAATCAGCACCCAGGTCAACCCATCAGGTATCCATGCAGTACCTTAAAATGCAGGTATTACCAACAGGTACTAAATGAAATACCCATTTCAGCCCTAGGCCAGAATAGGACTTTTGTAGCTAGGCTCCGTGGATGAAATAATTGGAATATTCTGAATAGCCCTTTTAAGCATTTTTTAAAATACATTTTTTAAAAACACAAATTCTGACTGTTTTAGACTTAGAATATTTTGAAGAATTTCTCTGTAGTGTTAATTTGAAGTTTGTGTCCATTACTTCAATAATTAATCCTGAACAGAATATTAAAGATAACTTTCCCCTTTTCTGCCACACACATTATTTTAATTAGATTTTGACTGAAGCTAAAATCTACACAGCATGAAGTTTTAAAATATCAGTGTCCATCTTGGTCTGTCTTCTGTGCAAGCTTGACTTTCCTCTTGTGTATACTAGTATAAATTGGGAGTAGCTGTGCTGAAGACAGCATGTGATTGGCCCCCTGTGTGTAATAGACCATTCATAATTGTAAATATGAAATCTAATCTTGAAGATCCTCTTAAAGATTTCTCTTTTCCCAGCACCAGTGCCTATCAATTTCTCCTCCTCCTCGAGACATGGGGGGCAGGTCCCACCAGGTCTAGAAAGAGGTCGTTCTGCAGATGCCTAGATCCTCTTCCTCCCCCCTTCCACTCATACTGAAAAGTAGAGTAGATTATGCCTATTTATCCTTTAATATAATTTTGTATATATATTAAAAAGCCCAAGAGTATCCGATAGGCACCCAGGTAACCCATTGGGTACCCAAAAATGCAGTCTCTGTCTCTCTCTCTGTCTCTCTCACACACACACACAATTTCTTACTGTAGCAGTAGATGGGAGTTTATTCCTCCTGGTGGAGATATTTATTTTCCATCACATACCAGCTCTGAAAATGGGTGTTGTTAAATATGATGGGGGTCCAGTTCATCTGCTATGGCCCGCCTGGGCCAGTGCCTCACCCCGCACGTCTGTTTCCAGGTTGCCAGATGTGGCCCTGTTACAGACTCTGGCAGGGTAAGCAGTTGGCCTTGAAACGTGGGCCCGGAAGGAACCAGACCCACAGCGGGGGATTGCCGTGGCCACCAGCTGTAGCTGCCCATCATGGTGGGGAGGGCAGGGCTCTGGCCACAGTGCAGGGGCGGGGCTAGGGCCAGCCCAATGCTTGTAGGTCCCTGCCCCCACTCCCCAGCCGGGTTAGGCTGGAGAAACATTCTGTTCCCTAACCTGTCATCGTCCCCACCCCCACTTCCCCGGGACGTGCATCCCGTGGACCAGGTGCGCATTTGCTTTTACTCAATGAGAAAGCACAGTGAAGGCAACTTGACCAGTGGCTTTCCCATCTGAACAGGTGGTAGATCTTTCACTGGTTTAAAAACTGAGTGCTGAGGAAGACATCATTCGGATCACCGATTGTGTTTTCACTTGACTGTCTTCAGCTTTTAAAATAGCATCTGTTTGCAACCTGCTTTTCGTTTACTTTCCACAAACAGCTTTTCGCTTACTTTCCAGCTCTATCTTTCTAAAACACTTCCGGAAAGCTAATTCCAAAGCTGCATGGGAGCTTGGGCACTAAGGCCCCAGTTCTAAAAATCATGAGTAAATGCTTTCTCCTTTGGGGTTCCAGTCTTCCCACTAGCTGTGCTGCACACTCATGCTTTCAGAGTCGGACAACACATTGAGACTTAGTACGTCACAGTTAAACCACTAAAGGACTTACCACTAAACCAAAGTCAGCGACTCCAGGATAATCAGCAAATGAACTCAAGTGAGAAGTGAATTTGAGGAAATTGAAATCTACCCCTGAATACTCTTGGAGCAGAAAGGATGGTTACATTCAATTTGGTTATTCATATATTATTATTCCTTCTAAGCTATGCCTTACCTTTGTCTATGGGGATATTACTTGAGTTTTAGTTATGGAGAGGCCTGTGGCCATATAATACTTGAGGAATTTTTGAGACCAGTTTTCATTCAGCTATTATTTTTAAAAAGTGGCACGTTAGAGAGACAGACAGATTCTCATGCCCAATCATTCCGTGCAAAAGTCACTGTCTCAGGAATGCAAACATTCCAAACGTTAAACGTACCAGCCATTAGGAATTTTGTTAGAGTTTATCTCAGAAACAATACTAATATGCATTCCACTGATTTCTGCTGTTGGCATCTGCGTAAACTAGCAAATTAGTTTTGCACCATGTTTGAACAGCACTAACAAGATCCTAGAGAATATGATTCAGCCAACCATCCTTCCCCAAAGCAAAACTAGACACATTTTGAAGCATATTACTGAATGATATATTACTGATATGGCACCAAGAGTGGGCCAGGTATTTGGTTTTACCGAGATAGATAGGGTGGCAAGCTCTCTGCCCTGGAGATCTTGCACATGACAGACAGCATCTAGCTGAAGACTGTAATAGAACAAAAATCCAGGAAAGTTTAGTATGTGCCTTGTTACCAATTGAGCCGAGGTTTTTTTCTATTATATACAAGCCATAAAGAGGTAATCACTGTTGCTCTGACAGTTACCAGTCTCATTTGCAGTAATAGGTTACGTTCATTTCTTCTTCTCCCCAACGTTTATCACACCTCTTGCTTATCCACCGTAGAGTGGGTTTGAGCCTGTGAAATGCACCATAATTAACGTAGATGTTACCATTAGAAATAATACCCGAAATGTCAGTGGAAGCTGTTACAGCGAAAGCATGCTTTTGCAGCCCTTCCTCGGACAAAGCTCATATTGACTTTAAATGGAGCGTAGTCTGGTGAGGAACACAAGTTCACGCTCTTGATTAAGAAACCTAGGCTGGAATCAAACAAGACGTTAGCCTGCTGGAGTCCGTGCTCAGTTTGTACAATCCCCACGCAGCCCTGTGACATGTTTAGCACGTCCAGCCTAATAAACAGGCAGCCCCCTACCCATATGTCATGTGCTTGCAACAGCTTCCACCAGTGGCACTAGTGATCTCCCTCCCCATTGTCACTTCTCAGCTGAGAGGCATGCTAGAAATCTCCCTCTCCCTCACAGCTGCCCCTCAGCTGAGAGGCGGACTAGAAATCTGCTGCCTCCCGCAGTCTTCCTCCCCATCTCTCACCGGAGAGGCTGAGAGGACAGAGTTCTCTAGCTTGCCTCTCAGCTACGAGGCAGCTGCAAGGGAGGGAGAGTTCTAGTGTGCCTCTCAGCTGAGAGGTGGCTATGCGGAAGGGAGACATCACTCCTGCCTCTCAGCCAGCTGGACACACTAGGTGGGACTTTATGGTGCCAGGCAAACCTAATTGATGAGACACGGACACACGGGCATCCATTAGCCCTGATTGGCCCACATGGTGGGTCTGCAATGTCCCTGAACTCTGCTATGAGTGGTGGCTCGCTGGTGGCCATATGGGACCAGACAGGCACATGGGAACATGCGTGGTAAAGGCTAATGTGGGCTATTCTCTCATTTGATTCCATCAAATGGGTGAAAACAAACGAGACAATAGCCCACATTAGCTAAACAGCCTACATTAGACCACGCTGCTTATTAGGTGTTGCCTAGATATTTACCTTCACTGGACACAGGGCTGCAACCCAGCCCCCACTCATGGCGTTATCTTGGATAAAGGGTGTTAACAGACAAGAGATTAGACTGCTGGAGTCCTGGGTCGCTCTGTGGAGCCCCCACGCATGAGAAACCGGACAGACATTCCTCCCCACCACACTCCACCCCGGACTCTATAGTTTTTGCAGACCTGCATGCACACAAAGGCTCCATGCACACTAACAGATGAGAGGCAGTCCCATAGGCTCACATTCGCCCACATCAGCTAGCATTCACCTCTCCCCATTTGCCAGCATGAAGCCGTGAGTAGGGGTCGCTGGGAGGGTGGGTGCAGGCGAACATCTGGTGGTCACCCATCTAGAGGTGGCTAATCTGGGCTACAGTCTTGTCTGTTTTCACCCAATGTGGAGCCCACCATGCGGGCAAATGCTGGCTAATGTGCACCCAACAGGGCCTCTTCCTGTCTATTGGGATACACACAACCGCTACCTGTATACAGGTCCACCAGGACCATAGTCTCAGGCGCAGTACCTAGAACAGTCCAAGGAGCGAGTGCTGTCTGCTCTCGCTCTCATCAGCACTTTAACAGTTTACTTTTGTTTTTGGAGCACTCCAAAAAGAAAAAAAAATAGACAAAAACAGTGGGGCCTGCATTGTGTACCCAGAATTCACTGCAGCTGAGAGTCCTGGGAGGGGCGGCGCGTTGGGGTGGGGGGAATGGAGCGAACCCAGGCTCCAGCAGGCTGCAGCCTCATCAGCGAGCACCCTTAGTAGTTGGGCCCCAAGATAATGAGGGGAAGAAAATAGCATGATGCTCCTCCTTTCTGGCAGTGGCAGTGCTGAAGGATGTTCATGTTCCCAACAATTACGGTAATCTGAAGGTGTCTAAGAATTTTAGTTCTAAATTGGATGGAACGCAGCTCTCGTCATTTCTGGGGGGATTTCCATAGGATTTATGTAAGCAATAATGCACAACATGGTGTGCCATTAGGATTTCACATGACGTGCCTGCCTTGGCTTATTTACCATACTAAATCAGAGCCATCAGTCCCAGAGGAGTGTACCTATGACACTGCACCCTGGAGAACATTCTGTATCTATGACTATTTTTATGGAGTCAATAGCTTTCTAATGCAGGCAAGGATGGGCTTGATAACCTCAAGTACAGATTGCTTCCTCTGTCCAAACAACTTGATACTACACAATCCACCCTGAGCTGCCTTCTATCCAGTGTACAACAGCGCCTAGCTGCCTCACTTTAAAAAAAAAAAAAAGGCCTTAATAAGCATTTTGGACAATGACAAACATTCCGGTATTATTTCCAAACCAGGAAGCCCAAATTGTCCCTGGAATTTCTTCCCTTTTCATCTCCCACCAGCTCCCTAACAAATTTGAGTTGTGCTGCATTTGTTCCCATGGTAACACTTCTGTAAGCAGCCAAACTGTAACTCTGCCTTTTAGCTTTCTGCCCAACGAAGTGCATTTACTGATTCTGAAGGAGGGACTAGATTAAACGTGCAGGGAGATGCTCCCAGTCAGCACAGCAAATCTTAAAGGACACAAAACAGTTTAGTATTGCAGCACCTAGTATGTCATTGCACAAAATCATCATGCTAAAAGCCAAATTAGTTAGTTCATCTGCATTCATATACTGTGTAAAGTGCTTCTCTTTATATTGCATTTATTATTGCTACAATATGCTGCTCTTGCATGGCGTCAAGTATTAGGGAAAGAATCAAAGCCACATTGACCAAACCAGTATTAGCTAAAATAACTAGCTCCTCAGTTAGCTGTGTTTAATGTACATAATAAAATCTCGCTGCTTCAGTGAGAGAATCCACACGTCCAGTAACCTACTCGGATTCTTAAAGTACTCCACCAGCGCAAGCCTCATTGAAATGGCTTTGGGTTTTAGCGCTGGAGTACTTTGCATAGTAGGCCGTCTGTTTCCGGATTTGCGTATATGCTTTTATTTTCTCTAGATTTGTTTACAATAGTTCTCCTTCCACTTAATTTTGAGTGGGGGTGGGTTTCAATCTGTGAGATGCAAGTGCTGGTTCGACACCCCCTAGCTAGGAAATATTCTCAAAATAGAAGAGCAAGATTACATGAGCCTAGTAGCTTTCCAGCAAAAAGAATTATTTTTCACCATTTTGCTGTGATTTCTTGTTGGCTTGAACAATGTATTATAGTAAACGTTGAAACTAGTTAATAAATCAATAATAATAAAACCATAGCCTTTTAAAGCATTTGCCTACACAACAATGTGTTTTATAACAAGCCAGACTGATACTAGCACATTTCCCCATGTATTAATGACTATCCATCTGTAGATTAAGCATAAAAAAATTCAGAAGTATTTAAATTATTTAGGATCTTAAGTTCCATTTTCCCTCAAATTCAAGAGACCATATTTTAGTAAAGAAAAGTTGAAATACTCAACAGCAGAGTGAAGCAATCAAAAAGGACTGAAAAATCAAGAGATGCAAACCCAATTCGCAACAGTACTTATTCTGTTTGCATCAGGGATAACCAAGATTTTAAAGAAATCTGTAGCTCAACATGCAAGGTGTAAAGCAACCTGACAGCTGGTTGTTGGATACCCCAAGTTGAAAGAACCCAAGCAATAGTTAGTAATGTTTTTTTCCCCTCTTGCAACAAACAAAACCTGCAAACGTTAATTATGTGAACATAAAGTTTTTAAATTTCTTTCAGCTTATTTTTATAGCATTACTCATCCCACAGCAACAGTTCTGCCTCTTGACAGTTTTCTGTCTGTTGTAAACAGTTAGGTTTAGGAAATCTATTTGCAAGTGGTGGTGGTATCTCTATTGTAAGTGGAGTGCTCTGACCATCTTGTCCATTTCTACTCTCAGATTTAAACAGCTCTCTTCCTCTCACAAATTCCTGCCTCACCCAATAGTAATGCTGACTGTCCTGTTGTAGCTGTCTATTTTATCTACTGGTACAACAAAAATCTCATGTCGTTCCAGATGACCCAGCATTCCATTCTTTATATCCAGTAGGTATATAGAGACAGGATTAGAATGTATGTTTATGCCTAACTACGACCCAATCCTGCCACAAGATGCAGCTGCTTAACCCCCAGCCAAGCCAGTGAGACTGTTGAGGTCTCTCCTAGTGCAATTAGGATTAGGCCTATAGCTTTACAATCCATTCCACCTGTAAGTGATATTATCAGCTTGATAGAACACTAGCTTCTGAGGGCACTGGGTTCCGTGTTGGACCTCAACACACACACCTCTCTCAGAAATAACCACACAAGCCATATAGAAACAAAAAGTGTAAGTGTAATCACAAGTGTGCTGATTTTGTTGAGAAGGCCAGAATATTACTAGCAGCAATGACGTACTTTGAATAGGTCATTCAGTGACAGGAGGGACTTATTAGAGTCTCATTTCTCCACATCTGGACTTCTCATATTTTCAACTTCCATACATAATAGTTACAATGAGTAAAGCTAGTACACATCACCTTTGAGCTTTCCAATAAAAAAAGAAAGTGCTCCCTTTCATCAATAACTGCCGGTTCCCAAACACTATTTTAAATTCAGAAGATTTCACAAAAATGTCATAGTTTGTCAGCTGAATATAATGAAGTATGAACTGAATATAAAAGTTAATGATGCAACTTTCAGGCCAGTAGTTTGGACGGGATATAAATGAAGATAGCAAAACTGAACTCCTAAAAAAGACAGTGTTAATATATGGTGTTACATGTTTAGCACAACAGTGACATCTAGAGGCCAAGACAGGTAAACTTAAGTTTAAGTGACTTATTTGGATCAGATATCAATGAAATTCCACCGTTGTAAAAGTAGATTTTTCAAGCGTGTCTGTTGATTCTCATAGCATTTTAAAACTGTTCATTTTTAAGTAGTTCTTTGGCCATCCTTTAGAACGTTTCCCACAGGCATTAATAGCCTCAGACAATTCTCTTTATTAGTGCACACCATTTCATATAGTATGGACATGCTCCCCCTTGTAAAGCTTTTAATGAAGAACCGCCACCACCAGGCCACAACAGAGCAGCACAAGAGGCTTGATCTTTATAAATTGGGGCCTTTTCTGTCTCTTGGCTAGCCTCAGTGGCTTTACACTGGAATCCTGGTCAAGACAAAGACTCTTAGCAGTTTTCTACTTGTGAGTACTTTATCCAATTCCAAACCAACAGCTTACTTTATTACAATTTTACCATTTTATAAGAGACATGTTTAATTATGATGGAGATGGCTGTATTGTAATTAATATTTTGAGATAATTGTGATTTTGAGCTTAAATTATATACAAAAAAATCTTGTCATTTTTGTATGTGTTAAAGATTACTATATTACAAATGATTAACTGTACTTTTCAGTTTAACTACAGTATTGATGTAAATAAAGCTGAATGAAGAAATATTTATTACTTTATTAACATAGATCGTGAATGTATTTAATGTTTTTGCAGTATAAGGACTTACTGAACTTGAAAGCTTCTTCATTTTATGTGCAAAAAAGGTACTTAAAACTATATTTTAAATCTATTGATTCAGTGAAATCAATTATCTCGTTAGTTAATTTGCACATGCAGGTTGTATCCTGGCAGTTTTATTTTGTGTATTGACACTACTTGGTAAGGTGCATAGTGTGTTTAGAATGCATTTTGCAGATCCTTTCTGTACATAAAACAAATACAGGGACTAAACCAATGCTGTGCAGCGTATAGCAGAGCCATTTTTCGGCTTTGGTGTACTCAACTTTTTTCAGTATTTAAAAAAGTGTTTTGAATAACCTATAAAAAAGTCTCTATTGTATAAATAATAAAAATGTCACCTTATTGTAAATAACTTTTGTCATCTTTTGACATAATTTTACAGCTGTTCATTGACTTACGAGTTGGGAATAGCGACTTGCAGTGCAGTCCTGGAACCACTGGAATCTACAGAAATTTAAGCTGCCACTTCAGTGGTCAGGCTTGCAGTCTTGGGCTGCCACTCCCAAGCTACTCACTCCCTCATTATTCCAGTGAGACTGGGGCTTTGCAGGCTGTATCTTTACCAACAATCATCATGTGGGTATCGGACACTTATTTTGGTTGTCAGAGTGAGTTCAGAGATTGTCAGAACCATAAATCAATACTGCATCTGCCCACTCATTCAGTGTGCTGTTTTGAAATTTCTTTCTATCACGCATAAATAAATGAAATTGTTGCAAATTTCTGAAGCATAAGACCTAGAAGTCCGTGATTAGAGAACATGGGTATTTTATGGATACAGGAAGGCTCAGCATTCTAGAGTTTGAAACTCCCGAAGTGCCTGGCATCAGTGATTCAAATCGGAGTACAACTATCTTGGCTGTTAGTTGTCATCCTTCTCACAGGCCATTCACTTTGTGGGTTATTTTTTTCTCTGTTCTGAAATGAGAAATTATATTTATTCTGTTGTCAGAGAGATAGTACGGAGGCTACAGAAAAAGGGCAGGTGAAAAACCAGCCAGTAGGCATATGCATATAAATAATGCAACCTAGGACAGTTAAGTCTCCTCCAATCTTGCCTTTACCCTTCCCATACGTAGGCTGCATTCTTTTTTAACATGCATTGAAGATCCCCTTTCATGCAGAAGTAGCTAATGGGGACCAGTTTCCTAAGGGGAGAGGACAATGTCCAATGTAACCCAATGGAATTTTTCATCTACAAAAAAGGCCCCAAAAGTTGGGTCCTCAGTTACCCTTAAACTGTCTCTGCCGCTGCTAAGTTTGACGAAATTTGGCCTGCAAGACCAGAAGTTAATCAGTGGGGCAGGTAGAATATATACATTCACGTAGGATAATTGCATAATGTTTCTTTTCATTCAGAATTAGGCTAAGAAAGGTGCAGAATTAGTTTTGGAAGCCAACGTGACACCTGAAGAAGTTCATCCCTTCCTATTGAAATACTCCAAGTTTAAATGACTGAAAATTAACAGCCATTCAAATTCCAGCAGTGCCTTGTGATTTCTGTTGAAAATATAGCATGAAGTGATTGGCAGCTATTAGTCCTCATTTTAATAGTGAAATGCTAATTGCAATTAAAGGAAAACCAGTGCAATTAACATAGGGTCCTGATTTAATCAACAATGTGTTGCATGTAAAAACCATAAAAATACGAATTCATTTATATTCAAGTGTCAGTTCAAACCTCAAAGAACGTTCCCTCCGTAAAAATGAATAGCCATAAACGGGGTGGTAAAGTCAACTCTCCTGCAGCCCTTTGGTAAGTATACTTTTCCAGCTGACAAGTGGATTGCTAGCCCTGCCCATAATTTATTTATTTATTTACATTTATTAGCCACCCCCTCATGCCCATGGCATCTCTGGGCAGAGTACAACATAAAAATAGAAACAATAATAGAACACAACAAATAAAAACATTTTAAAACCCATCTAAAAGACCCTACTACCCCACCACCACCACACATACATTTTAATTATCCCAACCTCCCTCCCCTCCTCTGAAGGTCTGGGAGAACAGCCAAGTCTTACAGGCCTGGCGGAAGGCCAACAAACTCTGGGCCAGATGGGCTTCTTCCAGGAAGGAGTTCCACAATCGCAGTACGGCCACCGAGAACGCCCTCTCCATTGTCTCCTGCCGTTTTACACGGGGGACCTTCAAGAAGGTGCCTCCGGCGAACCACAGGGGTCGTTCTGGGTCGCAGAGGGTGAGGCGGTCCCTGAGGTATGAAGGGCCAAGACCATGTAGGACCTTATAGGCCAAAACCAACACCTTGAATCTGGCTCAGTACACTATAGGCAGCCAGTGCAGCATGCGGAGCACGGGGGTGATATGCTCCCGCTGGCTCATCCCCGAAAGGAGACAAGTCGCCGCATTGATTATGACCTAGCTGGAGCCTCTGAACCAGCATCAAGGGAAGCCCCACGTAGAGTGTGTTGCAGTAGTCCAGCCTCGAGGTGATGAAGGCATGGATGATGGTGGCCAGGTTGGGTCTGGAGACATATGGATGTAGTCTCCACACCAGATACAGCTGGCGGAAGGGGGCTTTAGCCACCACCTCTACCTGCCAATCCAGGCAGAGATCTGAGTCCAATACCCCCAGACTCTGAACCTGCTAAGCTACAGGAGGGCGGACTCCCTCTACAAGGGGAGCCGACACCTCCTTCGCCCTACCCACCACCCACCATCACCTCTGTCTTATCAGGATTGAGCTTCAGTCTGCTCTGCTGTACCCAATCCGCCATGGCCTCCAAACAATGGGACAGTACTGAGACGGTAGGACCTGGGTCAGTTGAAAAAGAGAGGTAAAGCTGGGTGTCATCAGCATATTGGTGGCAACCCACACCTAACCCTCTCACGATCTCCCCCAAGGGCTGCATATACACCAAGGTACCAATGTAGATAGCAATCCTGGAGCCACTAAAGTATCTCCACTGACCTCACTGGAATTTCAAGATGGCAGCCATAGTAACAAAGGCCTCACTTCTAGGCTTACTAAGCATATAAACATCTCCATCTACTTCTGCTGTTATGTTTTAGAGCATTATTTCAAATCATTACAATAACATTTTATATTCAGCAAGACACATTTATTAGTATTCATAGCACAGTGTAAAAAAAGTAGTATTTGATCAGGTTTTTTTTTTAATGGTAAACATGTTCTTGACGCCCTCTGTAGCACACAAAGTTCACATTACATTTTTACTGCTGCTTTTGAAGCACAGTGTCAGTTAAAGTTTTCAGGCATTATATAGTAGGCAAACTGCATCAAATGCACTCTATTTGATGAAATGGCTAAAACGACTTCTGCTATAAAGAACGGGGGAGGGGGGAGGTATAGAGTTTCAACAGCAAAGATGGGATTTAAGCACCAAACTAAGTCAGACATGTATTTTTGGCCTTCGAACATCCAACCCCTTGGTCACAGAAAACAAACTAAAATAAAGCGTTGTGGGGTTGCCCCTTATACAAATCCTTTGGTGTTCTTACTCAGAAAAGGTAAGATATTTGACTACTAAGGGAAAAAAACTTAAGGATTTTTTTAAAATTCTGGCAGTACAAAATAGTATGAACTGAACATTCTGGCATTTCCCAATTCCATTTACATGGAACCAAATTACAATTCTGCTCTATTTTAAAAAAATGTTTTGGGGGTGGGCAATATTTTCAACGTTTACAGTCAAGGCTGTATAGTCAATGTTTTCTGGCACAGGCCAACTTAACCAAGAGTCAGAAAGATGAGAGTTTGATTGCCAGTTACCACCTTAGAATTTGTGATGGTACGGTCTTGCTGTTACGGTACGTATGCCTAACACAAAACGAAGCTCCTCCAATCAAGTAGGAATTCTACTTCTTAGATACTCTAGTACAGCTGCTGTTCCTTTTGCCAGAATCGCCGCTCGAGGTGTGCGGAATGGATTTCCTTCTAGCAGAAGTGCCCTATAAAAAAAAATTGCACTGATGAGCTTATGTTTGATATGCTCATATACAATAAAACACTTACGTGGTTTAGAAAGACAATACTAGGTCAATCTTTAGTAGGATGGGAATAAAGGTTTGTGTTTTTTTAAATGAAATGGCAGCAACAATGGGGGTGGGAGCATGTGACACATGCAATGTGCATATGTGCACAACTCACATGCAGCCCCACTATGGGGAAGAAACCTGTCCTGGTTTTAATTTTAAAAATAAAGATAGTTCAAGGGTTCATAATTCTTTTACCTGCATTTTGTTGAACCTCGGTATCCAAATTGCCAGCTCACAAGATTTTCATGCCACTCAAAAAATAATTTAAAACTGCTAAATCAGAAGGGCGGTTTTGGTTTGTTTTTTTAAAAAAAGAACAACACAATGTAGCCCTTTCTGCCTTTACACCCATAATTTAAATATATTATTTAACAAGCTGTAAGGCCAACAACCAACACTGACACACAGGATATTAAACGGGATTAACTATTGGACTGATGTGGTAACAGCAGTTTCTGCCCTGGACGATGACCCGCTGCATTGCAGGACAGTGCACAAAATGATAATGGGAAGTATCTTGCCAGCACCTATCAGCAGTTTTTCCATCCTCCAAATTTAGTGTAAATGGACACTTTAGCATCAATATAAGACTTCTCAACTCTAGCAGCATTTTGTTCCATAGCTTATTTATTTATTTTATTAAAATTTATACCCCGCCCTTCCCCAAAGGCTCAGGGCAGCTAACAACAACAAAAAAACACAAGAAGAAAAATAATAAAAATACAAAGCAATACAATAAAATTCCCTAAGAATCCCTACCCTCGCCTCAAAACCCCACACAACCAACCTCTATCCCTGCCTGCCTAAAGCTCTGCCAAAAAGGAATGTTTTACACCGCCTACAGAATATGCTCAAGCCTGGGCTCTGGCGGACATCTGAGCGGAGGAAGTTCCATAGTACCGGGGCAACAACTGAGAATGCCTCTCTACAGGCCCTTGTTGTACAGACAAGATTAGCTGGTGATACCCGCAAGGGGACACTCCCAGCCGACCACAGGAGTCACAGTAGTACATGGAAGGAAAGGTAGTCTTTCAGGTATATGGGGCCCAAGCCCATTTATGCATCGTATAAGGAAATTTATCCTTTCAATCAGTTAAACCACTCCCAGTCTCCGTAGGTCTGTCCTTAAAAAGGTGTCCTGCCATGCCTCTACTCATTGGCATCATTAGCCATCTACTAACCAGGAGATCTGAAGTTACTCGGGCTGCAGATTTACAATTCATTTTTTCGTTATTACTTTTGTACCCCGCACCCCTTTCCTTTATAACAATCTAACATAATTTCTTGTTTGTAGGGAAGTCTGGAACTTCCTGAAGAATTAACCCAATAAACCCACCCAATACTCTCCAAGCAGGGAAATAAACTGGGATAAGAAAAAGAGCATCTGATTCAGTTGCTGGGGATATTGTAGTCAACACACGTCCAAGTGGCCTGATAGAGGTGCCTTGCCGACCACAGCAATGGAGGACCTATAAATACAGGTCCTCTGTCATCAGGCCATTGCTGTAATCCCCCAGGCAAGCCCAATATGGTGCTAATATATTGTTTAACTGCAGTTGCACCATGAAATGTTTCCATTCCATTTGTCCCAATCACACAAGACCTTATCCTGAGTGGTCCCAACCAATCCATTCAGAACTCCACAACTATGAACATGTTCCTCCCAACAATACCTTGCATTTGCTGGCACCAGATTTCATGTGTTGCCCGATAGCCTAGCTTTGTTGGAGCCCTCATATGTTTCTTTCAGTCTTCTCTAGTCGTGTTTGATCTAAACCTTGTCATGTGTCATCTGTAAATGTGCCACATTGCTGATCATTTAATAACACTCCTAGTATATAATTTGAGAACTCCCTTGTTCATTTTGAAAAATGCCCACAGAAAAAACGTCAGTAATTATGGGAAGCTGTTATTAAGTTGTTATGAAGCAATGTCATGTGCACAAGTGAAGCTCTTCAAAGGGCTCCAATTTGCAACAATGGGGCTTGCACCTTTAGAGCATTTTGAAGCTCAGACAACAAGTCTAACAACATCAAAGGGCAAGGCAGCAGCTTAATTCTGAGTTCTGGGAGAGGGGAATTAGAGAAACTAGTCCTCCTCATAACCAAACTTCATCACCAGTTACACAACAGCCTGATTCACCTTGGGTTACACAGATTTTTATTTTGTATGAACAAAAAAACAAAACAATCACTCTTTTATTCTATTCTCCGTTATTCTGAAAAAAGCAAGAATAAAAAACGTATCTATCTCAAAGCTGAGCAGTAGAGAGCACATGATGTATACACAACTACTACACGCAATCACACCTTCTCTACATTTTTCTCCTACAAACAATTCATTAGTATCTCAAGATTAGAATACGCTGTGTGTAAAACAAGTTCTTCAAAGTCATTATAGTCACCTAAGATTCACACAGTTCCCAAGTTCTGGTGGCACTTGCAGGAGGTCATTATTCTGAACGTCCAGAGTACCAAGCGTCTCCATCTTCTTTAATTGCAGAGGGTCTAGGGATCCAACTTGATTGTTACTGAGGAGGATTGTTTCAAGGGTTGGCATGTGATAAAGGACATCTGGAAATATTGTAAACCTAACCAAAAAAATACAAATACACCACTAGTATAAGGAATCAAATAGAACAGTCATACTGACAGGGTATCAAACAAAACAGAACCAAGAGAGAAGTATTTATGTATTACTTTATCACTATATGTTTTGAAGAGAGATTTCATCATGCAAATCTGGAGGAATAGGGGTGGAGGGGAGAAGGGGAAGTAGTTCCGATTTTCCTACTCCAGAAACGTAATAGTAGGATGTCATTATACTCTCAATTTTGGCTCCAGATTACTAAGTCCCCTGATATTGGGCTAGTTAAGTTTATGTTTAATGATGTCTTTGTAAACCAATGGATGAGAGCTATAGACAAGTGTTTGCTTCACCTGGGGTTCTCTGAAAATTACTTTGCCAACAAAACTTTAGTTGCTGCTAGAGCTGAGATCCGGCTGGGACTGGGAGATACTGAAAGACAGGAGGATCTAGCCAAAATTGGAAGTTCCCCCCATATAATTGGATATAAAGACTGGGCTCCAGAGCCAGGGGAAATGGCAAAGTATCTGTCCTCGCCCTCTTCGTTCAGGGAAAAACATCTGTTCCTGTGCGCTTGTTTAAATTCCTTGCCCACCAAAGTCCTTGAAGGGCACCTCCATGGTATTAAGTTTGGTGATCGCCTTTGCCCTTTTGATAGGCAGATTACAGAGTCTACCCAGCATATTCTGTTTGGCTGTCATCTTTATGACCAATTGCGAGAGAAATTTCTCTCTTCTATGCTAGAAAAGATTCCGGGCAGAACGGAATTCTGCTTGCTAGACAAGCTTTAAGTAACATCTCCCCTGAAACTACCCAAGAGGTTATGAAATTTTTGACAACAGCCTTAAATTTGAGGCTTCAGTTCCTCCTGTAAAGGTTCCTGTAGCCCCTGAGTAAGATATTATAAATCGGGGGAGAGGTGAGGAGGCGCGGAGGAGGCTGAGAGTAAACTCCCCTACCCTGATATTTTGAATGTTTATTTTTCATTAAGTTGTAAATATGTATATTTAACTTTGTATTTCTGAGTTTAATTAATAATTAATTTTTATTTACTGTTTTTGTTTTTGTCTTTGTGTATGTTGGCAATGGCCTAGGGCCACGCAAATAAATTTGAATTTTGATTTTGATTTATATACTCTCAACTGGTTCAGTGCATATTACTGGTGTTAGCTGGACAGATTATGCCTACAGTTTGATAATATCCCCAACACACATTCACTGCATTCCACAGCCTTATTTTTTGCCTGCTTTGTAACTATCAAATGCAACTGCTACCAAAGCAAATCCGTGGATGACAAATTTTATCTTAAAATAAAAATCCTGCCTTGAAATCCATCATTATGTAGACCCATGCACAGCACACACACACACACACACACACACACACAAATTCTGAATAAATGCAGCAATATGCAGCAATTATTTATCATTTCACCCACCTACTTTGCCCTTAAAGCAACAAGTGATGAATGTGCTATACTACACAATGAAAAAATGCTTTAGGAATACTTATTTACAAACTATTCCTAGATTTTGCTAAATACTAACATCTGTCCTTGTAGCATAATACACAGCATAATATCTAGCAATTTAACAAGAGCAAGAACACACCATATTCTCACAACTTGCTTTCCTTAGCAGAAAGACAAGATTCAGATCCAAAGAGTGCTTTCCCTTTAAAGATTCATACAGACAGAGCTTTCAACACTGCACTTAAAAGGAAGAGGGCAGGGGGTTTTCACTGAATCATAATCTGAGAAAACAGCAAAATGTGATGGAAACAATTCTATGCTGTAGAGAATAAGAACATAAGAAGTGCCATAGTGGGTTGGACCAGTCCATCTTATCTACAGATTATGGAGGTGTGACCCATCTCTTGCTGACCACTCCCAATTACCAGTAGCCAGGGGTTTAAGCCCCAACTAGAAGGGGGCTAATATGCCTTGATTAGCTTTACAGGAGAAAAGTTATTTCAAAAACAAAGAATGTAATTTGTTGGTTTTTGCTGGAAAACACAGAAGAGACACTGCTGATCTAGTTAGTTCACGACAGATGAGCTGTGTTGCCTCTTTTCACTTTACAGATTCCTGGTCTGTATTTTTATGAGCAAAACATCCAGGAACCTAAATACGCTCCCATATTTTGGGGTGCAAAGCTAAATGCAACAACACAACACAGCTCTCTAAAACCCCACCTTGTCCAACATTCTCTTAAGAAATAACAATTACAGGCTAGAGACTTGAGGGGAAGGAGCCAGCATGAGATATGGTCCCAAGGATCAGCAGCAGCCTTATTCCTGTCCAGTAAGCAGGGATGGGGAAAACGCAGAGACCACAGGTCCCTGCCAGTAAGTCACTTCAGGTGTTCGCTAATACAGGTAAAAGCTTACCTTGGATTTGATTTCCCTTTAATCCCATGTGCAATAGACCACAAAAGGCAGAACTATCAACTCCTCTAGCCTAGATACAAAGCTCATAAGCAATCCAACTCGCCAGCAAATGCATCTTATCCAAAATCTCTGGACAACTAGGAATTTCAAATGTTACCAGTCCACATTCATCAGGTCATCATTTCATCAGCTGCTCCCATGCCCAGTAAGGGGCCTTCTGCAGGGAGATGAGAAGCTGCCACTCCCCACCATTTGCGTGAAATGAGAAATAGTTTTTGTCAGACTATGCCCTGTCCCGATCTCCAACTCCCTATTCTGCACTCTAATTGACAGGATCAGTGTTTACCATATTTTTGGTTATGATCATTAAAAGCTCAGAAAGACGAAAAGCAAAAACAAAAACAAAAAAACACAGAAAAGATATATTGTGCACAAAGCATGCCCAAGCAAGCCTCAAACACCCTAACAAGACCCTCGGCAAAATTTGTCTGTACTTTTATTTGAAGCAGCATGTTTGCCAATGCTGCCAGATTCATAGCTGCTCAAGAGCAGGATGTGGTTTCCACCGCCACAAAAAATGAATGAGCCATCACTAACAGGAACCAAGCAATGTAGGAACATTATGAATTAGGGAAATGTAAAATTTTGGTAACTAGGGAATGCCTAGAATATTGTCACCCAACACACCAGGATACAACAGGAAATACCAGTTAAAACAGCTCACAATAGGAACACCTGATTAACACAGGCAAATTTTACAAGTACAGAATTCTCATCTGTCTGAAATCCCCCCTCCACTCTGCAACATAAGTATTATAAATTACCTTGGGAAAATTCTGTTTCAAAGCATGCGAGAAGTCAGCAGGAAAGAGGTGAAGAACACTTGAACCTGCTTCAATAAAATATGTAGCACAACTAATATTGGTATTTTCAGACGTTACGAGATCACAGTGAACCACGGTGAATACCCACCTGTGGTCACTGTGACTCGCACGTCTGTTTGGCGGCCGCCAGATGTTCGCCACGCTCAATCCCCACATGGGGTCACTTTCAACCACGCTTCCCAGGCTAGCCGCACCAATTCCCCGGGAAGCGCGGTGAAAGTGATCCCCGGCAGGGATCAAAGAAAAGTAACGTCTGGTCGGTCGCGACGGCCCGGAATCACCGGCGGGATTCCGGGCTGTGGCGAAGTCAGCCAGACGCTGCGGCGGCATTGGCCCCGCCGCCCACCGTCTCCCCAGAGGGCGGGCGGTGGGGAGCGTGGAGGGGGCGGGGCCGTGCGGCCGCACGTTGCGCTGCGCGGCCCCGCCCCCTCCCCGATTCCCCGCCGGGATCCCCCGGCACGTCTGGTAGGGCGTGACAGGGTCATCCCGGCGGGGGATCAATGTATTGATTTCGTGATGGGGCCAACTGGCCCCGTCACGTCTGAAAACACCCATTGTCAAAGAGGTTAGTGAGGTTGGAAAAGCAGAACGGAGGTTCTCATGCAACCTCCATATAATGCAGATTAGGAGAAGTTAGTTGCACTATTTAAAAGTTTTCAGCACAATTAGAAAACTAAGCCTCTTTTGTGGTGGCATCAAAAGCGTAAGATGAACAGGATCTATAGGCGTTGGAAGCTTTTGGGATTTTTTGCCAACAGTATTTCATATCTACAAACAGGAGTATCACATACCAGCCTTTCCCTACTTCTGTGATATTATCCATAGTTAACCTATTAGGCCCACCTACAGAGTACTTACCTATTAAAAGAAAGATTGATTATTTGTAGTCTTGTCAAGGCCTCCATTTCATCAGGTAAAGATGTCAAAAAGTTATTTCTAAATTGGAAACAAAGGCAATTAACTAATGTTAATTTGATGCTTGCCATCTAGCTCTTGATCTGATGTTACTAATGCCCCAAGCCAAGTGACTGATAACTGCTAAAATGATAGTAGATACATTTGGGTTCTAACAGTTTTCTTTCAGATTCAAGTCAGCAAAGGACAGATTTGATCATAAAATGTGCCGCCCTGGAAAACGTTTGGGCTCTCTTCATACATGTATTTGATTGACAATCTGTTCAATAAGGACTGATCAGCAAGGAAATAAGCCACTTAACTATTAAAAATTCAAGATTTTAACAATTAAGAATTATATATATAATATATAATTATATATATAATTATTCTTATAAGAATATATATATATTCTTACATGCGAAAATCTTGAATTTTGAATAGTTAAGGACAGCAATGGACATTTTTGGGGTAAGTGGCTTATTTCCTTACTGTTCAGGATTGTCAATCAATTACATGTATGAAGAGAGCCCAAACATACTATAGACAGACAAACCACCACCAACACAGTCCCGACCGGGCTGGGCAGGCCAATCAACGGGCTGGTGGCCAGGCCACCACACAAACGAGCGGCCAGCCCAACCCCCGCACTGTGCCCAGCACCCACCCCCCATGCCATGGCAGCCCCAATTCGCGCCAGGTCACAGTGGGCCATAACAAACATTCTAGCCCACTGCAGCCCAATCTGGCAGACGGTAGCCTAGAATGTGACCCCAGAGGTCTCCAGGAATGCAGCCCGGGCTCTCTGGCGACACGCCTGGAGCAATCCCGGGTGACTAACTGGCAGCACACCAACCAACGTGCTGGTGGCTCACAGGCCAAAGCGGGCCACCACCCAGGCCGCTTTTAGACGAGCAGCTGGGATCAGGCGCGGGAGCGGCGAAACAGCCGCGGCGCTGTTTTAGACGAACCGGAAGCGGAAGTTGTGCGCGTGATCCGGCGCTGCACATTCTTTGCCGACCGCAAGCGAACCGGCCTGATTCCTCTGGGGTGACATACGCGGCCGGCAAAGAATGCGCAGCGCTGGATCATGCGCACAACTTCCACTTTCGGTTTGTCTAAAACAGCGCCGCGGCTGTTTCGCCGCTCCCGCGCCTGATGCAAGTGCACGTCTAAAAGCGGCCTAAGTCTCTTTTTCAAGGAGTTTGCAGGCTAAAAATGCAAGTAGGTACTTTTACAACAATACACTTTAAAGAAAATATAAGGATAACTCCTGCCCTGCTCCTAAGAGAGAATGGGCACATGCTGAATATCATCCAAACTCGCTCTGCTTGCCTCTGCCCACGTCCCTCTTGACTAGAATCCACTATTGTTTTGAAGGAAACAAAACCCTAGAGCAGGGCTGTACAAGCCTTGCCCTACAAACCTGTCTCCTCAGCAGCCTATTCTGGATACAGCGGGACAGAACCTTTCCTCCCAGCCCTGTTAATAGCAAGCTCTCTCGCCTCAGAGTCCCTCTGTTCAATCTTGACCGAGCAAATGAGTGCCCCACTGGTCTGGCAGCCAGAATGAATCAGTTGTCAAGTCCTGGATCTCCACAGAGGCTTGTTCAGCCCAGCACCAGTACAGATTTCTGGGCAGGATGGGGCTTACGGATGTTGCAGCTAGAACATTTGCCAGAGTAAGAACTTAGGAGGCTGTTTAGAGTGCTAGTGTTCGCACTGCCTCTCAACAAAAAGATGGCTATGAGTGAAGGAGACTAAGGGATTGTTTGGGGTGCGGGAAAGCAGAGTCAGTAAAAGTTGTCTGAACTGCCTGACCTTTCCTACCTACAGAGAGGTTACCATCTCTTTAAGGCACGTTCTTAGCTATTTTCCCATTCCCAGGCCTTCAACGTTCAAGGTTCCTCCTGCTCCTACACACTCAGTGTCTTTTGTCTAGATTGCTGGTTTCAGTTTTGGACTGCAAACTGATTCAAAGTGCCAATGGCATAATCCTGCCATGCTGAACATACATGCTGAGCAGCATGAGAAATTATGAAGGTGAAATGCATTCGTCTATTGAAAGTTACTGAAGGCACAATAAAAAACAGTTGCCTAACAACAGGATTACATTATTCTCTAGAGATGGAACAGCTTTTATCAAATATTCTCACTGCTCCAATGGCCCTTCTGACCCTTTCCTCCTGCTTACTTAAAAATCAGAAGATCCCTTCCAACCCCGAGGCCTAGCTTTTCAGTAAGTTCAAGTTTGATTTAAATGTGACTTGTGCTCTTGAGAAATTCTCAAAACTCTTTTCAAGGTCAGCCATCTGAATCCAGATTTACCAATGTTTCAAGCTATCATATGAGAATTATGGCAAATAATTCAGTGTAGTATAACAGATGGCTTAAAAAGGCATGATAATTAGTTACTCTGTCCAATAAATATCACTTACCTGAGATCCAGGTGTGTCAACCTGTGCAACATACAGAGCTCTAGGGAAACAGAGATCAGTTTATTGAAGCCAAAATTGATGTCACAGATGGATTCTTTCAGCTCCACGATCCTGCAATGCAGTGTAAAAATAAATCTTATAGCCACAACTTAGAGGTTATTCTTTTCCAAGTTACAAAAATCCCCAAAGCAACCAACTTTCTTTTTATGCAAGTTTGATGAATCAAGATGTTCCATATTTCAAAGGAGTTCAGAGGAATTCCATTTTAGAGTGCGGGGGGAGGGGGAGATGATGGAAGCTGCCCTTCTGAAAGCTACTGTCCTTTAGCCTTTAATTCTTAGCTCCAGACAAAAGCTTATGTTTTGCTTTTTTCTAACACTGTGCTAACCTAAGCAAGCATCAGTCAGTAGGAGTCTGTTCTCAAGTGCAGCTAGCCAAAAAACAACAACAAAAAAACATCAGTGAAGACAAAGATAGGCTGAACATTCCCAGTTTATTTCATCATCATAAACCTGGTTTTACCGAGACACTAGAGATTCAACTCTCCATGGTAGCCACAATGATGTCCAATATTTTGTTTTCCTGCTGACATAAAATTCAAGCCAACTCTAACCATATTGTGAATTAAAGAAGAACATTTGATGCTTCTGGTATATGGTGTGTTCCAGATAATTCTGAAACACTTCTACACACAGTATTTGGAAATACAAAGAAGCTAGTGGCTGAATCCCTAAGAGAAAGCCTTACTTTAAATAATAAGCAAGACAAGTAACATGCATAGTTATAAATTGCAGCTCATACTGAATTTTTTTTCCTATCTAACATCTGTTTACCTCCCACATCCTACTATTTCCATTACACAGGACAACGTACAATAGAGCACACAAACAGATTCTCTACAGGAGTGTACGTATATGCTTCACAATTCATGCAAACTTTTACCATTGTCATCTTCTATTTATGTTAAGGCGGCTCTCAGAGGACCCAGCAAGAGTCACAGCCCCCCTGACTTGGAGACTGGACAACGGAACTGCTGTTTCTATGCTCTTCTTGTCAGAACAGTTACGGTGGCTGTTAATCTTATTTTATATTTAGGATTACTTGGCATAAAATTTCAGTTCGAACTCGGAACTAAAAGAAATTCAGTCACCAGACCGTATCCTGATATTAAACCATTCTTGCCCCCACCATACCCCTTAACCAGTCACCAAATCTGAACTACAATTAGTAATACCTGAGATACAGGTAGGGTGGCCAGATATATTAATTTTAGAGGACACTTATGAGAAATACAGATTGCAGGGCTGCACTGGCGCCAATGCAGCCAGTGCTGCAACCATACTGCTCAACCAGCTGCCCATACTGCAAAAGACACTTATTTGTCCCTAAGAGGACTCCATCCAGACTCCGAACGTACCCTCTGCTGGGAGGGAGGGAGTCACGTTGACAGCGTTGGCTCCACCTCCAGACTGACAGTCTTGTCAGTTTCAAAGAAGTTGATGCCAGCCCAGCCGCCTGACTGGAGCATACGCAGCAGTTGTCCCAGCCCGTCCCTCAGACCTGGAAGTTCTGCGCTGGCAGCCACTGCTTGAAGCAGAACGACACGCTGTGGCCCTGCGGCGCTTGGAGAAAGATTTTGAGTCTGGCTCTGGCAGGTCACACAGAGTTCCGGGGGGGTGGGGGGTGTCAATGGCTCCAACGCCCAAGGGGGCGCAATGTGCCTGGAGGGATGTGGGTGTTTTTATTTTTGCATTTTGCGGGTTTTAATGGATTGTGAGCCACCCGGAGCCTTATGGGAAGGGTGGCATATAAATGCGAAAAAAAGACAGACAAATAAAATTCATTCATTCATTTTGGGACTTGGCACTAGGTCATTTCTGAGCAGGAAAACAATGTGCTGAAGTAAGCTATCTGACAAAACTGCTTTTCAAGCTGGGGCTTCCGCCATAGTTCAAATTTGGGAGAGAACAAAGTCCTTGATCCACATAAATTATTCCTTTGTACAAGAACAGATTTTACTGTATATTCTCTATACTCTTTGGGCTTCCGTGGCTCTGTCTTTGACTGGTTCTCCTCCTACCTCTCTGACCGCTCTTTTAATGTCTCCCTCCCCGAGTCGACCTCCCCCTCCCTTCCCCTCTCGGTTGGGGTTCCCCAAGGTTCTGTCCTTGGCCCTCTCCTCTTCTCTATCTACACCCTGTCCCTTGGCTAAATTATTGCCTCCCACGGATTCCAATACCATCTCTATGCTGATGACACCCAACTCTATCTCTCTACCCCCTCTCTCTCCTCCTCTATCCGCTCACGCCTCGTCGACTGCCTCTCTGATATCTCCGCCTGGATGTCCCGACGCCAGCTCAAACTGAACATGGCCTGACTGAACTCCTCATTTTCCCTCCATCCCCCTCCTCTCCCTCTGACCTGACCGTCTGCATTGATGGGGTCACCATCCGTCCTGTTCTCCGTGCCCGCAGCTTGGGCTTCATTTTTGACACGCACCTCTCCTTTAAACCTTACATTGACTCTGTGGCCAAATCCTGCCGATTCGCTCTCCTCAACATTGCCCGCATACGCCCCTTTCTATCTATCTCCTCGGCCAAAATCCTTGTTCATGCCATGGTCATCTCTCGCCTCAACTACTGCAACCTCCTCCTTGCTGGCCTCCCTCGCTCCCACCTGTCCCCCCTTGTTGCGATCCAAAACTCTGCCGCCAAGATCATTCACTCTGCCCGTCGCTTCGACCATGTAACACCTCTCCTCCTCTCCCTTCACTGGCTCCCCCTTCCTGAACGTATCCTGTTCAAACTCCTGGTTTTCACGTTCAAATCGCTCCATGACCAAGCTCCCCCTTATCTCTCGGACCTAATTTCCCTACGCACTCCTGCGCGCGCTCTCCGCTCTTCCTCTGTCCCCTCCCTCGCTCTCCCTCGTTTCTCCTGCTCGCCCAACCGCCTTCGTCCCTTCTCCCTCGCTGCCCCCCATGCCTGGAACTCCCTCCCTGCCGACATCCGCCTTGCCTCCTCCCTCCGCTCCTTCAAATCCCTCCTCAAGACCCACCTTTTCCATGCTGCCTTTCCCAATGCCCTCTAGTCTTTCCCCTTGCTCTTACTGTCAGCCCTCCTCTGCTGACTGCTGCTACCGACCACCTTGTAACCAAGCCAAGTACACGCACCTGAGACTTCGCATCTGCCTGAATGTTTGTTTGTCTTCTCCCATGTCTCTCCCGCTGTCCCCTCTCCTTGTCTCCCCCTCCTTGTCTTTTAGATTGTAAGCCACAGGTAGGGACCGCATCTGATTGTATGTTCTGTACAGCGCCAGGTTGCAACTGGCGCTTTATAAATGTTTAATAATAATAATAATAATATATTTATCAATCAGCTGCATTACACAAAGGCCCTTTTCAAACAGGCCGCTGCAAAGTTTCCAAGCCCAAGAGCCACGTACCAAAATTTTCACATTGCCGAATGCCAGAAGATGCATTACATTGACGGCAGCTTCCCCCAATCCCTGGGTTGGAGCGGCATGGCTTCCCCCACATACCCCCATTGCATCGAAGTCCGACTTGGGCAGCAACAATAACAGCACAGGGCACGCTCCCTCTGCTCCCACAGACCCCAGCAGCCGAGATGGCGGCTTGGCTTCCTTTACTCCCAAGGGAACTGCCTAGACACCTCCCCAAGGCAGCCACTTCTGGCGAGATGCCCAAGAGCCGCATGTAGTTGCCATTTGTCCACTTCTGCTCTATGTAGTATACCTGCATACTACTATCAATAAATCAAAGTTCCTTTTAAAAAACAGGGCAAGCCTCTGTTGATATTTTTTTAAAGTGTTAAAATTTGTTCATTATTTCATTAGTAACAAGGTTCTGACATTCTAATCTACTGCAGAGAGGCTGGGCAATAATAAAAGTAACAGGTGCAAACCAGGGAGTAGCTAGTACCTGGCTGGAATCTCATTCAGCTGATTCTTGCTGAAGTTTACAGCGGTGATGAGATTACTTCCTACTGCATTAAATACTTCATCTGGAATTTCAGATGCCCGTTTCTCACTAAAAACAGTAAAAAGCACTTGATTGAGCGACATGAACATAACTGACAAAAATCCTTCTTTGTTCCTCTTTCAGAGGAAGGTAATCAGTAAAATATATTATTTTAAGGATGCACATTTCTGAATCCCTTTAGAGGCTGGCTCTAAATTGGGAAAGTTGTTCCATCTCACTTTGCATGCAGACAGGTAGCAATGACTATGTGGGTTAATGACCTTCATCTATTGCAAAATACCTGGAGGTTTGGGACAAGCCAATGGATCCTACCAACGTGTCGGACAGTTTCCCGGACTATGAGCCATGACTCCAAATGGGGTCACACCATCTACAGATTAGCTCACCATCCCAAATGATCCCCAGTGTACTCTGCATGCCTTTGGGGCTGTTTGGGGTCATAGGATTTATACACAAAAGTCTCAATATTGGATCATTCAACTAAAAGGTTTGGAAAACTCCAATGTAGGCGCAGGAAGAAAGGAAACTCTAACATCTTTGAAACAATCTCCCAGCATGGCATTTAGGGTCACTTGCATCTTAGTATTCACCTTTCAGATAAAGTAAAACTGTTTCTAAGCATGTGGCAATTTAAGATCCCCCAACATTTTTCATTAGAATAAGGGCATTAACTAACCCCATTGTCCTGACCAAGTCATTACATTTTGCTTAAAACTGCTGTTTCAAATAGATGACATTTCTCAACTATCTTAAAAGTGTTGCGAAGCTCAGTTATGAATATCTCCACAAGTAGTCTGAGGCTATTAACATTTAACATTAGCATTAGCATTTCAGAAGCAAACTTAGGACTATTGCTATGCAGCATTTAAGCATCTAAAGAAACTGAAAATCATGACAAATTCAGCATAACAAACCCTTATGTGACCAGAGAAAAAGTTTACTACATCAGTGTTCCCTATAATAGATTTGCCAGTATGTAATATAAATATAACGGATACAAACAGTTCTTAAAACTGGGATTGTTATAAATAGGGGTTCATCATAAGCAGGATTTGCTACATATAGTGAGGATTGACTTATTTAATATAACTCAAACTGGCTTCCTGCTGAACACTCCCAATGATAAAAAAAAAATGAAAATCACTACACACACACACACACACACAATGCCAAATCACCACCACAAAAGGGCCAGTGTCTCCAGGTTGTACTGCCTTTGAGTAGGGATCATGCCTCTATTCAATAACTCTACCGTGCCAGGTACATTGCCAACACTATATAAATAGATGGAAATATTCTTACAATCCCAGAAAAGGAAAATCTGACAAATACATACCTATAATCCAGTAGTTTTAACGTAGCAATTGCATGCATGTTAATCCTCGACTGACTTGGAAGAGTCATTGCCGTCACAGGATGCTCTTCATTCAGGCTGGTTACATCATCTGAAGAGAAAGGGACATTGCCATCCATTCGTCATTGGAGAAGCATAACAAATCTAGTATTAGCATGGATACAGGCCGCCACCCACTCTGAAGAGTCCCCCTTCTTGTGATGCAGCTGGATTTGGGTGGCCATTTACCAGTACCCGTGACTCACTTTTAATAGGGTGGTGACATCTGAGTTGTACATTTTAAGTTTTGTTTCATTGTGCTCTATGCGCATGTCTGGCTCTGCACACAGCCCTCTAGGGGCTCTCTAAAATGTTCATACATGGCCTGTGGCTGGGCAGATAATAGAGAGCCCCAATCCCTTCTGCCTGGAAAACAGGGGGGAAGCTCAGAAGCTCTATATGCCCAGGCTGATCTGGAGAGACACAGATCACCAGGGACAGCACGCTAAATAGGCCGAGTGTCTCCAGGCTCTCACTCCTTGGATCTTTTAGAGAGACACATCCAGTTTATTGCTGTGTTTTATTTCTAGTTACCTGCACACAGCACCTAAGGCTCCATTCCTGAGAAAGGAGTCACGGTGAAGTAGAAGGAACAATTCATTTTTATGCACTGTCCAAGGACTGTAGAGCCACAAGAAAAAAATATTGAAACAGCTGATTTGAAATCTCCTTTACTCTGGTTAACCGAGTCTAGGAAAATGGCATCCTCCTCCTTGTGATTGGGTACAGGCCAAACACTGCCAGCATTTATTGACAGGTTGCTTCAGCCATGAAATCTAACTGTGGTGGGACAGCAGCACTATCAATCATGCCAAGAAATCTGCCAGAGACTGAATCTCAAATAGTTTAATAAAAATAGCGGATGTGATCAATATAGCATCTATAGCATTCTGGGCACAATTCAAGGTGCTGGTTTGGACCTTTAAAGCCCTAAACAGCTTGGGCCCTACATACCTGAAGGACCGTTTCTCTCCTTATGCTCCCTCGAGTTCGGCCAAGGGTGACCCTCTTGCGGGTTCCATCACTGACCCAGTTCCATATGACTCGAGCCTGCAGAGAGGCATTCTCAGCGGCTGCCCCACAGCTTTGGAACTCTCTTCTCTTAGAGGCTTGCCTGAGCCCTAGTTTGAATGTCTTCCAGAGGTGCGGTAAGACCTTTTATTTGGCCAGGCATTCAATGGGCAGCGACAGAATGGGGTGTTTTTAAGTTTTGTGGAGTTTTAATTATTTATTTTACATTTGTATTTTATATGCATTTTGTGAGCTGCCCTTCGCCTCTGGGGATAGGGCAGGATATAAATCAAAATAAAATTAAATAAAGTTCAGCCATTTCAAAAGTAAACCCCTATTTTAAAATAATACACTGTAAAGTTTTACCTTTGATTTTGCTTCTGAGATACTTGAGGAGTTCTTGTGTTCCTTTCTAAAAGGGTAAGAACAAATCCCAATTTCTGTAGTGTTCTTAGAAAGTATAAACAAATCATCAAGCTGTGTCTGAACCCCAAATATACTTGCCTGTAAAATGTCTCTTCGAATGGCTCTTAAAGGATTTCCATCCAGTGCTAGGAATTGCAGCTGAGGAAGATTTCCTAGTGCATACGGCAGTCTACAGGTGGATAAAGCACACTTCAGAAAATAGCTTCACTGTAGATATGAAATGTTTAGCGATGTTCAGATCACCCAATAGTTTGAAACTCACATTTAAATATTGAGAGAAAGATCTTTCATACAAGAGCAAAAGTTAGAAGAGTATTCCCCAGGGTTCAATTTTACTTTATAAACAACCATGTTTATTTACCAAAAGAAAAGCACAAGTATGTTTGTAACTAGAGAGATAGATAGATTAGATAGAGGAATTGGGTCCCTTACCTTGGGAATTCTCTTTCTATGTCCCTCGAGGGAGGTCATTCGGACGTAGGGAGCGATCTCCGAACCGACCACAAGGAGGCAGCAAAACACTTTGCTGGGAGCACGGAGGGAGGACGCTCCCCCGCCTTCCCAGGAGTAACATAGCCGAGGAACAAACTGCTCAACTGCAAAACTTAACAGATATTAGAAAACTCCCCTGAAGGGGCAACAGATAAATTGTGAATAACAGTAAGTTTATACCAGCGCCCAGGTATTACCCGGGTGGGCCGAATGACCTCCCTCGAGGGACATAGAAAGAGAATTCCCAAGGTAAGGGACCCAATTCCTCTTTCTATGCCCTCTCGTCCGGTCATTCGGACGTAGGGAGGTACAAAAGCAGTACAGAAAACGGGAGGGACTGGGCGCTTATTGGGGATCTAGGACCCCCTGAAGCACGCGCCTCCCATAGGCGGCTTCTGCTGATTCGAAGCAATCGATCTTGTAATGCTTTGTAAAAGTGTGGAGGCTTCTCCAAGTGGCTGCCCTGCAGATTTCTAGAATAGGGGCCCTAGCTCGAAAAGCCCAATTAGTAGAGGCTGAACGGGTAGAATGGGCCAGGGGCCTGTCCGGGGGCACTAAGTCTAAGGCTCTATAAGCGTCTGCTACACATGCCGAGATCCACTTAGCGATAACTGCCTTAGAGGCTTTTTTACTCCTGGAGTGTGGGTGGTAGCTCACTAGCAGGGATGAGGTCTTCCTAAAGGGCTGCGTGCGCTCTATGTAGATTTTGAGTGCCCTTCTAACATCTAGGGTGTGCCATAGCCTTTCTAGGGTGTGGTGGGGCTTAGGGCAAAAAGAAGGAAGGATCACCTCCTGTGCTAGGTGAAAGAAAGAGGGAACCTTGGGAAGGAAGGTTGGGTCCAACCTGAGTAAGACCGATTCCTTCCTAAATACGCAGAACGCCGGGTCTATAGAAAGAGCCCCAATCTCGGAGACCCTTCTCGCTGATGTTATTGCGATGAGAAAGGCCATTCTGATCGATAGAAAGCATAGAGAAACTTGGTGTAGTGATTCGAAGGGCGAGCCCATCAGNGGCCATTCTGATCGATAGAAAGCATAGAGAAACTTGGTGTAGTGATTCGAAGGGCGAGCCCATCAGGGCTTTGAGAACCACATGAAGGTTCCAAGTAGGGAAACGATGCACTACTGGTGGTGCTAAACGTCGGGCCGTCCTGATAAACTGCTTGACGTGAGGGTGTGATGAGAAGCGGTGGCCGGAGGAGGCTGCAAGAGTGCTGTCAATGGCCAACAGCTGCCTGGAAAGCGTGTTGGGGCGGAGCCCCTTGTCAAGTCCTTCCTGAAGGAATTGCAGGATCTGAGGAGTGGAAGGATTACGAGGTGGAATATGATGGGATTGGCACCATCGTACAAAAAGAGACCAGGTGGACTGATAGATCCTTCTGGTAGATTTGCCCCTTGAAGCTAGGAGGGTCTGGACTACTGGTGCGGAATATCCGAGGGATAGGAGTGCAGAGGACTCAATAGCCAGGCTGTTAGCTTCAGGAAGTCGGGCTGGTTGTATTGCAGCGGCCCCTGAGTGAATCGGTCTGGTGTCACTGGCAGGAGAAGATGGTTTCCCTTGGACAGGTTGTTGAGGTCGGGAAACCATGGTCTGCGCGGCCAGAATGGGGCTATCATGATGACCGTGGCCTGGAGCTTCTTGGCTCTGCTGACTGTTCGCCCTAGAAGTGGAAAGGGTGGAAACGCATATAGAAGACCTTGGGGCCATGGGTGACTGAGGGCATCATGAGCCTCCGCCTCAGGGTGGGGGCTCCTGGCAAAGAACCTCTGCGTCTTGTGATTGGTGGAAGAGGCAAAGAGGTCCATTATTGGAGACCCGAAGGTGTCCACAATGAGTTTGAACTCTTGCGGGGAGAGAGACCATTCTCCCGGGTCTATTTCCTGCCTGCTGAGCCAGTCCGCTTCCACATTCTCTCAGCCTTTGATGTGCCTGGCCGTCAGCGAAAGTAGATTGTCCTCCGCCCACCTGAGAAGTATGGTGGCTTCTTTNCAAATTAAATATTGCTACCTCCACAATTCCTCACTATCACTCCCGACACACCGGGGTCAACATGAGTATCTCCTTCCCCCCTCACCTGCTGCCACCAGGAGAGGGCACCCACTTCTGTCTCCTCCTCCCTTTCACTGAGGGGAGATACTCTAACCAACTGCAGCATAAACAAATTAACAATGCCCCGTCTATACATTACCCCCTCCACCTCCACCGCAGAGCCCTGCCGACGGGCATGGCCAAAGGGCGTGCCCTTTCAGCACGTACCTCCGGCCGCCCCCGGTGATATGGAGAACAAACCGGGAGTGTCTCTCTTGCAGCCCCGCCCCCACAAGGGTGGGGGGGAAGGTGAGTGGAGCAGCCCTTGAGCCCCAGCTGTTCTCAATGAAGCCTCCCCCCCACACCCAGTACCGGCACAACTGAAGTCCCTGATGGGGGGGAGAGAAGCTGCTGGGCTCTGTGATGTTGCCTCTGCCGCTGCCATCCTTCTCACCCGAGTCCCTGGCCGCCAGTGGGTTGCCGTTTCTCAAGATGGCCATATTGGCCTTTAAGCTTTCCTTAGGTGGATATAGCTGATAATTAGCTTGTGTTCCATCTAAGTTATAATTTTGTCCAATTTTTGTGAGGACTTATTTTGTACACTGGTTCTAATTCTAAGTTTATTTACAGATTTGTTTAATCTTGGATTTCATTCTTTGTTGTTTATTTCATGTTTTTTGCACAGTTTTTTTTTTTTTTTGCGATCTGTGTGTATAATTATTAAGTCCATTTGTTTTAAATTTATTGCAATGACTATTTGGTCACGTGAAATAAACTCTTTCTATGCCCTCTCGTCCGGTTATTCGGATGTAGGGAGCGATCTCACCAACCACAAGGAGGCAGCAAAACACTTTGCTGGGAGCACGTAGGGAGGACGCTCCCCCGCCTTCCCAGTTCGAAGTTTGCCTCGGACCAAGAAGGACGTCGCAGCCGGGTGCTCCGCACCCACACCACTTGATTTTGTTCCCATTTTGGAAATTTTTTCTCTTCAGCCTAGGTGCCTTCCGCACCAAATGACAGGGCGCAGCCTCCCCTGGGATCAGGAGGAGGTGAATTGCAGAACTGGCCCTCGGGTTCAGGCCAGACTTTGCCGGAGAGGGGATCCTCCTCAGAGATACCCCCCCCCGGCCACCTCAGCTCCTCCGCAATGGCGGAAACTGCCAAAACCGGCCGTGCGGCTGCCGGATGGGCGCCAAAACCAAGGGCCGAAACCGCCTCAGCGGTGGCCAGACAACACGTGGCTACCAGGCCCAGGTCCGAGGTCGCTGCCGCAACTGCGGCATTAGAGCACAGGGCCAGAGCTGAAATGGCGGCGGAGGTGAGGGAAATCGAAAGTGAGGCCTCTCCTCCCCCAGTGCAGCCTGCGCAAGCCGCCCTCAGGAATCCCCCGTGGAGCAGGACAACAATGAGGAGGTGGCATCCGCTGCCTCCTCCCAAGTAAGGAGGGACCAAGGGGCTAATGAGCCTAGTGCCTTCCAGCAGGCCCAGCTGGAAGCTCTCAGGGCTATGATGGGAGCGCTCTCGCGCATTGAGAGCAACCAGAGGTCACACAAATGCCCCCATAAAAGACCCTCAGCCCATAGTAAGCCTCCTAAGAAATCCTTTAAAGGAGCATCCCAGGCAGCAGGGAAAGGCAAACACAGGCGCCTCCCTAAAAACCGGGCCTCACTGGCAGACCTGCTGGGTTCTTCCTCGGCTGAGGAGCAGGAACAGGGTTCTTCCCCTGAAGAAGGGGAGTTCTCGGGGGACTCTTCTGATACAGAAGCTCCCCCCCCGCCAAGCAGGCCCGCGCTCATCGGAAACGGGTCCCTCGCACCCCCTTGCCCTCCTCAGAGGAGGAGTCAGGGGCAGGCTCGTCCACTGCCTCCCACCTCAACCGAGATGATAGATCTCAGGATTGGGAGGACATCCTCTCCAAAGGGCATAAGGACCTAGGCAGGGAACTCCCCCATCACCAAGGTCCAAAATTGATAAAGAGGGCAGAAAGGGTCCTGAAGGTCACCCCCAGAACACCAAAAAAGGGGGTGTTCTGGGGGTGACCTTCAGGACCCTTTCTGCCCTCTTTATCAATTTTGGACCTTGGTGATGGGGGAGTTCCCTGCCTAGGTCCTTATACCCTTTGGAGAGGATGTCCTCCCAATCCTGAGATCTATCATCTCGGTTGAGGTGGGAGGCAGTGGACGAGCCTGCCCCTGACTCCTCCTCTGAGGAGGGCAAGGGGGTGCGAGGGACCCGTTTCCGATGAGCGCGGGCCTGCTTGGCGGGGGGGGAGCTTCTGTATCAGAAGAGTCCCCCGAGAACTCCCCTTCTTCAGGGGAAGAACCCTGTTCCTGCTCCTCAGCCGAGGAAGAACCCAGCAGGTCTGCCAGTGAGGCCCGGTTTTTAGGGAGGCGCCTGTGTTTGCCTTTCCCTGCTGCCTGGGATGCTCCTTTAAAGGATTTCTTAGGAGGCTTACTATGGGCTGAGGGTCTTTTATGGGGGCATTTGTGTGACCTCTGGTTGCTCTCAATGCGCGAGAGCACTCCCATCATAGCCCTGAGAGCTTCCAGCTGGGCCTGCTGGAAGGCACTAGGCTCATTAGCCCCTTGGTCCCTCCTTACTTGGGAGGAGGCAGCGGATGCTACCTCCTCATTGTTGTCCTGCTCCACGGGGGATTCCTGAGGGCGGCTTGCGCAGGCTGCACTGGGGGAGGAGAGGCCTCACTTTCGATTTCCCTCACCTCCGCCGCCATTTCAGCTCTGGCCCTGTGCTCTAATGCCGCAGTTGCGGCAGCGACCTCGGACCTGGGCCTGGTAGCCACGTGTTGTCTGGCCACCGCTGAGGCGGTTTCGGCCCTTGGTTTTGGCGCCCATCCGGCAGCCGCACGGCCGGTTTTGGCAGTTTCCGCCATTGCGGAGGAGCTGAGGTGGCCGGGGGGGGGTATCTCTGAGGAGGATCCCCTCTCCGGCAAAGTCTGGCCTGAACCCGAGGGCCAGTTCTGCAATTCACCTCCTCCTGATCCCAGGGGAGGCTGCGCCCTGTCATTTGGTGCGGAAGGCACCTAGGCTGAAGAGAAAAAATTTCCAAAATGGGAACAAAATCAAGTGGTGTGGGTGCGGAGCACCCGGCTGCGACGTCCTTCTTGGTCCGAGGCAAACTTCGAACTGGGAAGGCGGGGGAGCGTCCTCCCTACGTGCTCCCAGCAAAGTGTTTTGCTGCCTCCTTGTGGTTGGTGAGATCGCTCCCTACATCCGAATGACCGGACGAGAGGGCATAGAAAGAGTTTATTTCACGTGACCAAATAGTCATTGCAATAAATTTAAAACAAATGGACTTAATAATTATACACACAGATCGCAAAAAAAAAAAAAATGTGCAAAAAACATGAAATAAACAACAAAGAATGAAATCCAAGATTAAACAAATCTGTAAATAAACTTAGAATTAGAACCAGTGTACAAAATAAGTCCTCACAAAAACTGGACAAAATTATAACTTAGATGGAACACAAGCTAATTATCAGCTATATCCACCTAAGGAAAGCTTAAAGGCCAATATGGCCATCTTGAGAAACAGCAACCCACTGGCGGCCAGGGACTCGGGTGAGAAGGATGGCAGCGGCAGAGGCAACATCACAGAGCCCAGCAGCTTCTCTCCCCCCCGTCAGGGACTTCAGTTGTGCCGGTACTGGGTGTGGGGGGGAGGCTTCATTGAGAACAGCTGGGGCTCAAGGGCTGCTCCACTCACCTTCCCCCCCACCCTTGTGGGGGCGGGGCTGCAAGAGAGACACTCCCGGTTTGTTCTCCATATCACCGAGGGCGGCCGGAGGTACGTGCTGAAAGGGCACGCCCTTTGGCCATGCCCGTCGGCGGGGCTCTGCGGTGGAGGTGGAGGGGGTAATGTATAGACGGGGCATTGTTAATTTGTTTATGCTGCAGTTGGTTAGAGTATCTCCCCTCAGTGAAAGGGAGGAGGAGACAGAAGTGGGTGCCCTCTCCTGGTGGCAGCAGGTGAGGGGGGAAGGAGATACTCATGTTGACCCCGGTGTGTCGGGAGTGATAGTGAGGAATTGTGGAGGTAGCAATATTTAATTTGTAGATGTGGGAGGTTTTCTTGGGTTGTATTTTCAATGATGTTGTAAAGTGTGGGGTTGATAATATTATGTTTATGTATGCTATGTCCTCTGTGTAGGACTTATTAATTTTGTGGTTAAGTGTGGTCCTCTGTGTAGACCCCACACTTATAGTGAAGCGATTTGTGAGCCGTCTCGAGCTGACTATGTCAGGAGAGAGCGGGATATAAAAATAAAATAAAATAAAATAAAATCTTGTGCATTAGCTCACTGGAATTTGACCCCAGACAGGATTGAAGTAACTGGGATGGAGAAAGGTAAGGTCTGGAGGTAAGCCATGAGGCCAGACAGAATTCTCTCAAAAATGAGGTTAATGGACATACACACAGCATATGCGCCAAATCCTCAACTTGACCAAGATTACAATGACACAACCTTTCTCCATACGGAATACCAATGCGTCTCCCAATAAGAACACGAGAAGGGAGTAGATCAAACCGAAGTAAAGTCATAAGCTCTACGAACTTTGGGGTCATTTAGTAATTTCAAATAAGATTCACAACCAGAGCAACATTGAAATGTGCAATAAAAGGGAGCACACTTGAGAAGTCGAATAGCCCCCATATCAGCCTCCAGAGCTTGGTCATCAAGCTGCCTTCTTATAACAGTCTTCCTTCTAATAGGGGGTAGAATCCTGAGCATTGATGAAGTTAGCCCTAAGGCATGGATATGGGACTCTACTCTGTCTTTCCAAAGTTTGATAGGAGGCCATGTACAGGCTTCCTTGTAACATAAACGGGGGAGTCTATCCTCAACCATGACCTCCAATCTAGACCAATATGTTAATGAAAGTGCAAGAATCTTACATTGCAGAGAGAGAGAGTCCCCGTTTCCAACCGGAGTAGACAAGCCGAAGTGGATTTAGGAACCCCTAAAAGGGACCCCAAAAAGAAATTTTGTACGGACTAAAGGGCTTCAGAAACAAAAACGCCCCATATTTCAGCACCGTACAAGGCGCCAAGCTTTGATTTCAGATTTTCAAGGCGGGGGGAATAGATCGGCCTCCATGCAAACGCCAAAACTTCAGGAAACCCAAGACCGCCTGCCTCATTTTTAGCTTAACGGCCAATACATGTGATTTCCAAAAGGTATTAGCATCATACATTACTCCTAAATACCTGTACGATTGGACTTGCTCCAACCCTACCCCATCCATGAGCCACCTATGATTGGTGAGGCGTTTACCTGCAACAAGCACCTTGGATTTGTCATAATTAATCATCCGTTTCGATTCTCGACAGAAACGAGCAGCTGCTACAAGCATTCTATCCATCCCAATAGCGGACGGCGATAACACCACCATATCGTCCGCGTATAGGAGGATTGCAACCGCCCAGGACAGGATCCTAGCTGGGGGGGAAAATTCCCCCCTCAGGGAATAAATAATCCCATTGATGAAAAAATTAAAAAGAAAGGGAGCAAGAATGCAGCCGTGTTTTACTCCATTTGAAACCGGAATTGCACTAGATATGAGCTGAGCGTGCCCTGCTCTAACTCTGAGGGAGGTCTGGTGGTACAAAACATGGACCAGGATAATCAGCCTTGGGTCCATATTTGTATTATAAAGTCTATCCCAAAGAATATTCCTATCTACTATGTTAAAAGCAGATCTCAGATCCAGGAAAGACATAATCAGGTGCCCTTTCCTGATTTGGACATATTTACCCATAAGGTGTGTCAATGTTTAACAATGGTCCATAGTTGAATACCCGGTGCGAAAACCTGCTTGCTCCTCAGGAAAAAAATTGGCTGCAGAAGCCCAATCCTCCAATCTGGTCAATAAGTACCTTGCATATAACTTGGCAGCTACACAGAGGAGGCTGATTTGGCGGTAGTTTTGGGGTAAGTTTTTATCCCCCTTTTTAAAAATTTGAACTACTATACTAATATTCCAGCCCGCCGGAATCATGCCACACTCATTAATAGAAGTAAAAACTCTAGCTAGTATAGGCAGCCACCAGTCCGGGTTTTGCTGAAAGAGATCCGCCAGGATACCATCAATACCCGGGCCCTTTTGAGTCTTAAACTTAGACAATAGGAGTCTGACTTCTTCCTGTTGAACTGGGGGCCAAGAGGGAATATATCTCAGTGCCTCATGTTTGAAAATAAACAAATCGGGCATCCTATTAAAGATGCCATTAAAGTAAGACGACCAAACTTCCAAATCCAAAAGCATCTGAGACCAAGGGGATCTAAAACCCCTCTTGACCAAGTTCCAAAATTGCCCCAGATCACCCATCACCCAAGATTTCCAAGCCTCGTGCTGGAAACGGGCCTTCTTTTCTTTAATCAATTTTTTGTAACAGCTTTTTGCCTCAATATATTGGGCCACTAGGGCCCAATTAAGCGGGCATTTCAAGAATCTAGCACATTGTCTAAGGTGAGTTCTTTGTTTAAGGCAATCTATATCAAACCACTTTGGCAGAGTTGGCTGAGTGGGTGCCCCTAGGTTGCTAGTGTTATCTTTAGACAAGCGCTCCCCAAACTGCCACAATAGGTCATCAAAGACACTCAATATTGCCCCATAGTCATCCCGGTTGATGTTCAGAAGAAGTGACCTAAGAGTAGAAATAGGTTCCTGACCATAAAGTCCATTACACACCCTCTGGGTTGAGGTTGTCCATCGCACCCGATGGAGAGGGGCGCTGCTGTCAGCCCCACAAAGGGAAACGGCACAAATTGGCTCTGAGATTTGACAGGGAGCAAACTCATATGTCATTGTTATAGGAAGGTGATCGCTGAAACCTTCAACTAATACATCAAAACCCAAACAATTAACCAGAAACGACTCTTGTATGCAGAAATAATCTATAACGCTTTGGCCAGTCTTTGAGATAAACGTACATTGAGCGGAAGAAGCAAGTGCGCTCCTACCATTCAAAATTCTCCAGCGGCCTGCATAAAGGAATTTAAGGAATTGTACGCCATTGGTATTCAACTCTTTGTCCATAGATCGTTGGGGAGGATGAAAAAAATCATCCGTAACTTCGATCCCTAACACTTTGGCTTGTCTCCCAGAGTTACAACCAATCCTAGAGTTGAAATCACCTGCCAGGATGATGGGAAGGTCTGGGTAATCACCCTCTAGGACAGCTATATACTCTTCAAGTGCAAGCCAGGGGGACTGTAAAGAACAAAAAGGAGCAGGGAAATCTATATTTAACAACAAGGTTTTATAATTTACATCAAAGGTTAGGATGGTAGCCAAAATATATTGAGGGGAATTAAGAAGGAGTTCTCCGTGGATCGGGAGAGGGCTTTTAACCAAAGTTAGCAACCCATCAGAGGCATGCCCAAATTTGGACTCTCTAGTAGCAGGAGTATACCAGATCTGAAAATCTGGTAGTGAGAGCAAGGAGATATTCCCCAACCAAGTTTCCTGTAAACCTATTATATCAAATTTATTCAAAAGGAGGCGAACCTCGTGATTGAGAATCCAAGACCAGCTTGCTATATACCAGGAAAGAAATCTCAGGATAGGTCCCCATAGGTGACAATCCTGAGTGTCCCCCCTGTCAGTTCCAAACCTTGGAAGAGCAGGCAATGGTACATTGCTTCTCCTGGCTTGATGTCTTTACTCCAGGGACCCAGGGAGCCAAGTATAAGCACTAACCCCTAAAGGGGACACCTGGTTCCTTTCCTCCACCTGCCCCTTCCCTGTGATATCCTGGCACGGAGCGGTGGATATCTCCATTTCCAATGGAAGTTCGGGATTAAGAGTCTTGTTACTAAACCCTGCAGCACTGGAGGTGAGCCCTTTGTTCAGCAGCCTATCTTGTAAAACCAGTAACCTATCCATGAATAGGTTCTGAGCTGAGGGAGACAAATCATCAAACAGCTCCTTCATTTTAAAGTCACCTGGATTCCTGGAAGACAGGTCTAAGAAGGCTCCAAAGAACCTCGAACTGAAGCTGGACTTGGGGGAGCTGGAAGCCTGCTTCCCACAAGGGAGGTTTCCAGTGACCATTTCTTCCGCCGGGGGGCATGAGTCCCCCGAACCCCTTCCCTGGGGCCTCAGGGCTGCTCTGCGGGGGGGGGGGCTGCTCACCAGGGGGGGCCGTGGAGGCTGCCTCTGAGCCCTCTAGGGGCAGTACATGATGGGTAGGATCGCCGGCACCCACAGGCCCAGGAATTGCAGTGCCCCGTGGGGGCCCATATCCCTGACCCCCAGAGGCACCATCCAAGGGCTCTGAATAGGAATAGTGAAAAGTCCTGTCTATAGAGCTACCCCACAGCAACAGGGGGTGTCTTAGGCGAAACAGCCTAGAAACCCAGCCCTGCTTCTTAAAATACAGCTTGAAACTACTCACAGTAGGCGAATCCTTAATGAACACAATCTTATCGATTTCTGTCGGGTACACATAAGCACCATAGAGAAAAGAAAGATTTTATTAGCCCAGCTCGGGACTACTCCATTCCACAAGGGTCGGGCGATCATCTGAATTGCAGATTTCTCTATTATCATAGATCTGCGTTTACTAAATGCCCGCCCAGCCAAAAGGCCGGTCCTGGCCTGAAAAACCCTAGTGGATACTCTGGGGGTAGCATGAACCCCCGCACAAGAATCCCCGCCCTCCACAGCGGGCAGTTGTCCCGACCACCATCACCCCTTCCAGGGGAGAGGGATCTATAGCAGCTGTAATATTCCTCAGCTGCTGGCCAATCTGACCCGGGACCCCGCCCCAATTAGAGATATTACCCTGCAACATAACAATCAAATCCCTAAACTGGGCACAGCATCTTACAATATCAGTTCTTATAGCGGGCAACATCGGGGGCATAACCCCCAAGGAATATGGTACTTCAGGAATATGGTACTTCAGTAGGGGTTTCTAGCTGCGGCTCTAGATCACAAACCGCTCCCTGGAAGGATGTATTTTCACAAGACTCTGCCCCATCAAACCCCTCCCCTAAGCACGCAAACCTATTTGACAGAGGAAGCTTAGGGGGAGATGGGTTGCGGGCTTGGCAGACTGCAAAATCCTTGCTTGCTTCAAGCACGGTTGGTCTACAAGTCGGAGAGTTGGAGATCCTGCCCCGCTTTTTCTCCATTTCGGAGTATTCGACCTCTGGGGAAATGTCTGGAAAGGGGATCTGCCTTTGCCCATCCCGCGCTTAAGGGCGCGCACGCCTGTAGCGCACACGCCGAAGGCGAGCCACCCAAGGCCCCTGGGAGAGAACACCTGTCAGTGTCCAGCCAATAGAGTTCTAGGAGCAATTAACAACCGGGAAGCACACAGTCAATGAAACAAACTCGGGGGGGGGCGGGATGTGTGCTCCTCCAACATTCCAGTTAAGTCATATGCGCCGGGACTCACTGAGGCGGGGCAGCTTCGCCGTAGCTCCGGGCCAACAGCACAGGTCTCCCTGTCCTCTTCCACACCTGGATGCCGAAGGTGAGCCACCCAATAAGGCCCCTGGGAGGGAACACCTGTCAGTGTCCAGCCAATAGAGTTTGAGGCGGGGCAGCTTTGCCATAGCTCCGGGCCAACAGCACAGGTCTCCCCTTCTTCTTCCATCATGTTTGTAACTATGGAACTACTAAGCTCATTTTTCACTCTTCAAACAATAAGGCAGACATCGTTAACTCTGCCTCATTATAGATTTGATTAGCCTTTAATCTTACCTGCTGATATCATTGTTGCTGAGATCTAGTCGCTCCAAACCTCGCAGCAGAGTAATTTCATCAGGCAGTGATTTAAGCTTGTTATCGCGAAGCTCCAACACAGAGATAGAATTTAGATGCTTGAGGTGCTCAGCACTTAACATTTCAATCTGATTTTCACCAATGTGTAGCTCCTACAGAAGCAAAGATCATTCACGTTATTCTGCCAAAATGAAACATATCTCAAAATGAGACATTCTGGAAAAACAAAATATTTTCTATATTATAATAAAACAGCCAGCCTATGCCAGCAGGATTATATTATTTAGCTCTTAGTGTTGAAACTGTATTTGATGACACATAATAAAGTCACATAAATCTAAATAGTTTAGATCTTTTTCATTACTATGACTTCTGGCTCCTGAACATGAAGAGCAGCTCACGCACATGTATCTCCTTTGTGCAGACTGATCTTGAATTTATAAAGTTATCGTGGTCGTTCTAATTAGCACCTACATTAAAAAAAAAATCAAAAACTCACTATATGAACAAACTACTGCGGTGGATAAGCCAGGAGTGGTCAAAATTTCCAGCCCCAAGGGTACCCAAATCTTCATGTTTAATTATATCCTGTCATTCCCCTTAAGGCTCAGGGCAGGTTATATCATAAAATCATATTAAAATTAAAGAATATAAAAGCATATAAAAATCCCCTACCAACCCCTATTCCCACTTGCCAGATGCCTGACCCAAAATAAAAGTCTTATGCTGCCTCTGAAGAACACCCAGGCTTTGATGAGTCTCCAGGGGAAGGGAGTTCCTCAATACTTGGGCAGCTCCAAAACTGATGGGTAGATGGCACCTACAAGAGGGTACTCCTGGCTGACCACAAGGATCATGATGGTGCCCACAGGAGGAAGTGGTCTTTCAGATATGTGGGACCCGGGCTTTGAAGTTTAAAATCGGCACTCTGAATTGTGCCCAGAGCACTACCAGAAGCCAGCACAGACTCTGAAGCATGGGTGCAATGGTCGAGTGTCACAAGGTATGCGCACACCCTTTTGAAGCATCTCCCAGGTTGGTGGAGCTGGTGCTCCATGATTCTGGCTGTTGAGATTCTGAGGAGCAGCTGTGATTTAGATGCTGACACTTGGATGCAGTGAAGTAAGATAGGCCCATTAAGGCAGCTTTGGGCCTGGGACAGGCCTGGCTGAGCTGTACGTGACCCACCCATGTGCGACTCCCGAGTAGAGCTAAAACAAGCACCCACAAAAACAGGTATATATGTGGGAATTGTGGTACTCAACTCATATCAAGCACTCATTGGTACCTAATCAGAGTCCGATGGGCTACCTCATGTACCGATTTGCTGGTTTTCACCCTGATCTTTCAACTTCCAGTACCAATTTATCATTTACCGGTAAATCGGTAATGGTAATACCTGGCACTTTGGGGTAATCGGGTGCCCGACTTGGTACTCGGGTACCAATCAGGTCCCTGATAAGACAACTCAAAAATGTGGGTATTATCCAGGAGTAGCAAACGCACTACCTATTTTCGTTCTGTTCCTGAACCACAGTTTGGCCACCCCCGGTATAAGTCACCTACACTAAGCAGAAAAGAGGTCTCTATGTTCTTATGCAGAACTAGAGAACGCAGACACCTAGAACTGCAGGTTATTCTTCAAGTGGCTCCATGGATTCTCACTTATTTATGGGATGTATCCTGCTCGCAGGCACCACCCAGAGAAGCTTGTCTCTGTGTAGTAGTAAAACTGCTTCCTGAACGGAAGATTCTGGAAGCTACAAGTCCACTCCCTTCACCCCCTCACTCAGTAGTCTTACAAGAGGAGGAGATATAAAGGGGAAGGGCTGAATGTTCCCACTTCACTTCCTTCCAACTTCCGCCGGCTATCTCGGAGGAACATTTTGCTTGTCACTGTTCTCTCGCTCTCCTAAAAATGTTGTTTATTAGGTCATTAGTTTAGTAGTTTCCTCAGTTCTAGTTAGGTAGATAGGTCCTCCCATACATCCACAGCCCCATGGGGGGCAGGAGCGTCATGCACACGGCACAATTATTCAAGCACTGCCAGACTTGCTCCTGTGTCCTGCCTCACTCTGATCAGCATGATGAGTGCCTACTCTGCCTCAGAGAAGGTTATGTCATGAAAGGCTGCAAAACCTGTGAAGAGCTGTCATCCCACATGCTCAAAGAGCAGAGGATAAGACTCCATGACTTACCTTACCAGGAAAGCCGTCCAAGAGGGAGACGAAGGGCCACTGCGTCAGGCCACATTCCAGCTCTCAAACCCCTGACACACCTCCTCTTAGAGGCACAACTGAGCCCATTCACAGCCACACCGACCCTTCAGTTCCGCTCTGGGAGCCCGCTCTCCAGAGGTTTGAGGGGACAGATTGTGAGGAGGGTGAACTGAGCCTGCCCTGTGTGCGGAAACCTAGAGATCCCCAACCTTCAGATCCTCAAGCTAAGAAAGACACACAAAAGCACAACCACTGCTCCCCTCCTCCTCCGCTGCCCTCAGAAAGCTCAGAGGGTAATCCAGCAGCTCTCCCGCTTCAGGAGCCTGGCCAGCAACCTTCAGCCCCACTGCCTCAACCAGCTATACAGCACCCGTTTTATCCCAGGCAGCTGTCCTGCCTCGCTCCACAGCACCGGGGAAAATCCAGTCGGCAGGCAGCAAAGAAAGCCCACCTCCTTATCAGGAACCCTGGCACCCAGGACACACCACCCCATGGCACCAAGACCCCCTGAAACCTTACCACCACTCTCAGCCCTGGAATCACTCCCATTCCTGGGACCAAGCCCGTGACTGCTCGCCACTGTGCCAGATACACCACTCCATGCAGGGACCAGCCTGGGTACTATTCCCCTTGGTACCATAAGTGCTTTGAAAATTACTACCCATCTAGTGAGGAGTCCGATTAGGAAGTGCACTTTGACTAGTATCTTAGGGGATACTGCTCCCGCATAGAACACTCCAAGCGCAGATCTCGCTCCCGACATGGCTGCAGCTCCCTGGCCAAGCAGAGATCCTACCCACAGTATCAGGACAGATCTCTACATCCTCGCTACAGACCCCATTCCACTACGAGAGACCGGTCCTACCACTCCCCGGTCCCAGAACTACAGCTGCCTCCCCCACCTCCTCTTCTTTCTCCTTTCCCACAAGGAGAAGTGGCCATTAGGCTTAATCAGTCACCGGCTCCACCGGCACCAACAGACCCGATCTTACCTCCTCCAGATGCAGCCCTGATGCCGCCGCCACAGGACACGCAGGCAAACTCCAGTCCTTGGTGGGAAAACATGTCCAAACCTGTATCTAGCAGCCACATCATCTGCTTCTCCCTCTCCCCCGCAGGACTCGGATACTGTGAAAGGCGACTCCATTGAGCCTTTTCCACTCCACGACTCAAGACAACACTGTTGGCCCACCACCCTCCGACAATGCCTCTGACCCCTCTTCTGTGCTTGCTACGGAGGACAGAAAGACTTTTCAAATTATGCTGAAGCGCTTATCTACAGCTCTACCTCAAATCCCTACTAAGGTTTCAAAGAAAACTCCATTGGGTCCAGTCTTTCGAAGAATAGGTGGGAGTGGAAAGGTACACATTTCCTTCCCCATATTCAATTAACTTATAGAGCCTTTTATAAGTCTGCCTGGAAAAAACCCTGCTCTATCCCCAATCAACAAGCTTGCAGATGCCCTCTACCAAGTACCGTAGGAAGGAAGTGACATGTACTACCACCATCCCCGCCCCAAACTCCATGGTAGTGGCTGAAGCCATGAGTCACCCCAAGGCAGGCAACAAACAGACATCACCCTCAGACAGAGAGGGCAGGAGACTTGATACTTTGGGGAGGAAAGTGTTCTTGTCTTCTACACTTCTACGGGCCGCACACTACCTCTTAACAATGAGTGTCTACCAACACTGGCTATGGGCACATTCCCCCACCACTCAAGATCTGGATGAACACCTGGCTCTACAGAGGGAAGGCTCCCAATTATCACAATTCCAACTGACAACCTCCATGCACTTTGCAGACTGTGCCATCCGCTCCACTGTGGCAGCAATCGCCACCCAGTGCCATGCCTGGCTGTGTTCAACTACCTTAATTCAGGAAAACAAACTCTGCATTGAGGGCCTGCCCTTTGAGGAAGATGGGCTATTCTCAGCCACCATTGATGACACCCTCTCCAAAATAAAGGAGGTCTCTCAAACAGCAAAATCGGCAGGCGTTATAAGGCCAAGCAGGAAGCATTCCTATCCACCCTCCTTCTCTTACTTCCAGACAGCTCAGATCCTCCTACTCCCAAAGGAGACTTATAATCCCCCTCCCTCCCACCATCAGAATCAACATCAGCAGCAGGCAGTTACTCAAACCCACAGAATCCTCTACAAACCTAAAATCAAGTCAACACCTGCCTCAAACACCTCAAGACCCCACCCTCGAGTTTTACACTTCACCTCTGAAGTGTTATGAGCTGGAGTATAATCGGTTCCTTAGCCACTTAACACCTTTCTATAGGGCCTGGACGTCTATAAGATAAGACAAGTGGATATTAGAGATCATCTGCCAGGTTTACTGCATTCAATTCCAATCACTACCCCCATCTCCCCTCCCCTATCCTGTCCCTCCTTAGGGACTCCGCTGACAAGGCAGAATTATTACAGGAGCACTACAGAAGATATTACTCTCCAATGACCTACAGGGGTTCTATTCTAGATATGTCCTCATTCCCAAGTGGGACAGCGGGCTTCATCCCATCCTAGACCTCTGGCACCTTAATAAATTAAGAAAATTGAAATTTCAAATGATCACTCTGTCTTCTGTCTTACCAGCCCTACGAAAAGACTCCTGGCTGGTTGCCCTTGACCTCAAGGAAGCCTATTTCCATGTCAGCATATGGCCATCTCATTACAAATTTCTTCATTTTGTTGCAGACAGAAGGTATTTTCAGTACACTGTGCTTCCCTCTGGTCTCACCACAGAACCAAGTCTTCATAAAATGCATGAAGACGCTTCACTTTTATGTATTTTATATATTTTTTTATATTTTAATTTTTGTAAGCCGCCTTGAGCTGCCTAGGTAGGAGAGGTGGGATATAAATGTTGAAAATAAATATATAATAAATAAACAGACAGCAGTTGTGGCCAAGCTCCAAAGGACCATCAAGGTCTTTCCGTATTTGGATGACTGGCTCATCACTGCCAATGCTCAAGACCTCCTCACAGAGCACCTTCATGCCACCACAGTTCTCCTGATGAGCCTGGGTTTTTTAATCAATGAGGAAAAGTCACAGCTACAACCAGTACGAGTCCTCTCAGAAGACCTTCCTCCCAAGTACCTGGTTCGACATCGTGGTTTCCATGATCAACACTCTACAATACTGGTCCACTCAGTCTGTCAGATTCTTTCTATGGCTTATGGAATTTCTGGCCTCAACCACCATAGTCACCCCCTTCATCAGACTGCACATGCGTCCCCCTCCAGCACTGGCTGAGGGAAAATTACAACCCAATGCTCCACTGCATGTGCAGGGAATTGGAGATCCCAGCATACACACGCAAGAGTCAGGGCTGGCCCAAGGGTTTGAGGGGCCATGTGCCAAGCCTTGCTGTGGGGCCCCAAAGGCCAGCGGAACCTTATGGCTGCACTGAAGTTTATAGCTTCCTTGCATGTTCGTTTTCAATCGTGTGCGCCCGCCTAACACGCATCCCCACTCACCCCCCCACTCGTCCCCATGCACTGAGCAACCGGGGGAAACGATGGTTACTATGTGGGTGTGGATGAGTGGTGAGTAAGTGGGGATGCATGTGCAGCCGTGTGCATGCCCCATCCACACATTGACATGCCCACAGATTCCCCCCCCGGCGGAGCCATGTAAAAATAGCATGTGAGGAGCCACTCGAAGAAGAACAGAAGGTTGCTACCTTGTAAATAAGGTTCTTTGAGATGGCTCCCAACATTCTCACAACACCCACCCTTCCAGCCTTGCATGGATTTTTTTCCTTATATTTCTAGAAAGGGTTGGAAGGAACTGTCATTCTGAGGGGGAGAGCACTGTTTATACTACAGGAGCTCGAGACCATCATGTGGCTATTATTTGACTAGGGTGAGTGTGCACAATCCAGCTATGAGAATGATAATGCCATCTTGAAGAACCTTATTTACAAGGTAGCAACCTTCTGATCAGCACCTGGGCAGGAGCTGTTTGCAGCAGCCTACAGAGGAGGGAGAAGCAGATGAGGGATGGGGTCTCTGTGCCTGGGGCCGGCCCTGGGGGCAGACAGCGTTGGTGGGCGGGGGAGGGCAAGCTTTCTACCCTCCCCCAGAATCCCCCTCCCTAAGGAAAGGCTCCCTCCTGAGAACTGAGCAGCCCCAGCCCGGCTGCCTGGTCTCACCACTCTCCCCCTTTCTATGGGGAAGACAACGGGCTTGGGAGGGGGGGGCAAGCTTGCTACCTTCCCCCTCCCTAAGGAAAGGCTGGCTCCCTCCAGTAGAGGCAGTGAGCACTGAGCAGCCCCGGCCCGGCTGCCTGATCTCCGCCCGGAGGAGGCGGAGGTGTGGAGGGGAAGGGAGGGGAGGGGGGGCCAGTCAGGGCCACGGGGGAAAAAAAAACAAGATGGGACAGGTGGCTGGGCAGCAGGCTTTGCTACAAATGGGGGTGGGGAGACTTTTTTTAAACGGCTGTGTCCCGACTCCCTCTCCAACCCGCAGTGGCAGTGCTGCCGGGCTCCCTCCCTCTAAGGCTGCCTCGGGGCCATGTGCCTGGGCGCCGGTGGCACATGCCTCGGGCCGGCCCTGGCAAGAGTCTAAAGCGTTGCACATGTCCGTATAACCCCTTCAGAGAGATTCCCTTTCACCTGCCAGACCTCACCATCACCACAGATGCCACCACAGAGAGATGGGGCACACTACAACTCTCTCACCAGGTCTGGTCACCAGAAGTAAAGCTTTTACACATAATCTCCTCGAACTCAGGGCCATCAGATGGGCATTAAGAGCATTTGCCAGCTTCATCACTGGGTTTGTGGTGCAAGTCACAACCATCAGTACCACAGCTATATGGCGCATCAACCAACAAGGCAGGCCCAGGACTTTCTTGTCCTCCAAAGAAGCAGAGAAACAGTAGTACATTCACCACGGGGTGACACCAGTTGCCGTCCACCTTCCAGGGGAGTCAAACCAGTTAGCAGACCCCTTGAGCAGACTCTCGAGAGAACGCCACGACTGGAGTCTCTGCCAGAGTGTGGTCAATTACCTCTTCCACAGGTAGGGCACTCTCCACATGGATCTCTTTGTATCCAAAATCAACCACAAGCTTCCCCTCTTCTGCAGTTGAGTGGACTTAGCTTGGGGATCTATATCAGACACATTTGCCATCCCATGGGACACTCACTTCCTATTCACCATTCCCCCTCATCTCCAAAATGGTCTACAAGGCCCGCAGAGACAAGGCACACTTGATCCTCGTGGCACCAGCCTGGATGCAACAACTGTGGTACCCCATACTACCGGAGTTAGTGGCCAGTTCTTATCACCTCCCCCTCTGCCATTTAATGAGAAGTGAAAATTCTCATAAATATCATTTCACTATTTATGTGCGTTTAAAGCTTTAAGAAAAACAAATTTATTGCTATATTAATATAGCATAATCTAGCATGTAACATTTAAATTAAATTACAGAAACTACTTCTGCTATGGCAAACCTTACCTTCAGTAACTTGCATGATGGAAATTCTGGCAGATAACGTAACTTATTTTTCCTTAGATAAAGCTGTTCTAAATATGCCATGCTGGCCAGTTCAGAAGGTATCACTTCTAAATAGTTCTTAGTACAATCCAGCTGTTTTAAACCTATAGGATTAATTCAACTGGTGAAAATGTAAAGTTATCAAAATAAATTCAAGCAGCTCACTTTACTAGACAAGCAGAAATAGCACGAAGAGTATCCTGTTCTTAAATAACTTCTAAAACAACTTCAAATATTTTCAAGGTACTCTAGTGACCCTAAATGCCCACTATTATCCATGCCTTTGTATCTTCGAGGCTAGACTGCTGCAGTGCACCCTATGTGGGGCTGTCCTTGATGACTGTTCAGAAGCTGCAGCTGACACAGAATACGGAAGACCGTCAAGTTGGGAAGTGAGTTGCTGGGAGCACGTTATGCCATTGCTCCAGAGTCTATGCTGGCTCCCCACAGCTTTCTGGGCTCAATTCAATGTGCTGGTTTTGACAAGCAAAGATCTAATTGGCCTGGGCCTCACATATCTGAAAGACCACCTCCTCCACCCCAGTCTCTGAGGTCTGCTTGGAATGCCCTCATCTGGCTGTCAAGTCCACACAGCAAGAGTACGTAGAGAGGCATTCTTAGTGTCTACCCCACATTTATCGAACTCCCTCCTCCTAGAAGTTCATTTGAGCCCAAGATTTTTTTATTACTTTTCCCTCAAAGCTCCAAGGAGGAGTGCCATGCAGCAGAGAAATACTACTAATGCTCATATGCCATCATAAGAACCTTTCATCCTTAAATATTTTAAACAGTATGGGATTTTCAAAGGGACCTGGGGAGCAAGGCATTCAAATCCCAGTCACATGCAAGGGGAACTGGGCAAGGAACTTTTAATTAGTCCAAGTGCCCAGCACTTTATTGCCTAAGAAAATAAATGCCCCACAACAGACGTGGTGTGAAAGAAGAGTCAAGAATGCTGATGTCACAAAGTTGTGGCTAATCTATTACATTAAACAAAAATTTTCGTCTTATGCCATTGAAAACACAGAAATGGTTCAAATCAGCAGAACTGAAGGACAAGTCAGTGAATCTTTGTTTTATAACAAAATCCAATATTTCTTACTGTAGAGTTCTCATTTACCTTGGTGAATAAGATCACAAAGAATTACATAAAGCTTTCAGCTCCATGAATGTACAGATAGGAAAATTGGCCCCTTTCCTGTGAATTTCCTTCTCTATAGATTTCCTGGACAACAATCCAATACTTCGAGAAAGATCCCTACCCCAGCCAGCAGGAGACTAACTTTTACTGGAGCATGCTCAGTGGGGTTCTGACCCCTCCTATTCCAGTTGTCCAATAGCAGATAATACTGCAGGTGCACCAGCAGGTCTACGAAGCTTGCTACTTGTTTTAGATGGGCATGTGCACTGGACTGGATTGGGATAGTCCGATGACAAATCTTTCCTGTCTCTCTTGAGGAATGAACATTCTGTTTGAACAAGTGACAAAGATTACCCCCAGGTGTTCTGATCTCTGAGCTGGCTCCAGCTGACTTTTGCTAATGTTGATCACAAAACCATGATGATGCAAATAACTCATTGTCCTGGTTAAACCCATAGTGGTCCGCTGCCTGAAGGAGGACTGGATCAGCAGGTCACCTAGATACAGGTGCATGTGGATCCCCCTCCATTCAGAGGTTCACAATCAAAGCCATTAGAACCTTCACAAAGGTTCTGGGGAATGATGCTAGTCTGGAAGGCAAGGCTCGATGCTGCCATGCATAACAAAATCTAAACCATCTACAAAGAGATGGTCTGATCAGAACATGAAGGTAGGCTTTATTCAGGTCGGACAATGTTAGCCAATCGCCTTGAGAAACTGCCATGCAAACTGATTGGAGAGTTTCCATGCAAAAGGCCCTGGTACACAATGAACGACTGAGAATCTTTAAAACTAGAACCACCCACCATTCTCCTGACTTTTTGGGTACCGAAAATAAAAGGGAATAAAGGCTGCTTGTCCACATTCATATTTTCAAACAGCATTAATGTGAGATTGCAGCATGGCTGCATGCCCACATTAATCTCTTCCATGGCTTGAATCAGTTATAAAAAAAATAATGGATCCATGCTCATGTTACCCCACACGTACACCAGGGGAATCCTTGGTGGGGAGGGTTGGGGACACTAGGGAGTTTGGGACCCATATTCCAGTTCCCTTCTCAGGGAACCCTGTATGGAAGCGGTGTCCAGACAAAGCTCCTTTGCCGAGCACTGCTAGTGTCAAGCAGGGAGAGAAGAGAGGAAGGATCCATGTTTCTAGCAGCACTCAGCAAAGGGGGTTTGCCTGGGCACCGCTTCCCTAGGGGTTTCCTGGTGGGAGGGTTGGGGACCGGCACCCCAGTCCTCTCCCCCGCCCCACCAGGAAACCCCCTAGGGAAGCAGCACCCAGAGAAAGCCCCTTTGCCAAGCACTGCTAGTCAGGTGGAGAGGCATGGATCCGCCTTTCCTTCTCTCTCCGCCTGACATTAGCAGCGCTTGGCAAAAGGGATACACCCCTGTCAAAATTTGACAGAGTTTAATTAACATTAAGCCTGCATGCAAACATTCAAATTTAACGTTATTTTTACTCACGTGAGTGACAGGACTGGATTTACCAGCCCTGTCATCCATGATTAAACTATCGTTAGTTTCCCTGCCAAATGAGGAAGGCTGTTTGCCCACATTACACAACCCAATGTTAATTCCTATCTAATGTTAGATTGTGTAACATGGGCAAGCAGCCGAAGACCTGAATCCCACTCTCCCTCGGGGATCAGTTCTGTTGCACTTATCTGCAATAAGCAGGCTATTTCTTTTGACATAGCTTTGTGCTTTAAGGGGTTGGGATTTTTTGAACAGGGGAAACTGTAAAAGAGTCAAGGGGGCAACTGTGGAACTCTATGGCATATCCCAGGCAGGCAGTCTCTCTGACCCAATTGTTAGAGGTCGAGTGAGCCAACCCATCTGCAAAAAGATGGAGCCTGCCCCGTATCAGTGAGTCCTCGTTGGGCTGAGGCTCTAGATAGTCATGTTTTGGGTTTATGAGTGGGGTACAGCTGTCCCCTGCTTAGATCAGTGAGGTCCTGAGAACCTATATTGGCTCTGCCAGCGGGTCTTACCTCTGGGATCTCTGTCTTGGGGAGTGCAACTGCCTATTTTAAAGTTCAATCCATAATAGGAGGTTCTGCTGTTGGAACAAAAATTCCACTTAGAGGTGTTAAAATACTGCAAGGTATGCTTTTGTCTCGTCTGTGGTATCCACTAAGACAGGGGTGGCGAACCTTTTCTGCCCGGGGGGCCACATTGAAAATTAGTACGAGCTCAGAGGGCCACGTAGAGGTTTGGGGCAGGGGTGCTTAATGGGTGTATTCAAGAAAAGGAGGACCCAGATCAGGGATCTGTGCTATGGATCTGTCCCCTACCCTTGTGCGCATGCCCTCCTGTCTGCTCAATTAGCTGGAGCTCAGTTTTTCAGCGCTTGGGGGTAGAGACTGAATCCAGGAGCCAGATCCAGGCACTGGAAAGGGGTCACATAAAAACTTGCCAAGGGCCCGCACTTGGCCCCTGGACCTGAGGTTCCCCACCACTGCACTAAGACTTTGTCCAAACACACCCTGAATAACTTCGCCCCTTGATAAACTCCCCAAATGAGTAAATTCTTAGCATAGCGTCTTGTCCAGGATCTCAACCAAAACCTTCTCCTATCAGCTACATTAGTTGCTACTGACCTGGCAGACCAGGTGAGGGCATCAGTAGAGGCATCTGCTATAAAGGCTATGTCTAGATGAATCATGGAGGCTAGAATTCTAGCCTGCCTTGTGGAGAGCTCCCAATCCTTTGCTTGTTTAAGCCATCCTAAGATATCAGTTATCAAATGTAGTACTGCAGAGATCACCTTGAAATTCCACTGTAGACTAGACTCTATTCCCCTATCAGTCAGGTCTTTAGGATACAGATCCCACTCCGAAGAGAAAACTGACAGGCATGCCAAAGAGGCTACCACCCCTACAGTAGATGTGGCTGCAAACATTGCTTCCTTGCACTCTGAAAAGGAATAAAGGCCTCCTGAGTTTTGCTAAACCTTGTGGCTTGCCAGGCTCCTGCCATTTCACCTTAATAATTATTTCAAAGGCCTTACCCAAGGGCAGCCCTTTGTCCCTGCCAGGGGCTTTAGGGATATACTCTCAGGAGTCCTCCTCCCCTGAGGATTCAGGAGAGTCTGTCTTTTCCATTCTTCCCTTGAGCTTTAAGGTTCTTTCAACCTCCCTAAACATCTTGTCCCTATACTTGAAATGGAAGTCTCTACCTTGATCCCTGGCACCCTCTGACTGAGGGGGTCTCAGGAGTTTCCCCCTCTTCCGGGGGGAGAAGGACTCAGAGCCTTGTGAGGGTAAGCCTGGCTGGAATTCAGCTGCCACTTCTAAATCACCATCTGCATCAGGAAACAATATGGGTAGGTGGCAATTTTGTTTGCGAGAGCCATTCCTTTCTCTGGATTAATTAGGGGGCAACGGTGGAGTCTGTCCTGAACAAGAACACCAGCTCCTCTTGGGGTACATTCTACCTCAACTGCTCATCCGAGGTTGGACCAGATAGCTCCATGTCCTCTGACGTGACATTCTCTTTTTTGCTGCAGGTGCTGGACATTTGCCTTTGCCTGCATGCTTAGATTTGCCCTGGAACCTAGTGCCCCCCTCAGAGAGGGAATCAGGAGGCATATTGCCTCCGCTTTGTTTCCCTGGATCTCCCCCTTTCATGGACTCAACAACCTTACAGTGCGCCCAAAGGTACCACAGCAAAAAATCCCAATCCTGAAAGGATCAGACCCTAATAACTGCCACCTTGTCCAGGAGAAGCGCTGCCTGCTCCTGCCTAGCCTGAGGCAGAAATCAAACAGGAACAGGAGGGGTCAGATCCCCCACTAAGCACGCTCCAGTAGGAGTTGAAGTCTGCCTCCTGCTGGCCAGGGTGGAGATCTCCCCCAAGGTACTGGATTGCTGTCCAGGAGGGGTGAGGAGAAGTTTACGTTCAGAAGGGTGCAGACATATGTGGAGGCTTTTCTGTTTAGGTGTCAGACAAATCCAAAATTCACTATGCAGAAACAATTTTAAAAACGGCCACCTCCTTATTTTTAGATTGCTGTTGCTGTGTCATGCTCAGATTTGAGAGAAATGGCAGAGCCGTTGAGATTGTAACTTTTATCGGTTCTACTTCTGGTGGCGAGCATATCTCAACTTGCAAGCCACAAACGTGTCTTCCTTGGACAGGAATAAAGATGATCAGAGCTGAAACCGAGCTAAACACAGGTAGGTACGGTTGGATTTCTGATTGCATTTAGCACAGTTTCAGCTCTGACCTCCTTTATTCCTATCCAAGGAAAGGCTTGTGTAGGTTACAGCTTTGTATACTTTCACCACTAGATGTTGGTCCAATAAAACATCTGTTTATTTTACTACAATTTATGTTAGTCTCGCTTAGTTCAATTCCCATAATTCAAGTTTACCATCTGTTTCCCTTCACATCTGCTGTATCTACTAGGAATCCATGTTTAGCTTACGTGTACACTAAACGGGATGATTTAAAATACTGCAAAACTTAAAGCTAAGCTTTTACAAATAATGCTTTTATGCCTTTTCCTCTACTTTAAATTCCATCATCCCTCTTTGAGCTTGGATTTTCATACAGTATATGTAGTAGAGAAAATTCTTATCAGATTCATTTTATTTATTTAGTTATTAAAATTTATACCCCATCCTTTCCCAAAGGCTCAGGGTGGCTTACAGAAATAAAAACACACAAATATATAAATAATAAAAAGACACAATAAAATCCCTACCCTCACCTCCAAAAACCCATCCACTCCAACCCCTATGCCGCCTGCCCAATGCTTTGCCAAAAAGGAAAGTTTTGCACTGCTTCCAAAATATGCTCAGGCTCTGACGGACCTCCGGGGGAAGGGAGTTCCGTAATACTGGGGCAGCAACTGAGAACGCCTCTCTGAGGGTCCTTGTCGTACAGACAAGATTGGCAGGTGGTACCTGCGAGAGGGCGCTCCCAGCCGACCGTAGAGGTTGGAGTGGAGCACGGAAGGAGAGGCAGTCTTTCAGATATGTGGGGCACAAGCCATTTAAGGCTTTAAAGGTCAAAATCAGCACCTTAAATTGTGCCCAAAGAGCTATAGGAAGTCAGTACAGACTATAGAAAACAGATATGATGTGCTCACGGCGACACCCCCCCAAAAAGAGCTGGGCCACTGCATTGTGCACCAGATGCAGAGCTTCCAAACAGTCACCATAGGCTGCAATGTGTTCTGAGTGGGGCTGTAGTCTAGCCTTGAGGTAATGAAGCATGGCAGATGGCAGCCAGATCTGAATCAGAAAGAAAGGACCTCAGCTTTCTCACCAGATGGAGTTGGTGAAAAGTGTTCCTGGTCACTGCCGCAACCTGACAAACCAGGCACGGCAGGGGGTCCAGAAGCACTGCAAGGCTGTGAACTAGAGGGGGCCAGTCCCTCTCAACAACAGAGGTCCAAATCCCCTCCAAGTCAAAAGAGCAACCAACCATCATCACTTCAGTCTTATCTGAATTCAGCTTCAATCAGCTCACCCTCATCCAGTCCCGAAAAGCAGCCAGGCACTGAGAATGCACCGAGACTGCAAGACATGGTTCAGATGAAAAAGAGGTAGAGCCGAGTGTCATCAGCATACTGATGGCACCTCACTTCAAACTTACGGATGATCTCTCCCAGTGGCCTCAGATATTTATTTATTTTAAAATGTATATGCCACCCTTCTCTGAGGCTCAGGACATCTTACAATACATAAAAACATTTAAAAACATTTAAAACTAATATTAAAAAAAACACTAAAAAGCCCACAAACCCCACCCAAAAACCACCTTCGCACCTAACCCCCCCTCCCACCAAACCGCACCCCAATTCCCTATTCCTGCCCGTCAAATGCCATTTCAAATAAAAAGTCTTACTGCCTCCAGAAGATTCTTGGACTCAAACAAACTTCTGGGGGAAAGGAGTTCCAAAGCACTGGGGCAGCAAATGAGAATGCCACCTTCGAGCCCTTGTCGGATGAGCAAGGCTAACAGATGGTAACCACAGGGAGGAACTCCCAGCTGATTGCAGGGGCCACGATGGGACATGGGCAGGCAATCTTTCAGATATGTGGGCCCCAGATGTGCTCCCAGCAACCCACCCTCATGAACAGGCGGACTGTCAACATTCTGCACAAGGCACAGCCCACGAATAGCCTTCAAGGGCAGCCCCACACAGAGTGCACTGCAGCAACCTATTCTCAAGTTAATGAAGGCATGGATGACCATGGCCAGATCCATATCTGAGAGAAAGGAACAGTCTTCTCACAAGGTTTAGCTGGTGAAAGGCACTCCTGGCCACAGCCGTGACCTGCAGCTAAGATCCAGAAGCACCCCAAGGCCATAAGCATGAGTAACCAGGAGAGGCTCTACCCCATCGATGATGGGAGTCCCACTCCCACCCAGGTCACAGGGCCGGCCAAACGAAGAATTCAGTTCATTCTTGTTCTTCACATTACTACTCAGATGGAAGATAATTTGTAGGTTGCTTTATACCTACACTATCATGAAAAGCCAGTTATCAAAACACTACAGTTGATGTGAACGGCACAATAGCCACCCATGTGTGGCCATTTGCTTGGTCAAATTCTCCAAACGCATGTTTGCCACTGGGTGCCCAAGCACAGCGGCATGGCAGGGGATGCAGGGAAGATTGTGAGGGATAATCCGGGATAACACACGCCCATGTGTTAGCGTGTAGTCAATTAAGTAGCCTGCATGAGGGCAGGCCCTGTGATCTATAACAGGCAGGAACAGTAGGCATCAGGAACAGCAAGCTAGCGATCTGGGAGTTGTGGTCAGCATGGATTAGTGTGAGGATAGGCACTTACGTAGCAGCGACTTTACTTAGGTAGCGTGGTACAGAGCAGACACATTATGCTGAGGAGAAAGGCAACGCACCTCACTGCTTGGGTGTATGGGTTTTCCAGACGTTCCTGCTGGCTACATCCAGCCATCAGACTCTCATGTTGCTTTCACCCCGGGGGGGGGGTGTCAAAGATTGACCAGATGCGGGAGCCCACAACTCCTGCCTGTTACAGCTTCTGCCCACCCCACATTCCTGCTGCAACTTAGGACCATTTGCTATGTCCAGCAATCACGGCACGTGGCTGAGAGTACTATGCACACTCCAAGACCCACACCATGGTTAACGTGTCATTTGTTAACACTCTTAAAAGGTGTCTCGGTTCATCATATTGGGAGTGATGCGTCTCGTTGCATCACTCCCAACATGCAACATTTCCAAACTATTTAGTTATACCTATTCATCCAGATTCAATAAAAAAAGCAACATCCTTCAAGGCTACAGACTTACCGATAAGCTCATTTTTAAATGCTGTAGGAAACTGGCTTACTTTTCATTGCACTGATTTCTGCTGGTAGGCTCCTCAGTTGGTTATAAGACAGGTTGAGACGCACCAAGCTTGTTAAGGAAGCAAAACTGGTTGGAACAGTTGCAAGATGGTTGTTGGACAGATCCTGGGGGCAGAAAAGAAGGCACTGACAAACCAACTGAAGATTCTGAAATGGTGTTTTTACAAAAGCTGTGTTTGTGGCTATTGCAAAGCTAATTGCCAGGTGTTAGTAATGCAACAATAATTATTTATTAAGACGAAGTGCTACAGAGGGAGTTTGACACTGACGAAAACTAGTTCTAATAGTCTGAGAAAAATCAAGAGGAAGACCCGATTACCTTTCCAATCTAGAACTTTAGAAATCATCATCATTTCGTATAAAATTCCTTGTCTCTAAACATCAATCTAAAATGTTTTCCCTGCCTAATTATTTTCCTTGGCCACATTTATATACCTTCTATCTTTTTGGATGGAGCATGGCCAAAAATAATGCTCCAGATGTGTGCATGACAGAAGTACTTACCTATATATTTCTGTAATAGCATGACAGAAAACAATACCAACAATTTTACCCTATGGTGTGTAAACAGATTTTCTGCATACTAAGCAGATTATAATACTGAACTGCCCAATGCTTAGCAGGGTGGTACTTTCAAAAGGACCTACATGACATAAGAGAACAAGTCCTGTTCCCTTTGCTTGAGCAGTTGTAAGAGATTATCAAGGCCTTGATTATGACTAACTACAAGATTAGTCAAATCAAATCAAAATGTATTTATTTGCGTGGCCCTAGGCCATTGCCAACATACACAAAGACAAAAAAAACAAAAACAAAGGCAGTGAATAAAAATTAATTATTAATTAAACTCAGAAGCACAATGAAAAATAAACATTCAAAATATCATGGTAGGGGAGTTTACTATCAACCTCCCCTGCCCCCCGGATTTATAATATCTTACTCGGGGACTACAGGAACCTTTACTTGAGGAACTGAAGCCTCAGATTTAAGGCTATGTCAAAAATTTCATAACCTCTTGGGTAGTTTCAGGGGAGATATCATTTAAAGTTTGTCTCTAGCAAGCAGAATTCCGTTCTGCCCAGAAACTTTCCTAACATAGAAGAGAGAAATTTCTCTCACAATCGGTCATAAAGATGACAGCCAAACAGAATATGCTGGGTAGACTCTGTAATCTGCCTATCAAAAGGGCAAAGGCGATCACCAAACTTAATACCACGGAGGCGTCCCTCAAGGACTTCAGTGGGCAAGGAATTTAAACAAGCGCACAGGAACAGAAGTTTTTCCCTAAATGAAGAGGGCGAAGACAGGTACTTTGCCATTTTCCCCAGCTCCGGAGCCCAGACTTTATATTCAATTATATGGAGGGAGCTTCCAATTTTGGCTAGATCCTCCTGTCTTCCAATATCTCCCAATCTCAGCCGGATCTCAGCCCAATATCAGAGGACTTAATCATCCGGAGCCAAAATTTTAAAGAGAGCTCCCAGGTTACCGTTTCCCAACTCCTCAGTCCGAACTCTAACCTAATAGCTGCGGCAGGGGTACCGTTTGGAACGTTTAATAAACATTGAAGAAAATGGGTCTGCAGGGTATTGAGGTGTTTGCCAGTAAGAGGGGCCCAAAGTTCAGCCCCATATAAGAAAGAGGCCCCTTACAACTGAAAACCTCCACAGCAAGGTCTATGTTTTTCCTTCCCACTTCTGAGAAAAACTCTAAAATAGCCTGAGAAGCTCCCTTGGCTGGTAGGGATGCTTTCTGGTAATGATCAATCAAGTTGCCATGGGCATGGAAATGTATTCCTAGATACTTGAAACACTTTAGCTGCTGCAGATATTGACCATCAATAGTCCAATTATAAGTCCTTCGACTCTTAGAAAAAACTACAGCTTTAGATTTGTCGTAGTTAATAACCAGTTTGTTACTGCTACAGTAAGTTGAGAAGGTCTTCAGCTGCCTGATTAACCCAATTCTAGTCCGGGAAAGAACTGCCAGGTCATATGCATATAAAAGAACGCCAATTTCTCTAGAAGCCAATTTTGAAGATTAGTCTACATTAATCAACTGCAAGATTATACACCCTACATTTATCATTTTCAGATTAAAATTGATGCTGCACTAAACTCAAGCATTGGGTAAACCAGAATTTATGTTTTCAAACACATTCAGTTATCTGCAGAAAACACTGGACCATTTACACTAATTACAAAATGAGTTTTGATAATCAGGTAGTCAGCAAAGCCTTGATTTTTTTACGGTCAACTGTGAAGTGCAGACTAACGAAGTGGAAAAAATAGCTATGAAAACTGCAACTTACCAATTCTTCTAAACTAACAAGCCCTCCAAATCCATCAGATAAGTCATTCAACTCATTGTGCTGGAGAAGCAAACTTCTCAAGTGCTTCAATTGTGTCAGCTCTTCTGGTATCTCTTTTATCTTGTTATGGCTATTGAAGATAGTAGAGAAATATGAAATAGTACATAACAAGAAACCTGCCCTGAAAAGTCACTTGTTTACTTCCCATTTACACACAAGCACTATGCACACAAGATCCCAGGTACAGGATAGATATTATTCTACTAGATAAAATCTTAAAAACAAAGCAACCTCTCACATATGTATTTAATTATTAGAACAATTGCCACCTTATGATATCAGGTTTTTGTTGGTTTTGGGGTGGTTTTGTGGGGAGGTTCCTTAAGTTTTATATATATGAAAAATGAATTTGCCATTTATGATTATTGTTTTTTATCTTATGGATCTTTTTACTTGTTATGTGTTTATACAGTTATACATAACAACAACAAAACAAACAAACAATCTCTTTTGTTTAGTCCAGGAATACAAATACTATTAGCGACCATAGAGTTTTTAGTTTTTCATTTTTAGACACTTTCAAAGCTCATTTGCAATATAAAACATTTGTTATCCTTTGGACTGAAACTAATTGGCCAAGGAAGCCAAGTATGGATTTTCCTGAGAAGGCCAGATGAACACTTTGGAGCTATCTGCCTGTGAGAAGGCCTTTCCTGACCATATCAGGGCCTAATATTGATGTTTGTTCCTGAACCAAAGTGATCAACGCAGTCCACAGAGAGAAAACACTGGCTTTAAGAGATACTTCTACATTAGATCGGGGTGCTCAACTTGATTCGTTCTGAGGGCCGAAATATTTGGTTTAGGCTCCACACTAGGCCGAATGTTGTCCAGCCCCTAATTTGCATGATCCTGCCCCTAAATTGCATATTCCCAGCCCTAATTTGCATAACTTGTGTGACTGAAAAACCATGAGACACTACACTTGGAAGGGGCCACAGGGCTACTCCAAGGCTGTACAAAGAAATATTCAGTAACAATAAAATGCAATTAAATTTCTTTATAAAATAAAAACTAAGTTTATTTTAACGCATGTCCTGTGCTCCATAGTTATTTTAATACAAAAGTCCTCTGACCAATTATAAAAATGCAAAGTGCACAGGGGCAAAGCAAGCACTGGTCCAAGCCACATGACAAGTCAATTATGGCACACACACCCTGCAAAGTGCACAGGGGCAAAGCAAGCACTGGCCCAAGCCACATGGCAAGTCAAATCTGGTACCACGCACACACACAAACGTGGAGAACACAGGGTCCCATTGAGCCTCCCCGCCAGAAACCCCTTCCCCTCTCCTGATGGAGCTCTTTCGCCACGCACACCACAGGGTGAAGTGTGCTGTAAGCTGCAACCCTTTCCCCGCCCCGCATCAGGCTGCACTGCCCAGGACAGGGACCAACCAAAGCGGAGGAACTTTCTCTAAGCGGCCATGCCGAGGCAGGAATGGCCCAGCAACATGCACTCCAGCCCCACCCACCCCGCCCCCGGAAAAAGCAACACACATGGCTCCCAGACAGGGACTAGAGGGCCCCACTCAGCACCTGGCCCTTAAGGCAGTGGGCTGCTTACACGGCTTTGCCAAACCAAGAGGAAGGTACTTGGGCTCATCTTTTTTCCACCCCCAATATGAACCAGGCCCAGAGGCTGCCTGGCACAAGCCATCTGTGGAGGGCTACCCCCTCGCCCGGTCTCGGGCAATAAGAAAGTGGCTGCAGAGGTCACAGCGGGCTCCCAATACGGACCTAGCTACCAGTCCCCACAGGGGGGCTCCCCCCGTCCCGGGCAGCAAGTAAGACAGACGCAGAGAAAGAAGCGAACTGAGCCGCCAGCGCCCATACGGCCCAACAGCTCGACCAGGTAAGAGTGGAGGGGTGGGGGTTGCCTCACTTACTTTCCATGCTTGGCCAAGAACACTCCAAAAGGAGCCACCCTGCATATAGTCAAGGAGGAGACAGGCAGGTGGCAGAGGAGCACACAGAGAGGTTTCAAGCAGCGGCAGGCAGCGTAAGGAGGAAGAGGGGACCTGGGCAGTGCCTCTAATTGGCTTACTGCCCAGAAGGGGAAACCTGATTGCGTGCCAGTAGGGGAGGTGGGAGAGTTCAAGCAGGAACAGGCAGCAACACGCGAGGAAAAAGGAGAGGCGGGCCACAGGAAAGGTATCGGGAGGCAGGCCAAAGGAAAGGTCCTTGTGGGCCACATGCAGCTCACAGCATGTACTCTGGTCACCTCTGCATTAGATGAAGACAATTTCAGAAGATTTCAACCAGTTTCCCCATTTTCACCACAAACACTATAAAACTTACTGTATTCAATTTTTGTAAATATTTACCTTACGTTAAGTTTCTGAAGATTCTCCAGTGATCCTATAGCAGAAGGAAGGGATGTCAGCTGGTTATCATGTACCTAGAAACAAAACATTATTTTAAAAATACAGCCAAAAATACACTGGGCGTTCACAAACGAAAATTCACAAATGAGATGCTCCACATTAGTGCCCTTTAACCCGTCGGATTCACCTGCCTGTCTGAATGGTGGCTGCCAGATGTTTGCCCTGGGCCCACCACCCATGGCATCATCCCAAGAAATGTAGAGCACACCAGGCAGGCAAATCTGGAGCAGCTGCCTGTCTGTTGGGGTGGGTCATGGTGCACCCACGTGGACGTTTCCCCCCACCCCCTGTGTTAGGATGCATGCTGGCTCCACGCATGTTCCACACCATGGAGTCGCAGGCAACAGCCTAGAGCATCATTAGAGTGAGTGACCACAGCTCAGTGGTGATGGGGGGACAGTCCACGGCAGACTGTGGCAGGGGGACAGAATGCCGGCCTATCTGTGCAGTTTGTCACACAACTGCGAGTGGGGGCTCTAGAAAGCGACACCACGCTCCTGCCAGCTCCCATGCCATGTGTTAACTCATTGGCATTCTATACTGTGTACTAATTCACACAACCAGTCATTTCCTAGCTATAAACTACAGAAGAACCTCTTCACACCAGCTTTCTCAAAGAAAACGATGACTGGACAATACCCTCCCACACCATTTGATGCCATCATTAGCAAGCCAAGGGTGTCAGAAACTATTTCTTTTTATAAAAGAGCCATGTTGCCTCTGCAGCACTCCTACCCACAGAACTTTGGACTCCCACTCCTCCACTGCTTGGCAGCACTGGCCATATGCAGCATCACACTTGCAACCATCCACTCCAAGGTTTCCCTATTCACAGCCAAGAGAAATTCAGGGAGTTGAGTCCTACACCCAAGACTTCTATGGCTGTGCTATGGAAGGGTTCCTTATTTCAATGCTTTTGTAACCCGTAATATACTGGAAATTCAAGGTAGTCAACTACAAAGATGATGGTAGCTGCTGACAAACATCTCTTTGAAGGCTATGGTGGTGCCTTTAGAAGCGTGCAGAGAGTATAAAAAGAAATCCAAGTTTTATTTTCACTGCTGAGGATCCCCCCTCACTATTAAATACACCATTTTGGAAAATCTTCCCTGGAAACTTAGGGTGATTTCAGATATTACGGCGGGCCCCATTCACCACAGGCCGTGGAGTGGTTCGGACCACGGCCCGGGGTGAAGGGGCGCACCAACAGACGTACGCCGCTTCTCCCCGGGCCGTGGGGACCGGCGAACCACGGCCCGTGGTGAATGGGGCCCGCCGTAACGTGTCGTGGCACCACGGATGGGGGTCCCCTCGCGTCCTCGGGTCCAGAAGTGTGGTGAATGCAAACACAGCCCACGTTTGACTGTGGTGAACATCTGGCGGGTAGCAAAAAGACGTTCACCACAGTCAAACGCGGGCCGCATTTGAGTGTGGTTCAGGCGTGGTGAATCTTGGATTCGTCACTTCTGAAATCACCCTTAGTGGACACTGCTTCCATGGGCAGGTTATTTCATTATTTGTCCATTTGAGGTTTCCCGAAAACTCCTTTGAAGTGTCTGATAGTGCCTGTTAATCAGGAACAACATTCTAGACTATAGGAGCTGTTTTGGTAACTCCTGCATTCCCAAGGAACATGCCAGTATCACTTATACAATCGCCAAAATAAAAAGAGAAGACTGAGGATAACATTGATTGGCAATCTATCCCTTCCACTCCCACAAGATCACCCTTCCTGAAAATGAGCACATCTTTAATGGGATCGCTGTACTTACATCCAGTACAGTGAGAGCAGGCAAAAGCTTGATCTCTTCTGAAAGATGCTGCAGTTTGTTTGAGGATAAGATTAGTTTGGACAGATCTGTCTGCTCCCACCAGCGATCAGCGGCAACAAAGGAAAGATTTTGATGGGCCTCTTCCGGAGTATCCAAATTTATTCGCCACACATGCTGAGGTACTACATACACACAAAATGTGATATACTTGTAAATAATCACCTTCATATTTTAACCCCTTAATATACTCTCATTCCTATTCTTCAGACATGTTTAAACTCTTTTTCAGAAGAGCTGATAAAAAAAAAATCAAACCTGAACACAGCTGACAAAAACAAAGGGGAAAACCTGGCATAGATTTTCACTAGTTTCCCCCCTAGTTTTCTCTCTCCGTAAAACTCACCTCTTTCGCTCTGCTCTGTCTGACTCTTTATCCTGCTGAGCCACTATTCCTATACCTACGATCTGTTTACCCTTATCCTTGCCACATGGACCTGCCTGCTGTCATTCTCAT
>QEPC01003557.1:1200900-1220247 GCA_003113815.1 Sphenodon punctatus
AGAATGCTGCGACCCGTCTCCTGACGGGGGTGGGTCGCAGGGAGCACATGACACCAGTGCTCCGGGCTCTGCACTGGCTGCCTATAAAGCACCAGGCCAGGTTCAAGGTGCTGATTTTAACCTTTAAAGCCCTTCACGGCCTAGGCCCTGCTTATCCGCGGGACCGCCTCGCTCCCCATGTGCCCGTGCAACTCTTGAGATCGTCCGTGGGAGCCTTTTTGGAGGTTCCCCGGGCGAGGCGGGCGGCCACCGATGTTAGATCTTTTTCAGTGGTCGCCCCTGTGCTGTGGAATTCGCTCCCGGAGGAGGCTCGGCTGGCTCCCACTCTCCTGCTGTTTCGGCGTATATGTAAGACCTGGCTATTCCATCAGGCTTTTGGCGAGGGGTAGGGTGGGGGCAGGGATGGGGGCTTTCCCCACATATTGGGGTATTTTTAAATTGTAATTGTAAATTGTTTTAAAATTTTATATTGTTTTACTGTCTTAATGAATGTTGTTCGCCGCCCCGGGCTGCCCTGTGGGCAGGAGGGGCGGGATATAAATTTTAAATAAATAAATAAATAAATATTTAGCCAGCTTGACTGATTAAGTTTTAAGACTCTGACTCCCAAAGCATTTATAAGTGAAGCCCAATCCCATTCAATGGAACATGAACGCAATGCTCTAAAACCTGGAGTGTGTTGGTGGTTTGTTTTTTCCTTAACTGAAGTTTGCTCATTCTTTTAACAACTTTTTGGGATGTTTCAGCCAGTAAGAGCTGGATAGCACTGTCAGTTTAAAAAACAAACAAAAACCCTGCTAGTCTGCGCATGGTGCAACAACTGAATCTCTTTCTTTCTGAACTGTACCTTGACATCGTGACTCATGACTCAACAACCTCAGCTTTCATTAGCTTAACACGCACTTCGTTGGGCCACCCGTCGGCAACAGAAGCATAAAGATTCTCCATGCTGGCCCATCTGGCAAATGCCAAGGGGGTCCAGTACTGTTGGGGGTCATTACCCCCTCCCCCTTTTAAAAGTGTACGTTTATTGGGGGGGTTCAATATTACATTTTTCTATTAATGGGGCCAGGTTGTCAGAACTGATTTTAGCTCCCACTCCTCCACTGCTTGGCAGGATTGGCCATATGCAGAATCACTCCTGCAAGAGTGTAAGCTCTCGGGCAGGGACCGTGTCTACCTTGGTTTTTGTAAAGCGCCAGGTACATCACTGGCGCTATATAAATGCTAATAATAATAAACCACCCACTCCAAGGTTTCCCTATTCACAGCCAAGAGAAATTCAGGGAGTCGAGTCCTACCCAAGACTTCCATGGCTGGGCTAGGGAAATTTTGCCCAACAAGCTCCTCACCACTGCTGACTCGGCCGGTTCAAGGAGGCCAGGGAACTCATGAGCCCAAAGCCATCACAAATGGGGGCGGTTTTAAAAACGGGATGAGCTTAAGCCGGGAAGGTAAACAGGGGCAGCGGGTGCAGGATTTCCCTTGCCGGGCCCATAGCGGAGAAGCAGGACTTCAGACATCCCAGCACCCCCCACCCCTCCCGGGCACTCGGCCGCCAGCAGGAAGGGTCAGGCTGGAGCAGGCGGATAGGCAAAGGGCACAACCCAGCCTCCCCCGCTCGCTGAAGAGAAACCAAGCAGCGCAGCCCCGGGAGAGCGAACGAGACGCGTCCCGGCGGCCTCTCACCGTCGCTCAGCTCCCGGCCCGACAGGTTTAACTGGCCGCTCTTCCGGGCCGCCCGGAGCAGCCCCTGCGGCACCGCCTCGGCATCCCCCGCGGGCCGCCGGAACCCGGCGCGGGGATCCCCCACAAGCCCTCTCCGTGCCCGGGACATGGCCAGAGAGCGGGGCCTGGCAGCGCCTCAGCCGCTCGCCAGGGAGGGAATGGTGGGAAGGGAAGGCGGCTGGGCTCCGCCTTGAACGCACAGGCCCGGCTAGAAGCTGCCGCCGCCCCAACCCGCTGCAGCGGGGGGGGGTTAACGCCTGTCGTGCTGCCCAGAGCACAAGGGTCTCCCTATCAGACGGCGGGGGGGGGTAGAGGCTTTGGTATTCAACAGCCTTCCTTCCGCCCCGCCAGCCTGAGGAGGCAGAGCAACGGGCTCCCGCCGCGCCTGCTTCCTTTCCAACGCCGGTTGTCACCTGTACGAATGTTTAAGGGCCACTTATGAAAAATACATTAATATGGCGCCAGTGCAGGGCCTGCAACATGTATTTTTCATAACTGTTCCTTAAACATGTGCGTGGGTGGTAACCCTATTTCCAGCCCGTCATTCCCCCCCAGAGATGAATGAACTGCAGTTTCTTGGGCAGGGGTGTTAGCCTTACTCCCCTGAAAACCAAGTTTGAGGCGACTTTGAGGCATAGGGTTGCCACCTATGCAAATAAGGCATCAATGCAGACCCTGCAACATGTATTTTTCATAAGTGTTCCTTAAAGAGTTGCATAGGGGGGAAAGAAACCCTACTTCCCAAGCTCAACTACATAGCACCCGCCCTCAGCAGGGCTAGAGCCAGGGCCAGCGTTGGCCAATTAGGCATAACTAGCGTGAGGATAAGAGGGGTGGGGTTTGCTGACCCCCCCATAAGCCCTGTCCTCATATCCTTGGAACTGTGGATGGAGGAAATTTTGCGGAACACATCCCCACTGTCCCTTGCTATTATTACTCCCATAATGGGCATGTGCACACACCAAATAAATGAGGGACAGGAATACACTTGAAATGAACATGAGTGTAAAACACATTAGTGCAAAACAGGGGCCCAGAGAGTCTCAAATGTGGGGAGCCTTCTGGCAGGGAGGGGCCCTACAGCAATTCAGGAGGTCCAGGGCCCTCCCCAACAACAGGCATAACATACAGGCCTGTAGTGCAGGGAGCCCACCCCCTGAAGGAGATGTTCTGTGAACATCAAAAATTAATTACGGTAACATTTCCCTTTTTCTGATGGGTGAGTCAATTTGTTTGTCAAACATTCCTGTTAGATGGGGCCTATATTACCATTTTGCACAGGATGATGACAATGTTCATGGATCAGGCAGTGGCTAGCAGTTAGCACAGGTGGGAGTCACAGGCACAGGTGCTATTCCCCGCAGAGGATCACACTGACAGACAATGGGTGTTTTTAAACGAGATGCTACCACATGGCCACCCATTAACCACACATCCAACCGCTCATTTGAAGGTGGGGCACTCCCGTGAACCACACAGCACCCACTCCTGGCCACTCAGGGAGCATTGCTGGGAAATCGGGAGTGTGCTGTGCGGGGCAAATCAAAAAAGTGACTGGGGACAAGCACCCGCACATCCTCTGCCTGTATGAACTGGGGCACCCACCCATGCCAGCAGACAAGTCTGTGGCCAGCTGCCTCCTACAGCTATGCTAGGAGCTCTCTGGAAAGCTCTTAAAGGACATGCTTGCAAACTACACCACCACGGTGGCTCAAAGCACAATTAACTCCCCACCCCGTGAAGCACGGTAGAAAAGCCAACACCATGGAGGACAGCAGCAGCTTCCTACGTGTCCCTACCCCACAGTATGTGGAGGCTGCAGCTAGTGCAGAATGCGGCGGCCCAGCTCCTTTCGAGGACGGGCCGCCGGGAGCACATAATACCCGTGCTCCGGACTCTGCATTGGCTGCCAATAGCGAGCCGAGCCAGGTTCAAGGTGTTGGTATTGATCTATAAGGCCATTCACGGTCTGGGCCCCTCGTACCTCAGGGACCGCCTCACCCTCCGTGCCCCAGAGCGGCTCCTTCGGTTGCCTTCTTGGAGGTCCCCCGTGTTAAGCGGGGGGCCACAATGGAGAGGGCATTCTCGGTGGCCGGGCCACACCTTTGGAATTCCCTGCCGGAGGAAGCTCACCTGGCCCCAAGCCTTTTGACATTCCAGCGAATTTGCAAAACCTGGCTGTTCGCCCAGGCCTTTGGGGAGGGTGGGTTTGGGGGGGGTTGTTATCCCTTCCACTCTTATTTATTATATTATTTTTATGTTCCCTAGCCGTGTTTTATTGTTGTAATTTTATGAGTATTTTTAAATGTTTTATATTTGTATTTTTATTTTTTGAATTGGTTAGCCGCCCCGAGCTGTTTCAGGAGGGGCGGGATATAAATATGAATAAATAAATAATAAAATAAATGTGCCTTCATTGTTGCCCGGGCCTGCCAGCAACTGCAGTGGCAGGAAGGGGTTACTGGCTGCGGCAGCTTCATGTTTCCATCATGTCTGGGACAGTCTATCGTGGCAGAGGGTGAGTAGTTGGGCAGGGGAGGAAGAGCGGCTGCCTGCATGAATTGTTTACAGGACCAGTCGATGGTGACGGGAGTGCGTGAAGGCTGCCTTCCTGGGTGCCCCATAGCCATGCCATTCAGCAGCCACGGACCCCTCCTCAAGCCGTGCTCATTTTAAAATACTCAATATGCCCCTTATACCAAAACACAAATCTAGCGTTTCATAATTCATTTTGTTGGCTTGAAAAAAAGGGAAAAGAGAGTTCTTGCTCCCCTGTTTTTGCCAGAATTGCCAACTCTCATAGTTCAATTCTCATGATTTTAGGGGTTTCTAGAAGTTGCAAGACCCCTGATAAAATAGGACAAATTTCTGCTTTTACTATGTTTTCAAAGTGTGTTTTTCAAAACTGTAGAGAAAACCTTGGAAACGGGAGTTCAATGTGTGCCTTGTGCTTGAAAACATGAGTTCAGCATGTACCCTTCAAAATGTGAGTCCAGTGTGCCTTAAAGGCTCACAAATCACAGGCAATGTGTAAAAGGAACCAAAGGACCTCTTGCCTCCCCCCATTTTCTGGCAGATCTCATGTCACCTCAGATTTGCTTAGCTAGACCCCCCCCCTACTTTTAATACATTATTGGGGTGCACAAGGTGTGAAAGTGTGCTGTAAAGGGCACAGTGGAAGGGGGGCTATGCCACCCCATTCAAAACCAGGCTGCTCTCCTCCTCCCTTCCCTATTAGTGATGTTTATACCCATAACACCTCCATCCATGTCCCACATCACTAACAGACCAATACCCCTTACAACACTCTTTGGGTGATTTCAGACGTGACGAATCCAAGATTCACCACGCCTGAACCACACTCAAACGCGGCCTGCATTTGACTTGAAGATGAAAATTCTTTCCTGAACTTTGCGCATATCACATGATAAAACAATTTTTTCATAAAACTAATCTAGGTAAATAATGAGGCACTTTAAAATCTCATTTTTAGATTTTTATATTTTATTTTTTTTAAAGATGGACTACTTTTGTATATGTGGAGGAGTATTGAAATGAAAATGGTGTTATATGCATAGTGCATAACAATACTTCTGGTTCTGTATAGCATCACTAGAAGAGCCAAGAAAAAAAGCTTCATTTTGCTATTAATACCTTGTAATATTATGTCAGGTAAGTAAAATATGACCTTGAGCACTTCTCTTTATCAATCATATTTAAGTATGAAATCCTGACTTCATATTAATCCATTAGAGTTTTATCTTTGAGTTTGATAACATCCAAATTTTAAACTACATTGTGACCTTCTCTGTGATACAATGCATGCTAGCATTGTATCTTGCAGACAGTCACAACCCAAATCTCTTCTCCAACGTCGTCTAGAAAGAGTGTGGTTATTTTTATTATTGTGATGATAGTAGTTTAGGTGGTCTCTCTTAGCAGGCCAACTCTTTGAAGGAGCAGTTTGACAGATGCAAGCAGAACCAGTCAAGAACAGAGTCTTTAATATTACTCAATGGAAATAACTCCATTGAGAGTTAAATCAAATTCTTGCTGTTTCGTTATGTCGTTGTTGTATTATATCTTGTATTTTGACCTTACTATGGTATTTAAATTAATTGTAATTTCCAATGACCTATGGCCAGCAATAAAATCATTATTATTACTAAATCAAATTCTTTTGTCACATTGTACATTTGTTTTTGCATTTCTCTTAGTTTGGACAACTGATTCACTTTTAGAAACTATAGATCATTTAAATATTTATTCATTCAGGTTAACTGGACTATGGACTCAGGACTTCAGCCATATCTGTTATTTTCATTTTTGCTTAAAGGCAGTTTCACTGCTATGCATTCAAATAACAGCACGAGTTTTTGTTTACAAAAAATCCTTCAACATAATATCTATTGTTCTTTCAATTTACAGTGCAATCCTTCATCCAATGAAGTAAATGGCTCAGCTCCCCTTAATTTTTATGTTGAAGGACTGCAGCCTAACCCCATTAAAGGCAATCGGAGTTTGCTTAAACTGTTGTTTAGCTGTCCCCACTGTAGTATTGGTAGGGAATCACTAGGTGGCGCTATTACTGATGGTTTGACATTCAGTAACTATTCGAGATCAGACTCTGGACAAACTTTCAGTTTCTCTCAGTATCGGCTCCCTCAGATCTCGATTCGCCTATCGGTATCGGTTTTCTCGGTATCTGCTTTTTTCCCATTGACTTCAATGGGAAAAAGAACCGTCCGACATAGGAAGTCGAGACCAAGAGAAACCACCCGGGGGGCCATCTCAACCCCATCACCGCACTCCCGCAATCCATTACCCCTAACATTCCCACCCATTGGAGCCCAGCTTTACACCCCCCACCCCCCAGTCCCTATACTTGTAACTCTTACCGTTGCCAGTCTGAGCCGCTGGCTCCGCTAACGGCGGCCAGGATTCCTCCGCTACTGGCGGGAGCTGGCTCTGCTGCCAGGCCACTGAACCTTCTCCTCTGCAGGGCAGCAGAGACGGCCTAGCTACGTGGCAGCAGAGCCAGCTCCCGCCAGCAGGCAAGGAGGCCCCACCACCAGCAGCAGAGCCAGCTCCTCTGTCAGGCACTCAGGCCTTCTTTCTTCTTCTCTTCAGGTGCGGAGCTTGAAGAACACACTGCCGGATCAGCAACGGCCGCTGAGGCCATTCTGCGCATGTGCAGCTCCAAGCCAATATGGCATCAGCAGCGCTGGCACCATTTTGGAAGAGGGCAGCTGTTCTGTGCACGTATGGGTGCTGCGCCACTGCCGATCTGGCAGTTTTCTTCAAGCTCCTGACTGGACCTGAAGTTAAGAAAGAAGGCCCGGCTGCCCGACAGAGAAGCTGGTTCCGATGCTGGTGGCTGAGCCTCCTCTGCTGCTGCCTGGAGCTAGCTCCGCTGCTTGGCAGCCAGGCCTTCTCTGCCACCCTGCAGTGGAGAAGGCCCAGCAGCCTGGCAGCAGAGCCAGCTCTCGCCACCAACCAGCAGCGGAGGAGGCCCAGTCACCATAGTGGAGCCAACAGCCATGACCCCCACCGTCTGGACCCGGACCAGCAACAATAAGTGTTACAAGTACAGGGGCCCCAAGGGGGGGGGGGATGGGGTAAATCCACACCCCAGCAGGTGGGGGCGTTAGGGGTAATGGATCCCCACCCTCCAAGGTCAGGAGAGGAGTGGGGCGGTGGAGTGAAGGAGGTTTCTCCCCGGCTCTTCCCGCTGAAATCAACGGGAAGTTCCAATCCACAAACTGGGAACCTAGATGGGCCCAATTTTTGGATCCGTTGGGTTTTAACTGAAATTGGCCATCATCAGCCACTTTCGTTTGAAAGCAAAAGTCCCATCCCTAGTAACTAGTTTCTAAACGAGGTTATTACTATTATGCTTTGAAATTGACAAACATAACTCTAAAAACACAGCAGTAGCTGAAATGCTCATCATCAGCGTCACGCCCTTTATACTGTCCTGCACTTCGGATCTAGCTTTGATGAGCAGCAAGGATCTCAGCTACATTTAATTTGGCTGTTAATTTTATTATTCATTATTAATAATCTGGTTCTTAATAATTTGATGATGATTATTACTTGGCTATTAGATAGTGGTCTGCTATCCTAAACTACCAAGTACAAAACATTTCCTGATCATCTTAGGCTATAAGATAAACAAAGAAAACAGCTAAGGCAGACAGTGATTATTTTGGTAATTTTATTCATATCATAAATAATATCAATGATACACTGTTGTATTATTCCCATTCCAGCATGGAAAGTTTCAGAGTAGGGGTGGTTTTCTATTGAGAAACTGGACTCTTATAGTGTGAATAGAAATCAGCTTGTTTATTTACAGGCTGAAAAGGAGCAACTAGGAAACAATACTTACAATACTCCCTCACAGAGACACCACTACCAGCCTCCAAAGGTCAGCAATATTGTCCCCCTAAAACTCTTCATCTCTCTATTTCTTTCAGGGAAGAAACCCTGACTGTGCTAATTTGCATATGTTTGCATGCACTGGTTCATGTAAATTTAAAAAGGAACATTTCTATTTGGCTAATAAAAAAAGAGAGAGAGAAGATAGGGACAGGATACATGGCATAGAGGCTAACGCCGAGGGGCTAAGTGTGGCCAGCAGCTAGTTTTTATTTGGTCCCTTTCCAGTTCATGGATCTGGTCCCTGGATCTAGTACCAAAGTACTGAAAAACTGAGCTCAGGTTATGTGAGCAGAAATGAGGGCGTATACACATGGAGAGAAAACAGATCCATGATTTGGGCCCTCCTTTTCTTGAGCAAATCCCTTAAGCACCCCTGCCCCCAACTTCTATGCAGCCCTCAGAGCTTGTACTCACTTTCAAAGCAGACCCCAGGGAGAGAATAGTTCCCTATCCCTGCCACAGCCCATGCACAGAGGGGCTCCTGAGGCAAGGTTCTCTTCATTGCAACCCAAACAGCAACTTCCCATGGACAGCTGGGTCAGATAGCACTGCACACCTCCCTCTTCTTCCTTCAGCACACGTAAAGGCAGGTAAAATAAGTTGCCTGACCTGAGAACTGATAGTTATCTGACCGTGAGAATTGTTGGCTTAATCCTGAGCCCAGAGATGATGCTTTAAAACACTAAGAATCAGCATCAAGCCCTAAACAGCAGTAATCTTAGTCTCTGTAGCTTTCTTCCCAAAAGTCCAGTTCTACAGACTCAAGACTCTTCAGTTCAGCTTGTCTTCCCTGCCAAGCCCAAATTCATGTCTGCCCAGCAAAGTGCCCCAAAACTGGTTCTTCTGCTTCAGCAACACAGCCCCTTTTGGTCTTCCCATACACACTGAGGAACCTACAAAAACGCACAGTGAACACAGGAGCTTACAAGACTCAGTGGCCAGGTTACATCTGCCCCCTCCCTCGCTGTAACCGGAATGACTACATTCCAAAAGAGAGGAGAGCTCATCATTCCAAGGACACAGCAAGAATACTTTCTGTGGCACGTTTCAGTGAATGAGTCAAAGATAACTAATAGTATAAATTGGTGATCAAAATAGTATTTCAGTACAAGTCCCGAAGAAACTTTCACTGTCTAAAGGATTAACGCATCACTGTTTTAACTGAAGTCTCATCTGGGGTGAAATTATAGAGTAGCAGTTCCTTGATATTCATATATGAGAAACCCTGCCCCCATTGGAAAGAATAGGATTTAAAAAAAATACTTACAATGGCAGCAAAATCGGGCCATAAACATTTCACTTTGAATATGAGTTCAGGAAAATGAAACAGGCTATTAACCACATCTTACACGCACTGCAACCTTCCACCATTAAAGTCAATGGGATGTAAGCTATTCACTTCAGTGCTGGAGGATTCATCCACAGTAATCTTAGGAAAAGAGCCCTACACCTGTAGGGCACATAGGTAGCGATCTTGCAGTTTTTAAGGACCACAGATGCAAACCCAGCCACCCGTTTTAGGGGGTGACAAAACCACAACGAGGATGCCCTGTATCTGCCAGGTTTGCAGTCCCTGAGAATAGGTGCCATGTGCCACAATAATAGGGTTTGCAAAGGTTTTAGGATTGGGGCCTTCCCTATGGCTATTCCAGGTTGCAGAGCCCTCTGAGGGGGATTAATTACAGCCTTGGTGCCAATAATGCCTTCTGAGCAAAGACACCTTCCAGTGCTAGGGTAACCAAAGCTGTAAGCACTGCGAATTATGGGCCCTCTATCTTCCCGTATAGTTTTGCCCACAGGCCTAGGTCTAACTAGGCCCTGCCTCAATCCTGATCAATTGAACTAGCAGAAGTTTTACCACTGCGGCCTCCGAGAGAGACTGCAGCATTCCAACCAATGGGTGCAGCACAAGCCCTTAAACTGCCTGCCTCCTACCCAGGTGAACGCTCTTTAGTACCTGGACATTCTGCGGAACTCTAGACTCGCTGCCAAACATCCAACACTACGCATGCTCGGGTTAAGCGGCCCCCGCCTCGCGTAAAACGCCACCATTGCGCCTGCGCAGAAGTCGTAAACTCTCCTCCACTACGACAGGGGAGGGAGGGGTGAGTTTTTACGCATGAGCTGTGGCCCGCTCCATAAGTCGCGGGAGAGGTACTGGGAATGGGCATGCGCAAGTGTACGTTCCGCGTGTCCCCGAGCGAGGCGTCACGATGTGAGCATGCGCAGAGCCGAGGGACACTCGCATCGCGCAGGCGCGGACTAGGATCGCTAAGGATTGTGGGATACTGTGGCCCAAGCAGACTGCGAGGCGGGCGGCTGGTAGTTGTTGCCCGTTGGAAACGGTTATTTTTTGTTTTGTGCGCGAGGCCTCTTGGCCGTGGTCGGACGGGAAGCGGCAGGGGACACAAACGAGAGGCTGCCCGGTTCCTTAACGCGGTCTTCCCTGATGTGTTTGTAGCACCGGAGCGGGCGGCAGCGCGATGGCTTCGAGCAGCGGCACCGACGTGATTCAGGTCACTAATGTCTCCCCTAGCGCCAGCTCCGAACAGATGCGGACCCTCTTCGGCTTCCTGGGCAAGATCGAGGAGCTTCGCCTCTTCCCTCCCGAGTGAGTGGCACCGCCCCTCCCCCACTAACCCCGGGCGCCTCAGCCGCCTCCTCCCTCTACCCCCGCCCCTTTCCGCCCCGCCCGTCACAAAGCGCCGGGGCTTCAGGGGCGCGAGGCCGGGGAGGGGGCGCGCGAGGCCTTTAATGCGCGCTGCTGCTTCTGCCGCCGCTTTGTAGGCTGTGGCAATCCCGGCAGAGCGGGCCTTTCTCGTCTTTCCCCCCCATCTGCTCGGTCTCTCATTCCTAGCGCATCTTCCCCGCCTCCCTGCATCGCTTCTGAGTAGTGTCCTCGCCGCCATCCCAGGGGGCTTTAGGGCTGGGCCTGCTGGCTTCCCTCCAGCGGATGCAGCGGTGTCTAAAGTTGTGCGGCTCTCATTTTAAAACCAGCCTACTAAGCCCGTGATCCCGGACAATAGCCGAGGCAGGCAGAGTAGCGAGGCCAGGCCACCTGCTCCTGAACTCCTGAGTTAGTGCCTGGAAATGCGCCCTCCCCCCAGCTGTGCCAGGAGAAGGCAAGATCTGGGGGGGTGCTTTTTCCTGGTTTTGGGGTGCTGTATATTTGTGCTTTAATCGGTAACATTAAAATATGAGGGCTGGGATGATCACATTCGTATAGGCCTGCGCCCTAGTGTGCAGCGAGACCGCTTTCGGCACAGTCCTCCGACAAGATAGCGTCCTCATCAAAAACGGGGGTGCAGATTGGTTTCGTTTAAGTAGGACTTTCCACTACCCTAGCTGCACATTATTCTTCTGCCTCTGTCTATAATTCTTGCTTGAATTCAGCGGCGTGATCTACATGATCTCTTGAAAAACCTCTACCCAGCCCTACAATTCTCTGATTCTTCGACAGAACAACTTGCAATTCTGCTGATTGCTTATTTTTAGTGCAGAGATACCCAAACCCTGGGTTATGACTCCCAGTTGTGATGGTGTCGTGCAGGGAAAGGGGGCACTGTCCTGGTGGATGTTTGATACATGTTGCGTGTCTTTGTTTTCTGGTGTTATGGGATTTTGCTTACGTCTAAAAATGGTTCTACAAGCAAAAAGTTTGGAAACCTTATTCTTCCAAGGTTCTGAGGATAGTTTGGACAGTTGATATTTTTCTTTCTTCTCTCCTCCAGCCTTTTTAAAAAGCCGATACCTCACATCCTGCTGTCCTGCAATGCAAATGTGTTGTCCTTTTCCACTCTTCCCCACTAAACTGCAACTTCTCATCCTGTTATTTCAGGGGCAAACCAGGATATCTCTTTTCTTCCCCCCTTTGTATTCATGTTCTCTTTCCTTGAATTAAAACTTTTAAATGATTCTGTTGTATGGAAACATAACACCTACTGAATCTGGCCTATGGCTTTTATTTTATACACAATTTTTATGCTTTAAACTTGCATATTTTTTTTTCCGAGGCAGAGGTAGTGGGAAGAAGCTAAAAGTCTTCCAGGAGAATGCTTGATGTTAGACCAGATTTAAGATACTGTATACATTTGAGAAATATGCCATGATTACCAAAGTATTGGAAATTTCCATGACACCATTTTACTAGTGTGCATTAGCTCTGTCCTGGAATGATCTTCTTGTTTGTAAAGTACAGCTATAGCATAGCGACAAGGATGCAGGTTGTGGTTTTTGTGGCAAGTTGTATCCTTCAGGAATTGGACTGGGAACACAGACCTATTTTGTCCAGATCTCTTAGCTGTAGGATATAATTCTTAATTTGAATTTATTTTATTTTTTACACCATCATTGTGAAGAGTAGTCTTTCAGTACAGTACATTTCTGTTTGTTATTTCCTTTTGTGGAGGTGGGTACTTGAACTTCAAAGAGAGAGCTTAAGAATTGGAATGAATAAAAGTGACTGTGTAGTATGTAGATCTAATAAGAAAGAAGATAATACTTAAGACTGAAGAGACAGCTGCTGTTGAAAGTATAAAGTTAAAGTGCAGAACCTAGTCTCAAGAGTACAAAAAAATGAAAACTGTAACAAAGTTAAGATGGCGAAGGCATGGAACAGATGGAGAGACATGATCTGTGTAGAATCTGTGAAACTGAAACTCAAATGCTACAAGGTAAATTTAGGCCTGTACTTTTGCATGGTTCTTAATGCTGGATACAGAGGAATAGACAAAATAGATTTTGCATGCAGATGAAATTAAAATGTTAAGTAAGTTTGTGTTAGAAATAAGCAATTTAGGGATGATTTGAGGCACCAATTATAGAAAAACTTAGGCTCAGATGATTTGGCATTCATGTACACAGAAGTTTATTTATTATTTATTTATAAAAGATTTCTATCCTGCCCACAGGGCAACCCGTGGCAGCGAACAACAAGATAAAAAACAATAATACAATAAAAACAAGTTTAAACGTTTTTTTAAAAATCCCATGTGCAGGTAGAAAACAACCCCCCACCCTATCCCACCCCCCGCCAAAAGCCCGGCGGAACACCCAGGTCTTACGTAAACGTCAAAATGACAGGAGAGTGGGGGCCAACCGAGCCTCCTCCGGGGCCAAGTTCCACAGCACGGGCAGCCACCGAAAAAGATCTAACATCGGTGGCCTCCCATCTCACCCGGGGAACCTCCAAAAAGACTCCTAGGGATGATCTCAGGTTGCACGGGCACATGGGGAGTGAGGCGATCCAGTCCCGCAGATAAGCAGGGCCCAGGCCGTGAAGGGCTTTAAAGGTCAAGTGGGCAGGGGCAAGACCTAAGACCAGTGAATGGATATTGTACCAGAGGGTATGACCAGCTGCTGTTTCTCTGCAGAACTGGTCCGTAGCACGCTAAGGGGAAATAAACTGACTGTCTGGGATGAAAGCTAGAGTCATAATTTTAATGTTGATGTTCTCATCAGTTTGTATTTGAAGGAGCAGGTAGTGGCTCTGTTGCTTAGTTTAATTACAGCTTTTGCCAAAACACGGTAAAAGAAAAAGAATTTTTATTAATACGTATAATGTCACACAACACCTACTTGCAATAAGAACTACACTATTCTTTATTTAATATTTTATCTGAAACTTTGTGCTAAGTAAGCAAATACTCATCTCAAGCAATCAGATGTTAGTAACCATATACTTACTTACTTTAAATGGCCAGTGACTTGCCATTGGAATTAAATGAGTTAACCACTTATCCCTCAAACTTTCATATACTGAGCATTTTCAAAGATGTGGTTTAAAACTTCAGTAGCAAAAAAAACATTGACAAACTTCCTCTATAGGCAGGGACCCTCTTCACCACAGCTTCTCCTTTGCTGCCAATGGAGGATTTTTGTAGAGTAGCAGCTCTATAGTTAAAGCTAGACAGAGACATCATTTGAATCCCCGTCTATCTTTAACGCTAGTGTTTTGGGGTATTTTACTCTGGGTTTGCGACCAGATCTGTTGCCGAGATTTTTTCATAATTGAAAACTGTTTGTTATCCTGAATGTGTTAAAAAATTTAAATGACACTGTCTACAAACTGCTGTTTGATGACCAAAAAAAATCATGCTTTCAAAGAAAAGTTATATGCCAGGGTAAATGTTATCTTCTATGGGAAAATGTCATGCATGAATGTTCGTTTCTCGTTCTGGGTTGTTACTGTTGATTGTACCACAGCACGATTATTTGGCTGCCAAACGTACACCATAACAGATATGAGAGACTGGGCAAGTTGCCAAACTATATACCTACTGTCACGTACAGTCTTCAAACAAAGGAACAAATCCTGATACAGATGTCGTGGAGATATATATTATACCATTGTTCAATCTTTATTGTACACCATCATTTAGTTTTCATATCTTGCTTGGACAACTACACATCTACATATTAAGGTGTTTACAGAACTAAAAACTCTAGATTGCTGTCCCCGCTTCCCTTCCCGAGTACATCCCGCTGCAGTGCACTGGGGCAGGGAACTCCCTTTAAACATCCCTTGGGTGGCTTGATCCACTGGGGTTCTGGGGACGATTTTGAAAGCCAGAAAGGGCCGCATTTCTGCCTTGTCAAAAGAAAAGGAAATTCTAATATCAAAAAACCTGTTGGTTTTAAGACATAGTTAAGGCGGATTCACATTTATTCAAACTTTAACACAACAGGAAATTGTGTGTTAAGTCATACAGAATATAAGTAGTGCCATACTGCGTCAGACCAATGGTCCATCAAGCCCAGCATCCTGTCTCTGACTGGCCAACCTTGGTCACTTGGAAGAAGTACCCAACAAGTCACAGACAGGGTGATCTATTCCCTGTTGTTCACTCCTAGCTCCCGACAATAGGAGGTTACATTTCCCCAAACCTACCTGGCTACTAGCTGCTAATGGACCTATTCATCTTTCTTATACACGTCTCTTATTACAAAAGAATTTAAAACAAATACTATACTTTGATATCTTTCAAAATTCACTTTACAAAAAATGAAATTTATTGTAACTCAAAATAGTAATTTCAAATACATCTTTTATAAAATACTACATTTACTTTTTCTCATTTTTTATCTATTTCAGTCAGGTTGTATTGATAACTGAAATAAAGATTAACATCTATTACAAATTCTGTAAAAGCGGTTCACGTATTTAAAATGTTTTCTCTACATCTTAATTTCAGTTAAGTCATCAATATAACCGGACTAGAATAGATAGAAATGAGAGAGAAAGTCAGGGTACTCACAGACTTGACGGTCAACTGTTCTCCAACTCGGGGGTGGGGAAGGGCTACCACCGGCCAGGGCAGCTTCGATAGCAGGAACAGACATCCCTGCAAACCTGCCCTAGCCAGGGTGGGGAGTGCTGCATGGCTGGCCAGCTGACTCAACCCCGTGCTGCAGCTGGTGCCCCCTCCCCCCGCTATGACAGGCAGATATGGCTGCCAACAACTGGTAGCCATGGTTGACTGCCATGGTAATCCCCGATGCTAGGCGGCTGCCTGGAGTGGACTGTGAGCCGCTTTGTTCCAGGCCCAATTTTCTGGCCCAGCCGCTATATCCGCTGGGGTTTGTACCGGGCCCAGAACAAACTTACCACTGTAAACATCCTAAGTCAATGTAGATGTGTTTTTTATAAAAGGTGTAATTGAAACTAATTGCTATTTCAAGTTATATCAATCAATCAATTCAGACTTTATTAAGCGTGACAGAACGTCATAACCAACACAAAAAACACACATACATTTAACAGCAACAAATAGGCATGAACATAAACATAAAATGGCCAACATCATAAAGCCAATACTATAATTAACATAATAGCATAATAAAAAACTAAGCTTTACATAAAAAATCCAAGGTTCAAAAATACACAATCGGGAGAGTAACGGTAACTTAAAGTCTAACAACTGTTGCCTCCTAACAAAGACCTGAATCAAAAACATAGCCATACGAGTTATCACCCCCCTCCCTCTTATTAGCTAAAGCCAAGGTTACTAACACATCATGCGTTCTTTCCGGGTAATTAGCAAGTTATAATAAATTTGGTTTTGGTAAATTTATTTATTTTTAAAAATTTCTATCCTGCCACAGGCAGCTATGGGCAGTATACAAGCAATGATAAGCAATAAAAACAACTTAAAACTATCAAAGAAGGGAGGAATTAAAATATCCTTAACCACCCTAACCCATTTCCCCAACCTCTCCATCAAAAGCCAGGTGGAACAGCCATGTTTTGCAACAGTGTCAAAAAGGGGGGAGATCCGGGGCCAGACGGGCTTCCACCGGCAGGGAGTTCCACAGCCGTGGAGCAGCCACCAAGAAGGCCCTTCCCTGGCAGACTCAGAGGACCTCGAGGAGAGTGCCCCCCCCGATGACTGCAGGGGCCGATCCAGGACCCGGAGGGTGAGGTGGTCCTGCAAATAGGTTGGGCCAAGGCCATTTAGGGCTTTAGAGGCAAGCACCAATGCCTTGAATCAGGCCCGGAAGACTATAGGCAGCTAGTTCAGACACCGAAGAACCAGTGTAATATGTTCCCAGTGGCCCAGTCCCACCAGGAAACAGGCCGCCTCGTTCTGCACCAGCTGCAGTCTCCAAACCATCACCATGGGTAGCCCGACGTAGAGCGCGTTACAGTAGTCTAGCCTAGAGGTGATGAAGGCATGGATGACAGTGGCCAGGTCAGAGTTCGAAACATACGGCCAAAGTCGACGCACCAGATGTAATTGGCGAAATGCACTCCTTGCCACAGACTCCACCTGATCATCCAAGCGGAGCTGTGAATCAAGGCGCACCCCCAGACTCCGTATCTGGGGAACTAGCGGAGGGCAGACCCCACCAATGATGGGGACAGGCACCCCTGCTGCCTTATCCACCAGCATCACCTCTGTCTTACCAGGATTCAGCTTTAGTGGATTCGCCCTCATCCAATCCCCCACAGCTACCAGACACCTGGTAAGCACCGAGACTGCCGGGCCTGGGTGCGACAAAAAAGAGAGGTAAAGCTAGGTGTCGTCAGCATATTAATGATACCGCACGCCAAACCTCCTGACCACTTTGTCAAGCGGCTTCGTATACTCGAACACAAGAGAGGACAAAACAGAACCCTGCAGGACTCCACGTGAGAGGTCTTGGTACGGTGAATAATAATCCCTGAGCACCACTCACTGAGTTCTTCCAGCCAGGAAGGAGCAGAACCTGTCAAGAACCGCTCCGCCCACCCCGCCGGCGCGTCACCAACATCTCATGGTCAACGGTATTGAAGGCAGCCGACAGATCTAATAGAATCAGCAGGGCCGAACGACCCTGATCTAGGTCCTGACCCAGTTCCTACCGTCTCATTGCTTTCCCAATGTTTGGAGGCCGTGACGGATTGGATGAGGCAGAGCAGACAAACTAAATCCTGGTAAGATGGAGGTGGGGAGGGAGAGGGAGCTTCTGGCCCCCCTGGAGGGGAGGGGGGTCCGTCCTCCTATTGCCCAGCAAGTTTGGAGTCTGGGGGTGGTGTTGGACTCAGGTCTCCGTCTGGATCGCAGGTGGAGGCGGTGGCTAAGACCGCCTTCCACCAGCTGTATCTGGTACGGAGGCTGTGCCCATACATTTCCAGGCCCGACCTGGCCACCCTTATCCATGCCTTCATCACCTCGAGGCTGGATTATTGCAATGCGCTCTACGTGGGGCTTCCCTTGTTTCTGGTTCGGAGGCTGCAGCTGGTGCAGAATGCGGCGGCCCGTCTCCTTATGGGGACTGGGCGACGGGAGCACATAATACCAGTGCTCCGTGCTCTGCACTGGCTGCCTATATTGTACCAAGCCAGATTCAAGGTGTTGGTATTGATCTATGAAGCCCTGCACGGTCTGGGCTCCTCATACCTTGGGGACCGTCTCGCCCACCGTGCCTCAGAGCGATCCCTTCAGTCCACTGGGGGGGCGCCTTTTTGGAGAGGGCGTTCTCGGTTGCCGGGCCGCAACTCTGGAACTCCATCCCGGAGGAAGCCTGCCTGGCCCCAGGTCTGCTGGCGTTTCGTCAAGCCTGCAAGACCTGACTGTTCGCCCAGGACTTCGGAGGGGAGAGTTGGGTAGTTTGGGGGGGAGGGTGGAATATGGGGGGGATTATTGATTGATTGATGTTTTTTAAATATTATTTTTATGGAATCTTATTGTATTGTTGTAAGCCGCCCCGAGATGCCATTGGCATGAGGGGGTGGCTAAAAAATATTTATAAATAAATATAAATAAATAAATCCCAACGCAGGTTGTCGACCAACGCCAGAAATGCGGTCTCGGTGCCATAATCCAGGCAAATTCTGACTGCGAGGCATCCAGAAAACTGACACAATCCAGATGTTCTTGCAACAGCTGGGCCACCACCCACTCAATAACTTTCCCTAAAAAGAGACGGTTGGAGACTGGCCGATAGCTGGCAAGGGAGTCGACATCAAGCAATGGTTTCCTGAACAGGGGCCATACCACCGCCTCCTTAAGGCACCCCGGCACCCTGCCCTCCCTAAGGGAGGCATTGACCACCCCTGCCAGCAATGGCCCCATCATCTCCCGGCAGGCCTTCACCAGCCAGGACGGGCAAGGGTCCAGTTCACAACAGATAGCTGGAACAGCCCCAAGAACATCTGCCGCATCGGTAGGGGTCACCAACCGAAACTGATCCCACAAACATGGACAAGGCGGGACTTCCATAACCTCAGATTGCCCCACTACAGAAAGTGTAGTGTCAAAACCATGGTGAATCCGAGCAATTTTATCCGCAAAATAATCCACAAACACGTCACAGAGGGCACTAGATGACTCCACTCCAAGGAGGAGGGAGGCCAGACTGACCAGCTCCCGCACCGCCAGACAAGATTTAGCAGATGCTATGAGGGCAGCAAAAAATCCTTTTTTGCTGCCTGCATAGCCACAGCATAGGCTCGTAAACTCACTCTGACACAACCTGTTGGCTTCAGCACGTGAATGGTGCCACCGTTGCTCCAACTGCCCTCCCTCCTGCTTCAGCACCTGCAGCTCCTTCGAAAATCAGGGAGGCCTACAATGCTGCCCCCTGCGAAGCGGATGCCTTGGAGCCGTCCAATCAGTGGCCTCCGTCAGCAAGGTTTTCCACAGCTTGACGAGGTCATGGATGAGACAGTTGTTCAGATCAGAGGTTATATTT
>QEPC01003557.1:1223100-1247814 GCA_003113815.1 Sphenodon punctatus
CCCCCCCCCCCCCAAGCCTCCCAGAACCGTTCTGGTTCCATCAGTCTACGGGGGCAGATCATTCGAATTGATTCCACGCCCATCGGGGGGGGCCAACATGCACCAGGAGAGAGGCCTGCAGGAGGTAATGATCCGTCCATGACACGGACACAGCTAATACCTTCCCCATCAATGGGCCCCCCACCTCAAGGCCGGTGCAAAACATAAGGTCTAAGGTATGTCCCTTCTGATGCATCGGGCCACTGACCATCTGGGACAGGCCCATAGTTGCCATGGCAGTCATTAACTCCTCCGCACCCCTAAGGTTGGCATTGGCGTGGATGTTGAAGTCCCTCAAGACTATCATCGTCGGTGACTGCAACACCAGCCCTGACACCAGATTCGCTAGAGCATGTAGGGAGGCCACCGTACAGGTAGGCACACAGTACACAAGCAGCAGTCCCCAAACTGTCCCCTGCCAAATCAAACACCAGATGGAGACCCTCAATAGCCAATATGGATTGCGATGCATACAAGGCAGACCGTATGGTCCAGGATCAGTTCCCACTATACGTCTAGAGGAGATTTTTGAACACCTGCCAATTAGTACTGCAGTTTCCATCTGCGTAAAACATGTTCTTGTAAGGATTTCCCTTATGCCTGTGATCATAAATTTGCATTACATACTTCTTAAATCCAAAATGTAACTTTCTTCAAAGCTGAGGGGGCACTGCATGAAGCTGCCAATATCCCCTATCTTTTGGGTTGTTCAAAAGCTCTTATAAAGGACTTCGCAACCTTTATTTTAAAACAGTTGTTGCCAGAGGTTTTGACCTCTGGACATGGGTCAGCTTTCATTACTTCTCGTGAACCTCTTTGCACCCACTGTAGATGGTTGCAACCTGGAACATGCTCATTTCTTTCTTTGGGTTTTGCCAGTAGCATTGCAGCCACAGCCCGTTCTATGGACCAGCTGCAGATCACTTACCATGGATTTGTGGACCATGGCTTTAAGGTGTACTTGATCGTGACTATTGCCACAAGCCTTTGAAGCTCTGGTGGGAAATCTTTAAACACCATAAAATTCCATTCCAGTTTGGCGTAGAGATGACCCCTGTAAGAGGCCCAGTCCAAATTCACACTTTCTGCTGGTTTGGGTATGTTGGAAGTGAAACCAATGGCAACATAAACTGGCCTGTATAAGCATGCTTTTGTGACAACACAATCCCTTTACACTTTCATAGTCTGTTGCATATAAAGAGGAGTTGGTAGATAGCACCTTTACACTGGGCTGCTGATATTGACAAACTATGTCATTCTCTCTACTGATATATCTTATACAGGTGCAAAAAATGCATGTAACTCGGATGTTAAAAATAGCCAGTTTTCTCTCTTCTTCCTCAGGAAAATGTTGGCTGCCTGCCAGAGTCACTGAATATTTTGAGACATGTCTTGCGTTTCTGCCAAAAACAACAATATGTACATTGCCCTGGAAGGCGATCCCCCATAAACCCATGGACTCACCACATGATCCTATATACCAGAGGTGGGCAAATGGTGGGTCAGGATCTGCATGCAGCTGTCGGGCACCTGTACTGTGGTTCTCACCAGAAGTGGCAGGCGGGTGGTATCTGTGCAGCTCCCTTAGGAGCAAGAGAGACCGAATCACCATTTTGGCTATTGGAGCTTCGCAAGGGCTATGGGAGAGCATGTCTTGCACCACTGTGTGGTAGCTGCGCTATCCTCTCCCCAGGCTTGGAGGAAGCCAGAATCGAAGTGATGCATCTTGTGGCTATTGGCAATATATACATTTTGATATGTGGCTTTTGCTTTGGGAATTTTACCCATCCGTGTTTTATACAACCGCTTCTCCCGGGGGATCCTCCTGGCCGTCCAGTCTGGACTGTAGGGTAGATCCCGCCGGGAACCACTAGGAGGCAGACATCGACTTTCGAGGAGCCTGCTAGGAGGGATCTAGCCTCTGCTCCCCAGTTGTTTGTCTGCCTTGGGGCAGTTAGGACGCAGGCAAGTGGGTGGAAGAACCAGCCCTGAGCCTTTTCAGGTTTGGGGCACTCTTCCAGCAAAGGAATCGGCCCGGTGCCAGGGGGAGAGAAATTCTCCATCCTGTTCACCTACCCGGCTCGCCTGGGTACAGGGCCTTGATCGGGGGTTCCCCTTCCTCCCCTCCGGAGCGGGGTTTTTCCCTTCACCGAGGGCGCAGCAGTTTCCCCCTTCGGGACCTTCTGCAGCCCCTATACTCTCCACCTCCGCCTCCACCCTTCCTCCCTGGCAGGGGTTCGGGGGAGGTTTGGACTTACAGCGGGGGGGTAGTGCGGCGGCTTCTCCCATCGGGACCGTCCCCCCCCCCCCCCGGCTCTTCTAGAAGGCCGAAGGCAAGGCCGCAGAGCGCTTCGTGTCGGCCCCCCCCCCCCCCCTCCGTTGGGGGGGAGGAGCTTGTTTTCGCGGGCGTTTTCCTGGGATCCAATCAGGAACGCTCCTCCTAGTCAGAGCCTGCCGCGCTTTTTGCAAGGCAGCTCTCCAGGGGCCAGCGCTGAGCGCGCTTTTTGCAGAGCAGCTCCCCGGGGATCAGAGCTGGGCGCGTTTTGTCGGAGCCCAGGGATCGTTGTTTCCCGGAGCCTGCTCGAGGGCAAAGAGTTGCTGGTCTCATCAGAGGCTGTGCTGGGCCTTCTCTGCCTTCGAGGCTACTGTCACAGGTGCTTAAGATGCCAGCGACAAGGAGATCCACGGAGTCAGGGGCTTCCACGGAACAGCCCCTCGCAGTGAGTGCCCCCCAGCCCGCCCCAACAGGGCCTCTAGCGGGGGTTTCAGCTCAGTCCCCTCCAGCAGGGCAGGATCTCCACACAGAGCTGTTAAGGGAGATCCTAACAGAGCTCAAGAGAAAGAGGTCCCCTCCCAGATCTAGGCCCGTTAGACCCTACAAGGGCAACTCCAAGGGGGCTGGTAAGGGCAAGCAGCCCCTTTCTAAGAAGCCCTGCAGGGCCTCTGATCTAATTACCTCTCCGGCTTCATCTGAGGAGGAGCAGGAGGATTTCATGGACAGCCATGAATCAGAGGAGGAGGACACCTCGTGTCAGGGCAGTAAAGTCAGACAGAGAAGGGCCTCTTCCCCGGCAGAGTCTATGGAGGAAGAGGAGGAGGGGATTTCAGAGGGGGAAATCGTCAGTGAAGGGGAGCCGGCTGACAAGGAATGCTCAGGGGAGACAACCCTGGAGCCCTCTCTGGACCCTGACAGGCAGTTCCCCTGCAAGTATCGCGACCTGATTTTTGACCAGCTCGCCAAAAACCTGCATTTCAAGCAGAAAAAAGAGAAGGATGCTTCTTCCTCGTCAGAAGAGGAGGAGGAGGAGGAAGCTCGGGGTTACCTTCCCAGAGCGAGAGGCCGTGACAAGGGGCTTCTGCTGGACAAGGCCTATGAAAAAATTATATCCAGGGAATGGCAAAATCCTAATAGGCCTTCCAAGTTGACAAGGTCTCAGTTGTCCCTATATTCTTTTAACAGAAAAAAGAATGCCTTCTTGTCTACCCCTAAGGTCGACGCCGCTGCAGCATCTCTAGCAAGGAGTTCTGTGTTCCCGACAGAGGGAGACTGCTTCCCCAGGGATCCAACGGACAAGGCAATAGATTGCAACTTGCGGAGAAACTTCGATGAGATATCTGCAGTAATGAAGATGGCCACGGTCTCGTCATATTTCTCCAGGGCTTTGATGATCTGGGTCAAGAGAGTCTCTGAGCCGGGCATCTCAGACAAAATGATCAGGGTTTTGTCCACGCGTATTCAACTGGCATACGCCTTCATGGCAGACGCTTCGACCGACATGCTACGCTGGTCTGCGAAAGCGGCGGCTTCCAATGTAGCGGCTAGACGTCGCCTGTGGTTGAGATCTTGGAGAGGGGATAACACCGCAAAGAACGCGCTGGTGAGCGCCCCTTTTCAGGGTAGGAAGTTGTTCGGCGTCTGCCTGGATAAGGTGCTGAGTGATGCGGCGGACAAATCAAAGAAACAGACCTTACAAAGTGTGGGAATTCCCAAGCGGAATTTTCGTCCCTACAACACACCCTACACCCAGTCAGGGAGCTCCAGACGGCCCTTTTTTCCCCATAGAGGGAATCAACAGCGCTACAAGCCAAGATGGCAGAAACCGCGGGGCAACGATAACAGGAGCAAGCAGCGTCAGGGAGCAGGAAGACCCAAGCAGGACGCCTGACTACTCACAGCCCTGCCCTCTAGATCAGCTCAGCCTAGGGGGCAGACTTCAGCTGTTTGCAGCAAAATGGGCTTCCAGCACAACGGATGTTTGGGTTCTCCAGACGATCCAAAGGGGCTACGTTATAGAGTTAACGCACTCCCCCCCGCGATACTTCTGCTCATCAGCCGTGCCCAGGGATCTGGTCAAGCAACAGGCAATGCGGGCAGAAATCTTCAGGCTCCAGACCATCGGAGCGATAGAGGAGGTCCCTCTTCTCGAACGCGGGCAAGGTCTCTACTCCACCATTTTTCTAGTTCCAAAAAAGCTAGACGAATGGAGGGCCATCTTGGACCTAAAGAGATTGAATCGAGTCCTCAAAATCCAGAAGTTCCGGATGGAAACTCTACAATCTATCAGGACAGCGATCGTTCAGGACGAGTGGCTGACAGCGCTCGACCTGAAGGAGGCCTACCTTCATGTGCCGATCTACCACAATCACCGCCAGTGGCTTCGCTTCTGTTATGCAGGACAGCACTGGCAGTACAGAGCCCTTCCCTTCGGCTTGGCAACCTCCCCGAGGACCTTCACGAAGGTGCTGGTAGCTCTCGTAGCGATTCTGAGGACGGAGGGGATAAAGATCCATCCCTACTTAGACGACATCCTGGTCAGGTCTCCATCCTGCGGTCAGGCACACAAAGACATTCAACACGTCATACAGTGTCTGCAGGACCACGGATTTGTCATCAATCGCAAGAAGAGTCATCTCACTCCAACTCAGACTCTGGAACACCTGGGGGTCATACTGGACACCAGACAGAGCAAGCTGTTCCTATCCGAACAGCGTCGCCTAAAGCTGTTGACCCTCATCCAACAAATCGTGGAGAAGCCCAAATCCAGGCTAAAATCGCTAGCAAGCCTTCTAGGAGCCATGACCTCCTGCCTGGGCATAGTTCAATGGGCGAGACTACATTCCAGACCCCTTCAGCGGTTCCTTCGTCCGTGGCAGGACGAGCTGACTCAAGGCCAGAACCCATCAATCCAGGTGACACCTCTTCTCAAGAGGTCGCTAGCGTGGTGGACTCATCAGGACAGATTCTTACCAGGAATGCCTCTCTCACTTCCGGAAAGCACGATCCTGACTACAGACGCAAGTCTAAGGGGCTGGGGCGCTCACACACAAGGACACTCAGCTCAGGGCAAGTGGCTACAATGGGAGAGGGGCCATCATATCAATTGGCTGGAGTTGAGGGCGATTTATCTGGCCTTGAAGGATCTGTCACCGTTCCTGAGGGGGAAGGACGTATTGATCTACACCGACAACACGGTCGCAAAAGCCTATATAAATCACCAGGGCGGATCGAGGTCCGAGACGCTCCACCAACTAGCCACCAGTATCATGCGGTGGGCGGAGAGCAACCTGAGTTCCATCAGGGCCCTTCATATCAGGGGGATCTCCAATACTCAGGCCGACTGGCTCAGTCGAGTTCAGATCGATCAAGGAGAATGGTCCCTTCATCAGTCATCCTTCAGGGAGATAACAGAACGGTTTGGGCTCCCATCCATAGACCTGTTCGCCTCAGCGGAGAACGCGAAGACAGAGAGGTTCATTTCTCGTCACCCGGACAGCAGAGCAATAGGCTTCGACGCGTTGAATTGTCCTTGGCCCCAGGAGCTCCTGTTTGCGTTTCCACCTCTGTCTCTTATCCAGAGAACACTTGCGAAGGTCCGGAAGGAACGGGCGAGGATGATACTAGTAGCTCCGTTCTGGCCCAGAAGGCCATGGTTCGCAGATCTTCAAGATCTCAGTCAGGACCTTCCACTCAGAATTTCCCCGAGACCGGACATGCTATCCCAGGGACCAGTCATGCACGACAACCCAGAGTCGCTCAGATTGACAGCCTGGAGCTTGAAAGGAGGGTCTTGAGGAGGCTAGGATACTCTTCTAAGGTTTTGGATACCTTACTTCAATCAAGGAAGCCTGCTACGAGGCGAATATATCAAAGCACTTGGGCTACGTTCGTTAAATGGTGTGAGACCAGGTCTCTGGATCCAGAGAAAGCCTCCATTAGCATAGTTTTAGAGTTCTTGCAAGGGGGGCTAGATAGGGGTCTAAGGCCTAGTACCTTACAGAGACAGTTAGCAGCCCTTAATAGCGTGCTGTCTACCCTCAGAGGTAAGGGGATTTCGGGTCACCCTCATGCAAGGCGCTTCCTTAGGGCCGCTAGGCTCCTATCTCCTCCCGTGGTACACAGGTTCCCTTCTTGGAACCTGAACCTTGTCCTGAGAGCTCTCACTAAGATCCCTTTTGAGCCAATTAGGGAGGTTTCAATGTATTACCTGTCCATCAAGGTAGCCTTTTTGGTGGGGATCACTTCTGCCAGGAGAGTTTCAGAACTAGAAGCCCTCTCCATAGAGCCTGCTCTCTGTTCCTTTAAGGACTCTTCAGTGACTCTTAGACTGGATCCGGCCTTCAGCCCTAAAGTGGATTCCAGGTTTCACAGGGAACAAGAGATCTATTTGCCCTCTTTTTGTCCGAACCCCTCTCACCCACTGGAACGTCAGTGGCACGCTCTGGACGTGAGAAGGGCTCTTAAGGTTTACATGGATAGAACAAAGACCTTTAGGCGATCTTCTGCCTTGTTCGTATCTTATAACCCCCAGAGAAAGGGTTTGAAAGCTTCCAAGTCTCTTATAGCTAAATGGATGACCCTAGCTATTTCTGAGGCCTACAAGGCGGAGGGAAAGATTCCCCCTTTGGGTCTTTTTGCTCATTCCCTGCGGGGCGCTGCTACATCGCAGGCCTTCAGGAACGCAGCCTCCTACGCATCTATTTGCAGGGCGGCAACTTGGGCTTCTGTCCATTCCTTTACCTCGCATTATAGAATTCCCCTTCAGGATTCAGCAGATGCAGCCTTTGGGAGACAGGTACTGCAGGCGGTGCTCTGAGACGTGCCCTGGCACGTCTGGAGATCACAGATACCTACCTTGACCTCCCTCGTTAAGTTAGTCTGCCCTCCCTTGTTTGGGGTTTAGCGTACTGCTTTGGTACGTCCCTACAGTCCAGACTGGACGGCCAGGAGGATCCCCCGGGAGAAAGGAAAATTGGGTACTTACCTCTGAATTTTCCTTCTGCGGGGGATCCTCCTGGCCGGCCAGTCCCCACCCGGAGTGAGGTCAACTCTGTGGTGGTACAAGGGGGGTACAACTCTTGTTCCCAGCCGTAAATTCAAGATTGGCGGCTTTATTCAGTTGGTGCGGGTGGACCGAGTTAGTTCACTCTTAGAATCAGTTACCTTAGTTATTAGGTTACGAGTAAGGTTAGCGTTTATGGGGTTTTTTAAAATCTCAAGTACAGCTATTACAATCTGGGGAGCAGAGGCTAGATCCCTCCTAGCAGGCTCCTCGAAAGTCGATGTCTGCCTCCTAGTGGTTCCCGGCGGGATCTACCCTACAGTCCAGACTGGCCGGCCAGGAGGATCCCCCGCAGAAGGAAAATTCAGAGGTAAGTACCCAATTTTCCTTTCTCCAGAGCCCGCCCTTTGTAGTAGCAATTCTCCCTTCTAGGGTGGAACAAATGTGCTAGCCTGCTTCAGACCCATCTTTGGAACCACCTTGCGACCTTTCTTTCCAGGGACAGTCATCTTCACAATTGTCTAAAACGTTGGGACCCTGACCCAAGGCTGGATTTCTATGTATAAGCAACCACTAATAAAGAACCTAATTTGCACTTTGCTAATCTAGTCATGCATATGAAAATAGTAGTCTCCCTGCTTTTCATGACAAGCAGAAGAGTTTACTAGTGAGGCTGCATTACAAAAACTCTGCTTTCTCTCTCAAATGGACAGTGAACTCTCAACTGAAAACTAAGTTATGCATGTCGCATCAAAAAAGTACGTTTTGTGGCATAGTACTTTGCTGCTTTTACACAGTTTGAGTTCTCCCAATATTTAGTAACTTACAGTGAATCTTCCAGCCTATAAAGGGTGCTTTAGAAATTGAATCAAATCTCATTTTTTAATTTGTCCTTTTGTTAGGCAAAACACTGAAGGTTTATGGTAATGCTGCATCTAACTTCCTAAGAAACGTAGCTGTGGATTTAATCAAGTGCAAAATTAAATTCTCATGATTTTAAAGTACTTTTGTATAAATTCATGTTAGAGGGTACAAATTGAGTTAAAGCAAAGTTTGGTAGCCATTCACCTTAAGATATACATTGGTACTTAAAAATTAATAAATATGCATCAGGTTATACATTTTTTGTTTTTTAAATTATTTGTAGATTTTGGAGATTGGGTGGGTGCCAGCTTATGCAAGGGTTGTTGTGGGGGGAGGGCTTGCAAGGCACACAAATCCTCAAGAGACAACACTCTCCCCATATGAGAGAACCTGCACAGTCTCACCTCCCCCACAAGAGAATGTACTTTAAGAGTGGGTGAAAGAAGCATGTTCCAGAGTTGCAAGCCATTGAGTGAGTGCACTGTCCATTGACATATAAATATTAGTCTAATTTCAGCTGATTTGGGTTCGTTCATACATCATCTCTCCATGCACACTTGCCACTTGTGGCTCATACACAGTTAAAAACATAAGTGCCATACTGGGTCAGACCAATCAATGGTCCATCGAACCCAGCACCTGCCTCGAACAGCAGCCATTCTCACGTGACTTGGAAGAAATAACCAACAGGTCACTATGGCGCAATCCATTTCCTGTTTACTCCTAGCTTCCGACAGTAAGAAGTTAAATTCTCGAAACCGGTCTCTGGCTAATAGCTGCTAATGGACCTATCCTCCAGAAACTTGTCCACTCCTGTTTTAAATCCAGCTATACTACTGGCCTTGAGCACATCTTCTGGCAACAAATTTCACAACTTAATTGTGCATTGAGTGAAAAAACTACTTTTCTTTGTTTTAAATCTGCTACTTGCTAGTTTCATGGTGTGTCTTCCTAGTTCTGTTACTCTATTTGAGAGGGTGAATAACTGTTCCTTATTTACTTGTTTCCCACCACTTGTGATTGTAAACCTCTATCATATCCCCCCTCAGATGTCTCTTCTCCAAGCTGAAGAAGCCCAACATGTCTATCCTCTCTTCACACAGGAGCCGTTTCATGCCATTTATCATTTTCGTTGCCCTTCTCTGTTTCAACTATATCTTTATTGAGATGGCGTGACCAGAACTGCACACAATATTCAGGGTGCAGTAAAACCATAGGTTTTATATAGTGGCATATAGTTATTCTTCCAGGAAGGGGGGCTGACACAGAGCCTGTTCCAACTTTCCCCATGGGGAAGCCAGTGTCAAGGGGGTTTGCTAGGCAAGAAAACTTGTGCTGGGCAACCCTGTGCTATTAGGTATCGGGAACACCAGCAGGAACCATGCTCTCTCTGCCTCCCTTCCCACCCCTCTGGGAGAACATGTACATAAGTCCTCGGATTGCTTTTGTGCTATTATCCACTCTAAAACAGTTTTTGTGAATGAGCCTTTGGTTACATGTGATGCAAACTGTGCATTTTTAATAGCTCAAATCCAGCACTGAATTTGTACTGGGAAACTAGTTAGAAGCCAGGACAGTCTGTGCTTAGCAAGTAAATTATGCTGTGTGAGATTGGAAAAAAGACAGCTTGTTTTCCAATCAGAATAGTTCTTCTGGTCAGGACTGATGCTTTGCTGTAGCTTTTCATCAAAAGGGGGATGGATGAGTGAATGTCTTGTCTGTCTTGGTTTTCCTTCTCTACCTTTCCAGAGTAACTTTAAAACCAGAGAGACTGGGTAAAAGGCTGGAATTTAGTAGCCACCAGTTTCATCACACTGGAATCTTATTTCCTTCTGTGCCAGAGAACCTCCAGGATTTTTCCCTCTCTCTACAATTCATCCAGTGAGTTCACACTGTCCCACCTCCCTGTTTCCCTTCTCCGGATGCCCAAATTTATGCACATCTTCAAAAGTTGTTGCTTGCTAGTTGAATGAATGAAGTCTTGTTCGTAGTTCTGATGGTGTAATAACCCACAGGCAGCTCCAGCTTTCTCCCTCTTATAAGATGCTTTTTTTACATCCCTACCTCCTCTCTGCATTTTTTGCTGTTCCAAACGTCATCTAGATCTTCTTCAGACCACAAGTCCTAGAGCTTCTTATTTGATAATAGATTTGTGGTATGGATCTGTGTGCCATATGTTTTGCACAGCCAACGCGGGAATTCTGAAATTTTTACTACCGTTCATGATCAGCCTTAAAATACCATTTATCCCTCCTTAGTTTCTTGAATAGAAAAAGAATTATTTTACCGTCATTGTCACTAGGCCTCTTGGTCCTGAAGATCCATCATTGCAACTGTATTCAGTACAATTGTTTTTATATACATTATCAGTGTATTATTTTGACAGCTTGATGATGAAAACGAATGCAAAACAGATTACATATTTTTGCATCTCTAGTTGAAAATAAATGAATAGGGAACACATTGATTTAAGTATTTTATTGAGTTTGTCAACTTTATATCTAACGCATTCTTTTCCCCCCCCCCAGTGATTCTCCTCTGCCTGTTTCATCACGTGTCTGTTTTGTAAAGTTCCACGATCCTGACTCAGCAGTTGTGGCCCAGCATCTGACAAACACTGTATTCGTTGACCGAGCGTTGATAGTCGTACCATATGCAGAAGGTTTGTGAATTGTTTAATGACCTATGAAGCGTTGTATGATGGCAGATTATCCCAGTGCAGTTTAATAGTATGAACTTCCATAGCATGTAAATAACCTAAGATGAACATTTTTAAACCCTTGGTATACTATCATAATGAGTTTTTGAATAAAGCAAATCTTTTTTTCCCCCCTTCTTTTTAAGGACACAGTGAGAGCAGGAGGTTAGTTGGTTTTTTTGTAGAAATAAAGGTGCTAATGATTTTAAAAACCATTATTTAAGTTATTCTCTTTGTTAGAACCCCTAAGTCACCTTAGTAAACAGTCTTCAAAATACATTCTATGCCTAAGAAATGTTGCCTTAAAGACTAATTATTTAAGCGCACATTTTCCCTGGGCCTTCTTGAACTAAGTGGAAATGCATTCACAGCTATTTTGCTGTATCCTACTCTTTTTTGTTTAGAGGACAATTCTCTTTAAAAAGTATTCCCCCTCCATGCAAATTCCAGTATACCAATGGTTTGATTATGCCTGAAGAGGAGTATAATCTTCTAACAGGTGCCAAATGGGCACTGGATATTAGATTTTGTTCCAAATTTTCTTGTTCAGCCTTGCTATATTTTGTAGAATTTCACTAAATAATAAACTCTTCTCTCTGTTATTTGTGTGTGTGATTTTTGTAGTGGAGAAGGCAAATGCAAAGCCCTTCCAGATGACTGAAACAGTGGCTCCTCTGCAGCTACAGGGGATTCTAGACATTAACTAAAGGCCAGCAAGCACTCAAGTCCCCAAGTGTTTTTTCTGGTGTAACCATCTGTTAACTACATTTTCTCTTCTTCTTTTTTTAACATTTTAGGCTGTTACAGTAACTTGAAAAATAATGGGCAGGTTTTTGGAACTTATTTTAAAAGCACTATGCCAAGAAGACAGTAATTCCAACAGAAGCTTAATGAAACATTTCTGAACATTAGAAGAAATTTATTTCAAATGTACTGTTGCTTGATTTACCCTATTCAAGTGATTTAATAGAATTCTTAGTGTAACATCTCTGCATATTAAGTTACTACGGTAACCATCTTAAAACAAAGTTTGCACAGACCTTTTTAGCAAGGCAGTAAACTCAGCAGCCCTGTCATGCTGCTCAGCAGTTTTAGGCTCTCTCTAACTGTATAGTTTCAAAGAACGTAAACATTTTACGTCTTGGTTAGTGACTTTAAACTGCAGCATCACTGGCAAGTCATAATATGTATGTGTGTATATATATATATATATATATCCGAATATAGAACACTGTCAGAGTAACTACCTCTGTTTGCACTAATTTGGGTAAAATAGCTTAGCTGTAAGGAATTCCTTCCTACTGTTCTGACCTATGATTTTTTTAAAGCAAGCTATAGTAACAGTACATCTGTGTCAGTAGCATTTAAAATGTCTACAAACCCATATGTAAGAATGAAACTACTAAGAATCTGTAGTATTGATAGGTATTGAGACCTCTCTGTCAATATTACTGTCCATTGTGCTAGATCAGTGCTAGATGGTGGATCAACCTGTCACTTAGAGAAACCTACCCAAGGAGTTTCAATTCAGAATATGCTGAAGATTCTTTGATGCAAGTTAAGCACAGTAGGCCTGTTTTGACTAAGGAGTTTTTAGGCTCAGCCTGATCTTCTGTAGTTCTTAGGAGGAACAAAATTCTGGCCATGATATGGCATATCACAATAGTTTGCTGTTTCCAATGAAGTTTGAGTATTTTCTTCCTTCTGTAGTTGTATTGAAATACACAATTTTCTTCAAATGCTTACATCACTAAGGCCTTCATTCAGCTGGGGAGTTAAGCAGTGTACAGCACGGTGCCACTCAGCAGGATTACTTGCATGCTTAAAATCAGATACATGCTTAAGTACTCTGCTGAATCTGAGCCTGTATCTTTTACCTTCTATTGTGATATTCTATGTTAAAATAGTTTCACTAAAGTCAATGTTTAAGCATTGCACTGCACAGATGATAGCCCTATATTGCACAACTACGCTCCATCTTTAGCATGTGCAGAGACACTTTGGTGTTGGCTGTTGCTTTGTGTTATAGAATTATACGCAAAGTTTACGGTAAGGCATACTATTAATTGTGATTCTCGCTGTCTAATCTAGTTTTGGAAGGAACTCTTAATATTAAAAGATGGCTTTGCGGGGTTATTAGGTTCTTTGGTTAATGTTTGTTTCTTTTGTCTGTTTCTTTTTCTTTCATTTCTACACATTCATGCAGTATTTCATGGTTCTAACAAAGCAGCAGTAAAAAAAACTCTTGACGCATGAAAATTAACTGGTGAGGGGCCTCATTGCTTTTTTTTAAATTGTAGTTTTTATTTATTTCTAAATTACTTTTTTCCTAACAATTAGAGGATCAGATGCATGACTTTTTAATGGATGCAGATCTTCTACGAGGTGTCTTTAGAGAAGTCTGAGAGGATTTGTATTTAGATGCAAAAAAAACCCCAAAAAACACCAAAATGTTGTAGTTGCACTAATTTGAAATGTGTAGATAACTGATATCCTCTGAGACCTAATTTTGCATGCAAAATTACCCTATGATCTCTGTAGGTATGTTAATATATTGATGCATTAATGCCCTATATATAAATGACCTTTTTCCCACCCTTTCCCACCATAACTTTTGGTGTCTAAATTGATGACAGCTCAATGACACAAGCAAGATAACAGTGCTGTGTATTATACATTTGTTTATATTATCGGCACTTCTCAGTATAGGTGGAAGGAACCATTACCTTTATTTAACAGTGGTTTTTCTTTTTTGTTGTTGTGTTTTACAGTTCTTTTCCCTGGTTCAGCCTGAACTATATACCAGGCCCTGCTGAAAATACCACCCAACAGTTTTCTTCTGCAGCTTATCCAGTTTCTCTTAAGTGCCCTGTACATATTGTATGTTTATGATGAGATGCAGTTTCTTAATATGTATTACAGAAATACTACTGGTATTTGCAAATATATAGTAAAATTGTATTGTTGAACTCTCATAATGGGGGCTTGGGCACATTAACAAATCCATCTGTATAGGGCTTTTGCTGTTGGATAGAATAAAAATGATCTACATAAGTATCTGTCTCACAGTAGGACCTTTACTAAGATGTTCTGTGTACAGAGTGGGCAGTACAACCAGACACACTTAGTTGGCTACAGGAGCTTGGACCAGAAGTTTTCTTCTGAAATGGCAGTAGGTAGCAGTACTCTTGGTATAGTGAGCTTGGCACATATTGGAACATGTATTGTACTGCACAGGTAAGGAATGTGCCACAATATACTGTCTCTACACACACACACCCATACACACACACACCTGTAGATATACACAGAATGTGTATTTGGAAAACGGCAGAGACTTTCATACTCATTTGACAAGTCAGCAAAAGCCCTACGCTTGATCCATCAAAATATTTCTTTACCTTCTCTTAAGTTTTACAAATTTTGTATGGTAGGTGTAAAAGAAATCATAGTGAACTGTACCATATTATTAACCCCTAAATCAAACTTTTTTTGTCTTGTGTATCTTGATTTTTCTGTGTGCTTTATAGTGAAGCAGCCGACACGAGTCGTTGTTCATAAAACAGCTTTTGAAAGTTGAGAGCACACCCCTGGAGAACCGACTGTGCTTGCTTACGTTTGGTTCATGACTTAAAAATCGAGTACAGGTGATGAAATCTTGGCAGTGTTAACAAAAAAGTAGTGTGTATTGTGCTATTTTTTTTTACTCTAGAAACTTAACCATTTGTAGAGAAAAGGGAACAGTCAAATTTTTCACACATTGAAGTTTCATTCTGACATAAAATTAATGATAAATTATTATTAGAAATCAAGCTTGTATTTTAGCCAACATAAGTACTTTCACCAAACTCAGGTGGTGTATCAGGGAGACATTTTCTGGGTGTATTTGTGTGTTGTTTGACTTGAGAGAGAATGTATTCTAATGCCAGGCTGTTTCTCTGCAGGAGTTATTCCTGATGAGACTAAGGCTTTGTCTCTCTTGGCACCAGCTAATGCTGTGGCAGGCCTGTTGCCTGGAGGTGGACTCCTGCCTACTCCCAACCCACTTTCCCAGGTAGGCTTTCAGAAAGAATATATGGTCCATACTAGGTTAAACCTTAATCTACTTTAAGTTTGTACGTTAAAAGAGACTTGGGTCTTAAGTGTAATGACATAGCTGTTGCCATTTTTCTATCTGGTCACTGTTTCCTGCCATGATAATACTGTGACCTAGCAGGAACTGCTACAAGGAAGATCTGGTTTTCAGGAACATTTTCAGCATTTCTATTTAATACTTCTGATATGGTTTCTTCAATCATGGTGAAAAGATACTGAACTATCCAGAACCAGCTGATTCTTGGGGGCAAGTTCTCAGTCTTACCTGTTTATGTTATAACAGTCAAATTGCTTTATAGCTGAATCTTCAAAGCACTTCATCCATGCAAGTCCCCCACTGAAGCCAGTCAGCTAGTACTGGCAGAGCATCTTGAAGATTGGTTCATTAGCCATGAAAAAATGAATTATAAACTACAGAATCATTTGAAGGATTGCTTGGTTCTAAATAGATTACCACGGCTGGAAAATATTTATGCTCTTAACTGTAGTAATGCAAGATTAAATAGGTTTGGTTTGGAGTCATAGGAAATAGATTTTCTTTTTTTATGTTTAGTGAAATAAGTTTTGCTGTAAACTGTCTCAGTAGGTTGTGTGAGCTTTCGAAAATACTTAAGTGCTACACCCCCATTGCCAACTTTTCCCCCTTTGACTTTCAATGGGAATTAAGCACCTGGCTTGCTGAATGGTGCCCTGGCTGCCAATGGAGACTGGATGCAGGTGAGCCAACTGAAGCTTAATCCAGATGAGACTGAAGTGATGTTGGTTTGTGGCCCTGTGACCAAGGTGGGGAGGAGATTGGGATGCCCATCATTGATGGCGTACAGCCTCCCTTGGTTACTCAGGTTCGCAGTCATGGGGTGCTCCTAGATCTTGAGCTGCATCGGGAACATCGGGTCACAACAGGGGCCAGGAGTGCCTTCCACCAACTCCACCTGGTGAAAAGGCTCCGTCCCTTTCTCTTATATAGTCAGCCAGTCATCCATGCTTTCATTACCTCAAGGCTGGACTACTGCAGTGTGTTCTACATGGGACTGCCCTTGAAGACTGTTCACGGGCTTGTGCAGAACGCAGCAGCCCTCCTCTTGATGTGGGTGGATCGCCGGGAGCACATAACTTCGGTGCTTCAGTGTGCGCACTGGCTGCCAATAGCGTTCCAGGCACAATTCACGGTGCTGGTTTTGACTTATAAAGCCCTAAATGGCCTGGGGCCTACATATCTAAAGGACCGCCTTCCTCCTTATGTTACTCCATGACCTCTTACGATCATCTGAGAGCGCCCTCTTGTAAGTTCCATCATTGTCCCAGGTCCGTACAAGTCAGGCATGCAGAGAGAATTTCTCAGTGGCTGCTTCATAGCTTTGGAACTCCCTTCCCCATGAGGTTCACCTAAGCCCTAGCCAGAACATCTTCTGGAGGCAGTGTAAGATCTGTTCGTTTGGGCAGGGGTAGACCTGGGTGAGGGGGCGGGGGCTGTTAGTAATTTATGGGTTTCAGTATTTTTTGTATTTCATCTTTTTATTACGTGAGCCACCTTGAGTCTCAGGGGATAGGGTGGGATAAAAATCAAAATAAATTAAAATCCTAGTTTACATTGCTCAGACAAGGTTTTGGTGATTAAGAGTTCCTGTTTGTGTGTTGGGTTTTGGGGTGTTGTTTTTTTTAAATACATATATAGCATAAGAACATATGAAGTGCCATACTGGGTCAGACCAATGGTCCATCTAGCCCAGCATCCTCTCTCCGACAGGAGACAATCACGGTGGCTTGAGAGAAGCACCCAACAGGTCACAATAGGGGATCCGTTCCCTGTTGTTTTCCCCCAGCTCCTGTCATGTTCCCTGATCCTATCTTCCAGAAACTTGTCCAAACCCCTCTCAAATTCAGCTATAGTACTGGCCCTTACCGCAGCCTCTGGCAGTAGATTCCACAACCCAATTATACGCTGAGTGAAAAAATATTTTGTTTGTGTTAAACCATGAGTTTCATGGAGTGTCCCCTAGTACTAGCTGAGAGGATAAATAACTGCTCCTTGTTTATTAGTTCCACACCACTCATGATTTTATAGACCTCTATCATATCGCCTCTCAGTCGTCTCTTCTCCAAACTGAACAGCCCCAACCTACCAAGCCTCTCCTCATACGGGAGCCCTTCCATGCCCTTGATCGTTTTTGTTGCCCTTCTCTGCACCTTTTCTAATTCAGCTATGTCTTTTGTGAGATGGGTCGACCACAATTGCACACACTATTCGAGGTGCGGTCGCACCATTGATTTGTATAGAGGCATTGTGACATCCTCAGTTTTTTCTATCCCCTTCCGAATAATTCCTAACATTGTTTGCTTTTATGACTGCTGCTGCGCACTGTGCTGTGGATTTCATTGTATTGTCCACAACCACCCCCAGTTCCTTTTCCAGAGTGGTAACTCCTAGCTTAGTACCCAGCATTGTGTACACATAGTTTGGATTATTTTTCCCTACGTGCATCACTTTGCGCTTGTCCACGTTAAATCTCATTTGCCATTTAGATGCCCAGGTACCCAGTGTCGTAAGATCCCATTGCAGTTTCTCACAGTCTGTTAACTACCATGAATAACTTCGTGTCATCTGCAAATTTGATCACCTCTTAACACCCTTTTCCAAATCATTAATGAATACATTAAACAGCACCGGTCCCAATACAGATCCCTGAGGCACACCACTTTTTACATCCATTGTGAAATCTGACCATTTAGTCCTACCCTTTGCTTTCTATCTTTCAACCAGTTTCTGATCCATAGTAAGACACTACCTCCTATCCCATGACTTTTTCATTTTCTCAAGAGTCTCTCATGACGGACCTTATCAAATGCTTTCTGGAAATCCAGGTACACTGTATCTGCTAGGTCTCTCTTGTCCACATGCTTATTTACACCCTCAAAGAATTCCAACAGGTTAGTGAGGCGTTACTTACCTTTACTAAATCCGTGTTGACTCTTCCCCATTAAGCCATGTTTGTCAACATGCCCTGTAATTCTGTTCTTAATGATGGTTTCCACCATTTTGCCCGGCACAGACGTCAAGCTTACTGGTCTGTAGTTTCCAAGATCGACTCTGGATCCCTTTTTAAATATTGGGGTTACATTTGCCACCCTCCAGTCCTCGGGTACAGTGGCAGATTTTAGTGACAGGTTACAAATTACTAGCAGAAGGTCCGCAATTTCATATTTCAGTTCCTTCAGAACTCTGGAGTGAATGCCATCTGGCCCTGGTGACTTGTTAGTATTCAGTTTGTCTATTATTATTATTATTATTATTATTATTAGCATTTATATAGCACCAGCAATGTACCTGGTGCTTTACAAGAAACAAGATAGACATAGTCCTTGCACGAGAGCTAATTTGCCCTAGAACATCCTCCAACGTCACATTGATTTGTAGCAGCTCTTCCAATTCCTCGCCCACAAAGCAAGGATCCAGCATGGGTATCTCCCCAAAATCCTCCACAGTGAAAACCGACGAAAGAACTCATTCAGCTTCTCTGCACTGTCCTTATCCTCCCTGAGCTTTTACTCCGTTGTCATCGAATGGCCCAACCTACTCCCTATCAGGCTTCTTGCTTCTGATGTATTTGAAAAAGCTTTTGTTGCTTGTTTTTGCCTCTTTAGTAAGCCTCCCTTCAAAATCTCTCTTGGCCTGCCTTATTAACACTTTACATTTACGTTGCCAGTGTTTATGCTCTTTCGTGTTGTTTTCATTGGGACTAGCCTTCCATTTCTTAAAGGATGCCTTTTTGGCGCTAATAGCCTCCTTCACCTCCCCATTTAGCCACAGTGGGAGACGTTTGGTCTTCCTGCTTCCTTTTTTTAACTTGCAGGATGCATTTAATCTGGGCTTCCAGAAGGGTACTTTTAAACAGCCTCCACGCCTCTTGCAAACTTTTAGCCCTTGCAACTGCTGGACTGTTTAGTTTCTTTTTAACTAATTTCCTCATTTTGTCATAGTTTCCCTTTTTAAAGTTAAATGCTACTGCTGTAGTTTTCTTTCTTTCTCCCTACTGAAATTGTCAGATGGGATCATATTATGATCGCTATTGCCTAGTGGCTCCGCCACAGTTACTCCTTGCACCAGGTCCTGCGTGCCGCTCAGGACTAGATCTAGAATAGCTTCTCCTCGTTGGTTCCAGAACCAGCTCTTCTAGGAAGCAGTCCTTTAGGGCATCCAGAAAACTGACCTCCACGTCCCGCCCCAAGGAAACATTCCCCCAATCAATATTAGGGTAATTTAAGTCACCCTTTATTATTATGTTGCCGACTTTAGTAGCCGGTCTAATCTCTTTTAGCATTGCTTTATTAGTCTCTCTGTCCTGGTCAGGGGGACGATAGTATAGCCCTACTGCAATACTCTTACCCTTTATACCTGGAATTTCTGGCCATAGAGATTCTAGGAAACTGCTTGCATCCTTTAAAATGTTAATTGTACTTGACTCAGTGTTGTCTTTTACCTATAGAGCCACCCCACCACCAACTCTTATCTACTCTGTCATTTCAATATATTTTGTAACCTGGTATTGCAGCGTCCCATTGGTTATCCTCGTTCCACCATGTCTCTGTGATTCCTATAATGTCTAGATCTTCATTTAGCGCCATACACTAATTCTCGGATCTTTTTAGGCTTCTAGCATTTGCATGTAGATATCTATGTGTATTTTTATTCTTCTTACTGTGCACATTATAGGGAACTGTATCAGGCACCCTGGAATTGTTATTTATCTGTTCTCCAGCGAATTCCACCTGAAGTCTCTTAATTTTGATCCCTTCCTCAGTCTTAAGCAACTCTGAATCCACTAAGTTATCATCATCCTGCATAGATGCCACCGTCCGAACTGTGCACTCCACAGTGCCTGTCGGCTTTCCCCCAGGTTCTAATTTAAAAACTACTCTCACATTTTAAATTTTTAGTGACAGAAGCTGGGTTCCATTCTGGTAGCAGATTGTTTTATTGGGCATATTCAGTTGTAACTTCAGAGAAGTTTAGAGGGGCTTTCCATAACATTTTACATTTGCTAGATAAAAACCAAATGGCTTATTAGAATTGGATTGTGCTCTTTCCTGTGCAGCTGTTGCAATACTGTTATTTTTGCCTGGCCAAGATGGTTTACTGAAGAAGATGAGTGAGAAAGCAGGCACTCGAGTTGATTTTGCAGGACTGGCTCTTCAAAATTATCATTCCTTATATTTCAGAGTAGTCAGTTAAGCTGTCTGAAACAGAAAAGCACCATTTTTTCCATGGGCTGTGAAAATGATTTTGCTTGTGAAATTTTGGAGCATACTTTGTTTTGCAAATACACAGGTGTGAAGTAAAGTGATGCTTTTGGCATCCTGGAGGTCTGATATCGGGTTAAGTTAACAAAGTGGTGGTGCTGATGAGGTTCTAATTTAACTGGTTTTAATGCCCTTGCCAAATGATTCAATGTGTGTGTTACAGATCGGTGCTGTTCCTTTGGCTGCTTTAGGAGCTCCTACTCTTGACCCTGCCCTCGCTGCCCTTGGGCTTCCTGGAGCAAACTTAAACTCTCAGGTATAGAAAATAATTTCTGGTCCCTAATTAAAGTCGTTTAGAATGCAAAGCTTTAATCGTTAAAGTATCTGTCAATATATAACGTTCTGATCAAAGGTCCAGAGTTTGCTAGAGCTTTTCCTGGACCAGCTACAAAACTCTTGCTGAACATAGCAAGAAATTATACAGCTCGACATGTTTTCAAGGTCCAACACTGTGTGAACAACAAAAGTGTCAAAATTAGTCTTGATTTCTAGTATTACTATGGAAAATGTGATTTCTTTATTTTATTTAGAATGTAACGAGTTCTGGTTACTATTTAGAGACCACCATTAGAAGCTATTTAATACAACATAAGAAACAGGCAGGATACACTGATGCGCTGTTGATTCAGAAATTGCCAAAATAACCATAATTCTCCATTCAGAGGTGATTGAAAAATGTATGATTTTGAAGTAACTTCCTTTTCTGACTACAGAAAGGCAGATTGCAGTTCAATTTTACACAGTTGGACAGGTGTACAAAGGGCCATCTACTATGTCTACATTATTTTTAGTGTCAAGTGGGAGCACACTCTATAACACAGAATAACAGCTCCAAAGGAGGCAAAAATATTCAATATACCACAACAATGTAATGGATTTATAAAACATAAAGTGTAAACAAGGCAAAGACATACAGGTCAATTGTCAATACATGGAAATTACACTTGGGGCACAAACCAATAACAAATGTCTCTGCGCTCAAATGCTGTGTGGGAGCACACAGCATTTTTCTAATGGAAATCAAGAAGCTAAGGAGGGATAAATGGTATTTTAAGGCTCACCAATAACAATAGTAAGAATTTCTGAATTCCTGTGTTGGTTGTGCAAAAAATACGGCGCACAGATCCATACCACAAATCTATTAGCAAATAAGATGCTCTAGGACTTTTAGTCTGAAGGAACATCTAGGAGATGAAGTTTGGAACAGCAAGGAATGCAGAGAGAAGGCAGGGATGTTTTTATTAAAAAAATAAAAAAAAATGGGTAAAAAGCATCTTCTCTCATAAGAGGGAGAAAGCTGGAGCTGCCTGTGGGTTACTACACCAACAGAGAAAAGAAACTTGTTTTGTTTTCTTAGTGGTCCTGCTTAAAAGGATTAAAAGCATACTACTGTAAATATAAAAAGACAATCCTGTTAAGTGAGCCAACTTTATGCTAACTAAAATTTCTTATTAAGTCAGTTAACACCATGGATAATCAAAAAGGAGAGTGTCTGGTCTGTCCTGGAAGGAGGCTATTAAAAGGAGAGCATTTTAGAGTTATGGCTGACAGGCGCTTGGAATGTCCTATAAAACAAAGTTTTAGAGACCGGGCATGTTGGTTGACCTCCATCTGGAGATGGGCGATGTACAATCTTGCTCGGCCTAGACACTCTCTTGGCTTCATAAAGTTTGTAGCCCATACAATTTTGGAGAAAAGCTTGAACCAAAAGGCTAAGAAAAAGCACTCTGCGCTTTTATTTTTAAAATGTCATTATTTTTATGGGTTTGACTTTGCTGTCATTTGGAGTTGGCAATATCAGGACTTTGTCACCTTAACTGATGGGGGTGGGGAACATAACTAGGACCCACGTTGCACAAATCCAGGTCAGTTTAAGACACTTTAAAGCAAAATTTAGGGTTTTTTAAATAGATTTTGATATTTCTCTTTGCAGTCTCTTGCAGCAGACCAACTACTAAAGCTTATGAGCACAGTGGATCCAAAGTAAGTTGAATTGTTAACTTCTGACTTTTTAAGTGCAGTACAGTTAGTTATGAGCCTGATTGTCTTGTGATGTCTAATGCTACAGCATCTACTGGCCAATAAAAGATTTAGGTAAACTAGATTTCCAGGAAGTTCTGTAAACATCTCCTTTTACTGGAAAACAATGGACAATTTTGTACCCGCCAAAATTCTATTGACATTGATTTGAAGAAAGGGTTTTTTAAATTTTTGTTGTTGTCTGGCCTATGTAAGGAATTCTCTAGTACAGTTGTCATTACTCTTAATTCAAAGCAAATCCAGCATGGCATATTTTCAATAGGGCACTGATTTTTGGCAACATGAGTTTAAAATACAAGTTTCCTTCGATGGGTCATGTGTTCTGAATTGGCTTCAGTTTTCTCTTAAGGGTGCTCCCTTTCAGCTCACGTGCATTCCCATGCAAAGTGTTTATATTGACTGCTCTTGCAACTTTAAAATACAGCATTAACTTCTTGGCTTGTTTCAGGTTGAATCATGTAGCTGCGGGTCTTGTTTCCCCAAGTCTGAAATCCGATACCTCCAGTAAAGAAATAGAGGAAGCTATGAAAAGAGTAAGAGAAGCACAGTCTCTGATTTCTGCTGCTATAGAGCCAGGTAAACTGCCCTGGAATTTTGATTGTTTACATTCTGCCCTTATCCAACAGGCGAAGGATGACTCTTGATGATGGAAACAGATTAAACAAATATAAATAAAAACACACTTCCCAAACCCACCCACTCCACACCCTCTCCTTTCTCACAGGTGAGTCCCCTTGCCACCTAATCTTCCCATTAAGCTTAACTCTGCCAACTATGCACTCCCCCTCCTTGACTCTTCCCCTCTTCCTCTGAGCCTCCTCAATACTGCCCTTCCCCCAAGGGTAATGACCTTCACTGTCATTCCCAACTATCCTCCAATCTCATTCTCCCACACTTCCTCCCACTCCATTCCCATAAAACATGAAAAGCAAAGCCATTTTCAAAATAACATTAACACAGGGAAAAGGTACAAGGGAAGATCTTCCAGGACTTGCATAGCACTGGTACACGCACTCGGGTCCCACATCCCAAAAGCTACCCAACGGGCAGTGCCCTTTGGCAGCCTCCTGCCGGCTGTAGATATCTGGGAAACAAGATAGAGGGCATGGCTCAGTTGAGGATAGTCAGGTTCCCTCTTCCACAATTTTTACCAATTAAACTGAAATTACATGCTGCAGAATACTCATTTCATGGTATCTTAGTGATTCATGCATTAGACACTGACAGCCTGATCTTCAAAGTATTTTGCCAGTGCAAGATCCATTAACTTCATTACACTTAAGTGTGTTATTAACTCCAGGAAATAGCTTTCATATCTTGTCCATACATGCCTTAATGATTCCCCAGGATTTGAATATGCCACATTTATTTTTCTGGATAGGTGAATGCTTGCTCAGTAGACTTAATCAATGGGTGAGACACAATCTTGCTCTTCCAATAGCACGTTTCATCTAAGATGATACCCCTAAATTGGTCATCGGCCAGCTTGGTTTTCAGCAGCGTGTTAGTGACCAGGTAAAACATTAAAGAAAGCAGAGATTATTTTTGTCATGAATTGGGACTTTTTTTAGTTATACCATCTTGTTTATATATGCTACACTAAAATGAAAGAGATGCGAAAGGTGATCTACAATGGTAAAACAATCAATGTGGCTGTGCCTTTTTTACTTCCTTAGGATGCAAGTCTGAAAGTACTTTATTCAATCCTTTTTTGATTGGGAGAAAGGGCTCTGCTTGTTCTTTTCAGAGCTGACAGTCTTGACAAGGTAATTCCCAGGTTTTTAAAACAGCCCAAAGAAATTGATTGATTCTTGTCCCTTGGTGGAAGGAGCAGCAATGTTGAATTTTTAGTATAAAAACCTTTTCTCCATATTCTCTTGTAGTTGTAATTCAGCCTTCTAGTACGTCATTTATAGCACTTTCCAAGAAAAAACTGACAGCCAGAATTTATAATTAACGAAATAAAAAACCTGTCAGTTTCCAAAACCATTAAGCTACAACATTGACATAAAACATCAAGTAACGTATGCATAAAACAAGCAAAACCAGACACCACAAACCAAGGAAATAATCAGTTAAGCACTTCACCACAACAATCACTTGTAAATACTAACGTAGTACAACCAATACACACACACTCACGTCAAGCATCCAACCCTAGCCCTAACTACAAAAGGGATAAATGCGTGGGGGGGGAGCCAAGCCCATAAAAAAATCATGCAGCTTCCAGAACCAACATTACAGCAACAGGTCAATAACAAAGTCCAAACCGATTTAAAAACCACAAAAACACACCAGTAAGACTCACTCCAATTACATTCATTTCTAAAAATACTCAACATAATTCCCCTCAAATAACAGCAAACATATATTCCATGAGACAACTACCCAAGGAGAGAA